>CM038467.1:57703005-58087373 GCA_021464415.1 Lonicera japonica
GTCCAGCCGGGCCTCAGCCCTGGAATGTTTACCCTCACGGCTTTGTTATTGGGAGCTCACGACCAGCTTCCTAGGGGGTCACCCATCCTGGATTGCTCTGGCCCAAGCACGCTTAACTTCGGAGTTCTCATGGGATCCGAAGCCAGTGAGCCTCCCAAAAGGCCTCGTACTTAATTAGCGACCATATCTTATTTATATGGGTCTCCAAGGATCCCCCATCTTCCGATGTGGGATGCCCCTTTTGAGCTACCATTCCTCCACCCTGGGGAGTACTTCATCACTCGTAGGGCGTCACATCCTTCCCCCCAAGGGAATCGATGTCCTCGTCGACACATTGTACTCGGCGGGGTCTGCTCTGATACCATTTGTAACGACTCGGTCCCACCTCAGTACGATATTGTCCTCTTTGGGCAGCGTCCAGCCACGCCTCAGCCCCGGACTCAGTACATTATTGTTCGCTTTGGGTAGCGTCCAGCCGGGCCTTAGCCCCGGAACGTCTACTCTCACAACTTTGTTTTTGGGAGCTCACGACCAGCTTCCCAGGGGGTCACCCATCCTGGGATTGCTCTGGCCCAAGCATGCTTAACTTCATAGTTCTCATGGGATCCGAAGCCAGTGAGCCTCCCAAAAGGACTCGTACTTAATTAGCGACCATTTCTTACTTATATGGGTCTCCAAGGATCCCCCATCTTCCGATGTGGGATGCCCCCTTTGAGCTACCTTTCCTCCTCCCAAGGGAGTAGTACTCCATCACTCGCAGGGCGTCACATATACATTCTCCTATGGTATTTACACGTTGCCTGCGATTGTCTAGGTGTATTTTCTTATACAAAACTCTAAGTTCCCACTAGGCCCGGTTGGCTCACTATTTTCCCACGCAGGTACATCCAAGGTCGGGACGAGGAGAGTAGATAAGGGAAAGGGCGAACAATCCTAGAATTCCTCTAATACCAGAGCCTTTCATTACGGAAAGGCCATGGTCTTAAGTTTTGGACTAGTTATATTTCGAATATGTAGTATACTCATGTTTATTGTATAATTAAGTACTTTTGGGCTTTGAAATGCTCTCATGTGAACTTGTAGTTATTGTAGTTTGACTACTTATGACTGGTATTGTGAAATGATGTTGATTTTAGTATTTGAACTTTGTTTCTACTAGAGTTATGTTGAGATGTTATTTATTTTGAGAACAGGTACATTTAATGCTCATTTAACTCTCATTGACAACTAACTTACACCGTAATCAACCGTCCGCGTAACGGAATAGACTACTTTGTAAACTGGAAGTTTATAAGGATTGATGGTGCTAATAAATGTACTTGGATGAATTATTTTCCTTATTTTCTTATATTTATGCTTTAGCAACGTACTTTTCGCCGTTGTTAGTGACGGCATTCGTGATGCCCACTCCTGGAGGTCATTGTCTCTAAATGGGAAACACGGGCGTCACATAATCACCACATCTGCACCGGGTCGTACTTGATACTCTGACGAACTCTCCTCCAAATTTGCAAAACAACATCAGCACGAGTATATCGAGTAGATCACAAACAACGAAGATTGGTATCCAACCGAGGAGTAATAGGATGTATGACTGACTAAAAATCTCTCAAAGGAAAAAGAATACTCAACAGGATGTAGAATTGTCTAGTTAAGTGTTCGGGAATGTAGAACGAAGTCTCTCAAAGACCAAGGATATGGATGTAGTTCTGACCACCCATGCTCGTGAGCATCTTCTGCAGACACCACCAAAGAATTTCCCAACTAATTGAGGCAAATCACTCAGAAAATTGTATCTTCCAATTTAAAAAGGTCAAACCAGCAGCTAATGCTTAATCACGCTGCAAGAAAAACTCACCCATATCCCAAGGTAGAGGGGGACTTAACTTGTCCATGAACGAGGTCATCCTATCCATTTAGTGTCCCCGTCAAAATAATCGGAATCACAAAATGCCTGCGACGAAGCTCTGCAACCACGAAAATAATCAAAGGATCAATCAACAACGCATCTCCAGCAACCAACAAAATCTGAGAAAATGCGCAAATAATAAACGTTACAGTGCGACCACGATAAAAAGAGAGATCATTTCCACACTGGATGAAGAATATAATCATCATGCCCAACTGGAGACGGCCATCCACGATCATCTCTTGGCATTGTGACTCACTCAACCTCAACTGCTTCGCTAAAATAACATGAGGGCTACAACCATCCTCAAGAGAAACCGCGAGCTGTGAGATCTCCTGTCTCATAAATAATGTAAACTCCTTGATAGTAGGACATAGCTCGTCCAGACCAAAGCGAAAACAATGGTCATCAGGGTCCCAAAAATTGACCACACCACAAAGGAAAGACTGGTTGATCTCACGCGGGGCCCACTAATGGAGATGGCTCAATTGCCCCAATTGGGACCACAATCATCATTAGTAAGTGTCAGATACTCCTCTCAAAAGGAATGTACATTCACAGTCCGGAAAATAAACATGATGAATATTTAAGAAAAAAGAAGGAAGGCTTTCTGGTATTCTTAGGTAAAATTGAATGGGGTAAATAGCGAAAGAAAATGACAAATCCCTCAGTATTCATAGGTTACTGTGCATGGCGACCGTACGGCAAGCAACCTACTGTATGGTAGGGACCCTTTGGTTGGGCTTGTAGCCTACGGCACTCACCTCCACTTAGCACAATTTTTCAATGAATAAAGTCATATATCAATCTTCCAAAGAAATTGCTAGATTTTATTTGTAAATAACAATCCTAGATTGCATGCATGCATATAGATCTAATGATGACTTGCACATTTTAATAACTAATATTATAATCGCGTGTATAACAAATTAATCATTTTTCATAACTTAACGTTTCATAAATATAAAATAATATTTTCCAAAATCTATAACTTAAACACATCCTATGCACAACCCCAAAACAAGACAGGTTTTCAAAATATTAAAGTAAACAAGTTTCTAACAAAACCTAAATAAAGATGTTTGAACAAGTGCATAATAATCTAAGATGGCGAGGCACTTTGACTGCTCTGTCTTTCTTACGCCCTCCAAAAGACTTTCCTTATGTGCGCGACTCCGACACTGTGGGAAAGGAAGAGGCTTAGATGTCCAAGATAAATGATGAGCACCACCATGTACCGACTGAAAAGGAGCTAGCAAACGCAATTGAGAGCGAGATGGACAATATGTAGTAAATGTATCTCTTGCCAATTTGCGCCTGTGCGATTTATAGATTTTTAACAAATTTTGAGGAGTCGCAACTTCTTCGTTTCTTATTCGATTGAGTCTCTGTTAGCACCAAGTCGAGAGTTGGACATTTTAGGGCTTATTTTAGGCTCTTAAAGTGAGATGATGGTGCAGCTGTTACCATGATCGAGCATGGTAGACCATGATTAATCATGGTCCTCCAGTGGATAGTTTTCTTGGTCCTAGATCGATCATGGTTCACCTTGATTGATCATACTTCAGACATGGTGAGTTCGAAAGCCTTCTAAAGCCATTTTACTCAATTTTTACACCCCAAACCACACCATTTCATGGGAGGAAGCTAGAGAGGACCTTGAAAGAGATTGAGGGTGAAACTTTGAAGCTAAATCACCAATCTTTAAACATCACATGGAAGGCTTCACATAGGTTCATCTTCATCTTCTTCCTCTTCATTCAAACACTATGGGAGCTTATGAATGAAGCTTGGAATCCTACTTCAGGCATCATCAAGACTTTAATACTATATCATTTAGCTCTATTGAGGTGGGAACTCCAGTACTCAACCTTTTTCACAAGTTATTATGTATTACATATAGATTTTTATGATGCTTGGTCATTGTTATTTATGTTGTTTATAATATATTAGAACAACCACCTGACTTAATGCAAGTTAAATTTAGAGTTTTGAACAAACCCCCCAATTAGATGAATATGAAAAAAAAAATTCAAATCCCGCTAGACTGTCGAAATTGGTCGATTTCGATAGCAAAACGACTTCTGATCGTCTTGATTTTTCTCGTATTTATAGTAACTTTGTCTTTCGAACAACGTATCAAAAAGATGGATCCAAACAGGAGATGGAATGTCGCCCAATTGTTGTGCCGCCCTTTCATTTTGCAGAACACTAGCGGCAACAACAACCTCAGAAGTAGTAAGGTTCCACAGCCAAACCAAATGTTACCTCCTCCTCCTCGCCCCCATAATTCTTTTGCCTAATGATTCTTCTTTCCCCTTCCCTCTTGAAACAATTGTGCAATTTTCATCATATTGAGGCTAAGTGTGGTGGTCGAGCGGACGAGGATCATATATTGATTTGTAGAACGAAAAAACAAGAATTATTGGGCAATTGGAGGGTTATCTTACTCTTGAGTCTGAAGTTTTAGTTTCTAAGATACTTTATATAATGAAAATATTGTAGAATCTCTTCTCATAAATGGTTGGTACTAGTTGTTAAAGTAGTAATTTGATAATTACACAAGAGATTCTAGGTTTTTACATTATTCCTTAAAGTTTACCTATAAACCCATATGAATGGATACAATGACAGATAAATGTTTTCTATACACATATGTTATGATTAATTGGTGGGTTTAAAGTACAATTTGGTTATGATACTTGTAACGCCTTGTATTTTGTTTTCACGACAATTCTCCTTGCAAGCCCGTTTTAGGCTAAATGTTTGTTTAAGGAGTCAATTTTTGTTCCAGGGCCTCCGTAGTTGATCCAACACTTCCAACAAGTCACTTTAATGTTATTAAGTATGCATGGATGGTTGGAACGCATTTCGGGAAGCCACGGTTGAATTTGGTGGCTAATGGCGAAAAATCAAACTTTTGCCAAAATGAGTTTTTAGCCAAGTTTGGAAGGCCATAACTTCTACATACAAAGTCCAAATGAGTCCCTGTTTGCTGCCATGGTTTCATCTCATTCCCCTTTATAACTTTCATTTGAAGGCTGAGTCGAATTGAAGTCATTTCGGGAGTTGAAACGGATCATGAAAATTGAGATTTCTGTTAAAAAGTTGAGTTTCAGAATTTGGGACCTCTGATCGATCAGAGGCAGCTCTGATCGATTAGAGGGTGCCCATCAGATTTTTATACCCATTTCTCCTTGCCTTCGTTCATTCTTTTTCTTATTATTCTTTCTTTTCCATTTTCGCTCCTTCCTCTTTAAGTAGTTTGAGAGAGAGATGAGAGAGAGCTATAGAGGAACCTTATAAGGCCCTCCATCCTTTACAACCCCCCCATCATCTTCATCTTCTCCATCATCTTAATCTCCACCATTTCTAGGTTTTGAGCTCGAAAATTGGGAGTTTTGCGATTCAGTGGGTTGCGGCTCGATTCGGTGCTTGAAAGCTTCGACTATCAGCCTAACTAAGGTGGGAACACTAGTACCTAACCTCAATTTTAACTATTATGCATTACATCTTCATTTTTAAAGTAAATTGTAGGATTTTCCCTTAAGATAATTGATATATGCATGTATGGGGTATTGGGTTATAATTTGCATTATTTTACTTGGATTATACATGTATTTGTTCCTATTTCACCTTATTGTGAAGTAATCTCATTATATACTAAATGATTATAAGTTTTAGGCCGATACCCATTAGCGCATATGCGCGTATACCCAGTTTGGGACTATGTACTTATTGCTATGATTTACAAAAGAAGATACTTGTAAGATTTGCACCTAGCACTAAGTAAATTACATGTGCATTTGTTTGGATATATGTTTTGAGTTGTAAAGGGAATTATTTATTAATTATAAAACTACAAAGAGCATTAGTTAGATATATATATATATGCGCTTAGTAAATGAGGTGGAATTATACATAAGTTAGGTCTACTTGATGTAGATGACACACGTATGCCATTGATTCCTTAGTATCATAACTTGGTGGAGACCCACTCTTTTGGCAATAATCCTTTCTTTTAACTTAGCTATACATTTGATAAATGGTGGGTTTGATATATATGTATGCTTTCTCTACTAAAAATCATGATGATATTATATCCATGAGATACACCTGCTATTGAATGATGCTTTATTAAGCACAGGGTTTATTATGAATGGATTAGTAGCCCACTTATTAGAGTTGTTCATCTCATGGATATAATCATGTGAAAGGGTATTAGTTTCTTTAATGGCACATGTACCACATACGTATATTTGGTGGTACATATAGTTTGTGTATATGGAAACTACTAGGAACATTGGAGATATTTATATACATATATGTATGTGTGTACATGTATGTGTACTATCTATAAGTATATTTTTTGGGATAATACGCTTTATTGATTTCTTAGTTTTGTAAGGCACTAGTGGTCTATGGGATTGACCTAGCCTTGGCGGCTACATACCCTGGTCTGTGTAGAGGGACCTCGCTTTCAGAGCAGCATACTTTATGGTCCATAGAGGGACCCCGTGAGGTGGCATACCTTACACCATCTAGGTGGTCCATGAGGGGACCCAGCCTTGGGGGCTTAGATCCGGATCGCAGTGTACGGTAGATTAAATCCTAGATGTCAAATGTGGATTAAGATTGTGGAATATAAGATTAGTGCTTATACTTCTGTTATGCTTTTTATTATTATAATATACTTCCTTATTTTGATTTATTGTACTCTAGAGATGTATATACCTTGTTATTACGATTTACATATATCTTAGCGCAGTACCTTCAAATATATTTTTCTCGTATTTTCGGGGATGGGATAGTGCTTGGTTTGCATTGCATTGTTATCTGTAACTCTATGTATATAAAGGGACATAGAAGTGAAACATACGCATAAACTCAAAACATATTAAATTACTTTCAATATTCCACATCGCATGTAATTCTCAAACGTATTTTCTTATATAAAATCCTATAGTTCCCACTGAGCCCGTGTTTAACTCAGTCCCATTTTCCAACAGTTTTGCAGGTACTCCCTTAGGGCGATGCAAGTACGGATTAAAACCTCTGATGACCATAAACAGTTTTAGTCATCCGTGGATGACTTGTTACTTAAGAGTTATATATATTAGTACCATTAGTGTTGCTGTATCATTTAATTTTATTCATTTTGATTTATATGAGATGTAAGACCTTCTTATTTAACTATTGGGACCTCGTTGGACGATTTGATTGATATAAGGATTGTTTGCCTTATTGTATTAATTGAGGACTTTAAAAATGTGGAGTTGATATTCTAGAAATAAAACTTATCTTTTATAATTTCACAGGTTTGGATTTTTAAACTTACAAACTCCACATGCTGAATTTTTACTAAAATAAGGCCTTGTATGTAATTCAATACTAGATGAATTTTAGACTATGCATTTCAAATCCGTCGTCGCGTACGGCACCGTGATTAACCGGATTCTGGAGGTCTAAACCTCATACCGGGACTTGGGGCGTCAGAATACTCCATAAGATATCCATGTTGTACTTAAGATATTGTTGGTTACAAAAAAAAATTTGCCAGAAAGTTACCGGTTCATATCTTTGTTTTTGGATTGACTATAATGGTGAACCAATTTGTGGAGTCCATGCCAAGCTCAACTTTTATATATATATATATATATATACATACATAAATAAACCATTTTATTGAGTTGCTATAAAACCCTGTTAACTAATTCTTGACTTTGGTTTAAAATGATGGACTTGGTACAGTTGGCTTAAGTACAACATTAATGTCACTACATGATGATGTAAAATACATTCTACATATGCATGCAGTATATGTATGTAAAGACTCTACAAGTATATAAGCATGACTTTCCATTACCTTTATACCTGTTGGTTAGTTGATCGGTTTCCATACGAATAATTTTATTATCTCAGTTGGCACAATTGTACATATGTTGGGTTGATGCACGGGCTACCTAGATAGGTTATTGACGTTAATCCACGTGTTGTGAATGTTTTAATTACTCGCAAGTGCACGAATCGAATACTGGTATAGCTTATACAAGAGCGAGGTCGAATCCTAGAGACTTGATGGATGGAACGTACGTATCTCTCTCACTAATTCTAATTAATTCCTAATCTAGCTTAAAAAATGAATGGGATGATTTATCAACTAAAAATACGAATAAAATAATATACTAATAAAAATACTAATGAAATAATCAATTAATAAAATACTAGGGTGGCAAAATCATATATTTGATATCATGTTCCTAGTATTCATGCCCAGCAAACTCTACTCTCTGTCTCGCACTAATTTGGTCTCTCGACTTTATTAGATGCGGAAAATAAATTCTATTAAGCCCAATTAAATTATAAAATCCAAGTGTTAATTCTTCCACAGCCAAACGAATGTATAAAATCAAAACACTCGCTATATCCGTCAAAACATACCCTATATCTACTCTTAACAAATCATAAGGTGAATCCAACAAAAAAATAATGAGAATTCAATTTTATTTTTTATCAATTAAAAAATATGCATTCAATAGAAAAAATTATTTTTAACATTAAAGCATTAAATTGGTAGAGTCAATTGACATGAATACATGCAAGAGAATCAATCAAATATACTCATCCTCAACCCTAGAAAATAACCTAGCATAGCATGCTTGAAATTGAAATAGAAAACATAATTATATAATGCATAATTAAATAAATAAAATACTTACTTGATACGGGCAAATAAATTGAAGATGAATAATTCTGAATTAATTGTATAAACTAACTGCTCCAAACTATTCGCTAATGCTCCATAAAAATAAACCAAAACAAATTAATTGCTATCCTCGGTAAACGTGCAGAAAAGAAGGGAAAACAAATTAATTTTCTACTATGTATATGTCTTGATAATTATGCTAGAAGAAAGGGGATAAATGTAACATCCCGTTTAATCATCTCTCGCATATCACGACTGAAGTTGCGTATAAGGCAAAATTGGGCTCCGGATGGCCAAATTGGGTTCTAAAAAGGTTGGCATGGTTTGGAAACTTCCAGCAAGTCATATCAACATATTTAAGTGTGTTATAATGACCATAAATCATTTCGGGTGGCTCGGACGGAAATTGGTTCGAAAATCACAAGTTTGGATCCTACCCGATTAATGATTTTTACCCAACTTTGGAAGATCATAACTTCTTCATCCAAACTACAAATGAGTCCCCGTTTTTGTCCACGTCTTCATTTCAATGCCCTATACAACTTTCGTGTTTTGGATGAGACCCAATTCCAACTCCTTGATGCCCAAAGGTGGGTGCGAAGTCGAGCTGTTGACCAAAAGCTGAAAAGGGCACCTTCAGGCCTATGGAGTCGACTCCATGAATAGTGGGGGAGTCGGCTACATTGACTTGGGCGAGAAATTCATATATTTTCACCTCCTTTCTTCCCCATTTAACACATTCATTTGGAGAGCCTTTAGAGAGAGAAAGAGGGGCGAATTTGGGGGATTTTAAGGGATCATTTGAGGGTGCATCTTCCACACAAGATTCTCACCATCATCATCATGTTCATCATGATATTCTTCCTCTTCTTCATTTGGTTCACCATTTCTATGGTTTATAGGTACCAATTGGGGATTTTCGCTTCTACGCGGTTCCGGCTCGATTCTTCGGCAATACTTCGAGGGATTGACCCTCCTAAGGTGGGAACAATAGTATTTAAACTTCTTTTCAAGTTATTATAAAATATTTACACCAAATCAAACTAAACCTAGGGTTTTTCTACCTAAATTTCACATTCATGGGGTTTGGGTTAATTTCTTTTATTTCTTTGATTGATTTGGACTTGATATGAGTTTAAATGGTGAATTATACAATAAACCCTAATTTCTATATTGTTTTTGGTAAGATTTGTTCAAAACCCCTATATACGGATATGGTTATGAACTACAATGCTATGATACGCATACATACAATGCGATACATGATTTTAAAAGTATATTTTGTACAAAGTTACACATATTGGTGGTATTGTTGCTATGTTTTAAGTTATGAACTACATTTATGAGATTTTCTACTTACCTAGCCAGTCCATAAGTATGCTGGCCAAATACATAAATGTGTTTTGAATAAATAAAGTCTTTAAATCATAATGGGAGGCTAATTGGGAACTCGTATACAGTATTGGATTGTATTAGACTTGGTTTGGGGCCAAATTGATGAAAGCATATGAAACCTCCCAAACTGATGATTTTCTAGTTTCTTTTATTAACTGACGGACTTGGCTGATATTGTTCAATCTCAACAATACCACTACATGTTTTACAGTATGTATATGTACACATATCTAGAATGGATACATATATACAAGTTTTACGAATACATATGGAATGTATATATATACTGATCTTCATCTATTGAATTATGTATGTTTTTATGATTTCATTGATTTGATGAGTTTATTGTTGTTTGGATATATTATCGGATGACCACACCGTTCGTACTAGATAGATGGTAATTACCGGTAGCGTATAGCCTTGGTGGCTACGTGAGTATTATTGTAGCGTGCGCTTTTGTGGCGGCGTGAGGTAGCGTATGCCTGTGTGGTTGCGTGAGGTAGCGTCTAGGTGGACCTGGTAGGTGGTCCCTGCCTTGGCCAGAAGAAATTGAGTTGCCAGCTATCTCTGTGCACAGTAGATGTATGAAAATCCTAGACGTGAGTATGATATATGTGATTGATGAGATAGATCTAGTCGCGGTGTTGTAGCATACACTGTATGATGATGTATATATAGATACGTTGCTTTTCTTATACTTTGGGTTGGGGACATTATATATATACATATCACGAAAGGTTTTCCGTGCATTGGCTGCTTCAGAAATATAGTATATATATATATTTACACTTGTGTATACAAAAAGAAATGTATTTTACTCAGAAGTGATTCTTTATAGAGAAGCAACACATAAACTATTTTCATTATAGTACATAGCATGGCATGCATCATTTTCAACCTATTTTCCTATACAAACCCTTATAGTTCCCACTGAGCCCGTTTGGCTCACTCCCATTTTCCAAACTAGGTTTTGCAGGTATTACCCGGGGAATGGTGCGCCATTGAGTCTAGATAGCTCTGAAGATTGGATTACCAAAGTCGTGGGAAACGACTTGTGTCTTCTTTGTTTAAGTATTCATATTGTATTGTGTTAAACTCTTAAGCCATATATGTAAAGTATTTGTATGAGATTGGAACCCTGTTAAAGGAATCATTTGGTAATGTACTGTGCTTTTTATTTGACAAGATGTTGACAAATGTGGAGATATGATTTTAAGTTAAGCATATGTTATTTGACAGGAAATGGTTTTATTAATAGTATAAACTCCACATGCCAGATTTTCTTTTAAAATGATTGTATTACTCAAACATGTTTTTGGTATAAAATTATATGTTTCACTACTTCATACCCGTCGTCATGTACGACTCCGTGGCTAACTGGGTCTCGGAGGTATAATCCTCTAAACGGGATTTCGGGGTGTCACAAAAAAATTTGTGAACTACTGCTGTCTAATTATCGAAACTGTGCAAAGAAAAAAAATCAGAGAATAGAATGGAGTGCGGTTGTGTTGTTTATCGAAAAGCAAGAAAGAAAAGAAAGGAAAAAAAATAAAATTAAAGGCTCCCCCAATTTGATTGCTCGGCTGCTATTTATATTTGATGATGATTCCAATATTAAGGCTTGGGCTTCAATAATGATGGGCATTAAATTGACTAGATGGGCTTGGCCACTGGGCTACCCTTTTAATTGTTGGCTGCTTGACTAATGTATTGGGCTTGTTATTTCAATTGGCCCGCTAGACTTAATTTTTTAGCGCACTGATTTTATTTTGGCCATAACTTCGCGCTCCGAACTCCGATTGATGCAAGGTTTCGCCCACGCGTAGCTAACTCAAAGATATAGAACTTTTGTCTCTGGAGTTTTCTTCAAATTTTGTACGGATTAGTGCCAGAAATTTATTGAAATCAGGCGTTGCACGCTGCCATTTTTTCCTTCAATTGCAAACTTCTCGATTTAATTCCAAATACCTGAAAAGCTCCAAAAACACAACAAATGTAGTAATATATGCTCTTCAAGATATATATTAGTGCCCTACAATGCACCAATTTCTTGGCACATCAAATTCTCCCCAACTTATACTTTGCTAGTCCTCGAGCAGAGCAAAAGTCTTAAAATAAATTCTTTTGTTAACCCCAAGGTTCCCCAAGAGGATGAGTGAAGTCTCGTGATGGTTTGCAGTGAATATACCAACAAAATTCGAATGCAACGATTCTTTCTAAAAATTATTCCCCTTCTTCACCAATGTAGTTAACTCAACAAAGACATCAAAACATCCACAAGCTAAGCAATGTAACACATATGCAATATCAAAGTTCTTAAACTAGCAAGATTAATAAGAATATTTCTTTCTCTCCAATCTCATTATGTGTGTGAATTGACCACAACATAACATCATTGATATCTAAGTAGGCAAAACTTTCAAATCTCATCCAAACTATGATTCGATTCAACTCCTCACATGGCATACACTCAACAAATGAAACACTCAAGAATATGGCGTAATTGCTATCATTACATGCGGGCGATAAAGAGTAAATATATTCAAATTCAAATGTCTCTCACATGTATACATGAAAAACGTTATCAATGAAATAAAATGAGACTCATGAACGGATAAATCCCACTAGAAAAGCGAAATACATAAATGGATCCCTTCCACCACTTTTACCTCAAAACCATATTCCAAAGGATCTTTAGGACTTTTTAGGGTTGTAACGCAAGGCTTTAGGCAAGGGCTAATCAAATGAAGGGGTAAAAAGGGGATTCAAATATCTAAGAAACACATATTGAGATATAAAATTAACACTTCGGGCTAAATTTGACTTCATATGAGATTTTTTTTCTTGTTTTTTCTTTTCAATCTTTTTTTTTCACATCTCCTTTTTTCATACAATTTTTTCGCTTTTACATTTTGAAGGAGATTTTATCATTTTTTTTTTATATATTTTTTTTCATTTTTTTCTTCATTCTTTTCTTTTCAAGCTTATTTTTCACTATTGCCCATACATAGAGTAAATAATCTCAATATACTCTTAGATAAAAGGGTAGGCTATAAATATGGTTTACACTCCTAATTGGAGTAAGGTAAGGATATAAGGCTACCAAAGAAAGGCTATAAATAAGGCTCAAATGGGTGACTAACGGTAGATAAATAAGGGTAGGATTAGGCTATATGTAGGCTGTCAATGATGGCCTAAATCACTTCCTAAGGTTTAAAGTTCTTCAGTTCAAGTAATATCAAAAATCCTTAAAAGAATTGCATTTCATGGACGTACCTTTCTAGTGTTCAATCAAAGCAAAGAATAATGAGACTACTCAACGAAATACGCTTTTTAAAAATTAAGAGTTGATGTAAAAACCCTCAAATAGGAAGATTGGCTCAAATACTCACGGGTTACTTAGTCTCTACATTTATGTTCTTCATGAATTTTCAATTATGCTCACTCTTCTATCTAGTCATGCACAAGTTGTCACATGTGCTCAAATATAATGATGATCGAAAATAATGAAATTTCTCTTAATAATGATAGTAGGAGAACTAAGCATGCATATGTAAAGTATTAAGACGAATGCGTCATCGTTATCACACTGGCTAGAGAAAGGAAATCTCAGTTAATATCAAAGAACCATTGCAAAGCTTTTCTTTGTTCATTTTTAAAAAATTCAAAAATTTTAGCTTATTTTTTAACAAAGTGCAATAAGTGAAGTGTATGAAATGATAAGGTAAATAAGTGAAGTGTATGGAATGACAAGGCAAATAAATCCCACCCCAACTGAAATCTTACATTGTCCTCAATGTATAAAGACAAGTAAATATGAAAAGAAGGGATATCACCTGAAGTCGATGAAGCTCAATAATAAAGGTAAACCTGCACTTTTATTAGAAAGAGAACAAAGAAAAGCAAAGTATCCACTTTAATTGCAAAACGAATATTTATCTGGTGGAAGGTCAGCAGATATAATAATCACAACATAAACATACTTATTAAACCAACCACTTACCTCCAAGATTTGATGGCTCATATCAGGCTCCAAATCAGGGGATATAAGATGAATTAACTCAATGGGCTCAACAGGTGGAAGCAGGAAATCAATAGGCGAATAGGGTTTCTCCAAAGGTGATGAGTCACTAGATTTTAACTCAAGTTTACCAGGATCAAATGGGATATTCTCACCCAGCGTCACACTATCAAAGGATACATCTATCTCGCTATCTAGCTCTGAAAACAAAAAGTTATGAACATTTACTTCCCACTCTTCCTCTTTCATTCTCGACATGCTTTTACTTCTTCAATAAATTTTGGATCATTTACTTCATCTCCCAACAAAGTTATGAAATCTTCTTCAAGCTCGTCACATTCTCCATCAAATATCCAGCTTCCTATCATGTTCAAACCTTTAGCTTCCTCTTCTTAAAGGTTTTTGCTTGTATCAAAGACATTAAGCTTGGCTGTCATATTCCCAAAACTTATTTTCATCAGTCCATTCCTACAGTTGATTAGCGCATTAGTTGTAGTGAGGAACGACCGACCAAGGATCACAAGAATTTTCCCGTTTGTGTTATGAACAGGTTGAGTATTAAGGACCACGAAGTCCACTGGGAAGTAAAATGTCTCTACCTGTATCAAAACATCTTCAATGACACCTCTAGGAAATTTAACAGATCGATCAGCAAGTTGTTGGCTGCTTGACTAATGTATTGGGCTTGCTATTTCAATTGGCCCGCTAGACTTAATTTTTTAGCGCACTGATTTTATTTTGGACATAACTTTGCGCTCCGAATTCCAATTGATTCAAGGTTTTCGCCCACGCGTAGCTAACTCAAAGATTTAGAACTTTTGTCTTTGGAGTTTTCTTCAAATTCTGTACGGATTAGTGCCAGAAATTTATTGAAATCAGGCCTTGCGCCCAGCCATTTTTTCCTTCAATTGCAAACTTCTCGATTTAATTCCAAATACCTGAAAAGCTCCAAAAACACAACAAATGTAGTAATATATATGCTTTTCAAGATATATATTAGTGCCCTACAATGTACGAATTTCTTGGCACATCACCACGTTACGTCACAGGTTTTGGTCTCATAAAAGGGGGCAGAGAAAGTAGGACTTAGTCTCTTGGGTGAAAGGCCCGAAACTGTGCACGAAAACTAACATGAGGCCCTAGTGCTGCGTGGGTGAAAGACCACAAAATGAAAATCTAGTTTTAGTCTTGGGTGGTCGCAGATTATTGAGACGATTGTCTCAGATGAGATACTCTTAAATGATACAATTGTTAGTGCCATGTTTTATTATCTAGCCAACAATTTGTATAAATATACGGGTTGGGAATTCATGTTTGATGTGACGAGCATGTACTACCTTTCTTGCATTCTCAAGTTTAAATATCTATTTTTATATAAAATGGCACTTGTGTGTGTTTTACTAGTGGTATTTTCTTATAACAAAATCCTTATAGATCCCACTGAACCCTTGCTTAGCTTATAGATCCCACTAAGGCCTCTGATTACCTTAGACGCTTATAGTTATCAGTAGAAGACTTGTACTTTATTAGTTTTGTATATTGGTACCATTTGTATAATTAAATTTATATTTGATTAAATGTGTAATTATTGAAAAATGATGTAAAGCCTTCTAATTAAAGTTGGGACCTCGTTGGAGGAATTGTTTTATATGGTGATATTTCTATACGATTAAGAACTTTAAAAATGTGGAGTTGAATTTCTAGTTTAACTTTATCTTACCATTTACAGGTTTAGATTAATTAACTTTATGAACTCCACATGCCAATTTTTTTTTAAAATAAATATTTAAAACATGATATGTTTTCATTAATGTTTTTAAATTACACACTTTAAACCGGCCGTCACATACAGCACTGTGATTAACTGGTTCCTGAAGGTCTAAACTTCATAACGGGAATTGGGATGTCATAAGGTATTAATAGCACTTTTTTAAGTAAAACCTATCTTGGTGGACCTTATATGTGAATTGCAACCACAAGATGATAAATTTGAGGATATCAAAAAGATAGTGCAAAAGGCGGAATTAATTGAATTTGTTATACGAGATGATGGTATGCTTATGTTTGGACAACGGTTATGTGTTCTTAATGATATGGATTTGAACAAATAAATCTCAGATAAAGCCCACAGTTCTTTGTATACTATGCATCCGGGGAGTATCAAACATGAGATAGCATAATTTGTAGCAAAATGTCTTGTATGTCAACAGGTGAAGATGGAACGTCAAAATCCTAGGGAACTGTTGCAACCTTTACCTATTCCAATGTGGAAATGGGAGTACGTGAATGTGGATTTTATGTCTGGACTTCCAAAGTCTTAAAGGGGGCAAGATTCCATGTGGGTGATTGTTGACAGTTTGATTAAATCTTCTTATTTTCTTGTAGTTAAGACTACATTTTCTATGAATAGGTATGCTAATTAGTTATATGTTGATGAGATTAGCCAGCTCCATGGTGCACCAGTATCTATTGTTTCTGATATAGATCCACGGTTTACATCTTACTTTTGGCCTAGCTTACAGAAGGCTATGGGGACTACATTGAAATTTAGAACATCATTTCATCCACAAATAGATGGTCAATTGGAGCGTACAATTCAAACCGTAGAAGACATGTTGAGGGATTGTGTATTAGATTTCAAAGGTATTTAGGATGACCATTTATTGTTGATTGAATTTGATTACAAAAACAATTATCAGTCAAACATTGGAATGGCGCCTTATGAAGCATTATATAGGAGTAAATGTAGAACTCCGGTGTGTTGGACTGAAGTAGGGGAAATAAAGTTATTGGGGTCAAAAATTGTGCGAACAACAATCGAGAAGGTGAAGCTTACTAGATTTTTAGAAAAACTCACCATCAATTACCTCGACCAGTCCCAACAAGCCTCCACCACCTAATTGAACTATTATGCGTGTTTTTTTATAAGAAGGCGACCACCCCCCGCACCCCACCCCACCTACCCACACACACACAAAACCAAACAAATACTAACCCCTTTTCCATGATGGACACACAATAATAGTCCCGCCCCACACCAAAATTTTTGGCACACACCTACAAATCACTACACCCTATATATAGATAAAATTACATATAATTTATTATAATATGTATATATACATATATATAATCTATATGAGTTAGGCTATAAAGAGAAATTATCTTACTTTAACAAAAAGAAGTGATTCCTATTTGGAGGACCACATAGACGGATTTTTTAATGAATATTTGTAAAGATAATATATATAGTGGGTATATCACCACCATCAATTTTCGTATAAAAGTTCAACCTAAAAGTGGGTATATTGAAAATTTAATATATATATATATATATATGCATTTTTAGCTGTTGATATTATTGATGATAATGTCACCCACTTCTAAGTTGATTTTTTTTATGAAATTTACTGGAGGTGATCTATATTATTCATCATTTAGATCACCACTACAAATTTTCACAAAAAAATCATTTATTTACTCCTCAAAATGGGCATCCATTCTTTTGTTATAGCCACCCCCCGCTCGCTTTTTCTCTCTATATATATATCTTCCACTGTCGCCACCCACTTGTCAAAACTCGGGCAGCCTCCCCGGCCCTCCAGTAATGGCAGCGGTCGTGGCAGAGGTTCTTTAAACACGTTCTCTCTTTGAAATTCTTTTGTTGAAGTGGGGGAATCCCTATTTATAGCCCCCACCCCCTCGCCCGACTCTCTCTCTTTATACTGTCCACTGTCGCCACCCACTGTCAGAACTCGGGCAGGCTCCTTGGCCTGCCGGTAATGGGCAGTGGTCGTGGCAGAGGTTCTTTAAACACGTTCTCTCTTTGAAATTTCAAATGAATTTAACAAATTATCCAAACAAACATAGTTGAAATTTTAAATGAGTACTGCATAATCCAAATAATGGTATAGTAATTCAATGGTTGGAATTGCAATGTTATAAAATTACAGTTCAAACAGAATTCCAAAATCTATGTATCCAAACACACCAAGTTAAATTAAAAACAATTTATGATCATTCAAGCAGGAGGTCGATCATCAACAAAAGACATTTATGTCGAAATTAAAATTTTGAAAGTAATCATCTTTTATTATGATATATACTGAAAAATTTTGTGATCACAATCTCCTAATTGTGGTATAGAAAATTAGGGAATTGTGATCCCTTAAATATGGCAAATTAAATATGAAAGTCAACTATAAGATATTTACAGAATATTCTACAATATTTTAACATTATTAACCTTTTAGAAAATATCGTCCTTTATCAAAAACATTGGGGTTTAAACAATTCCCAAAATGAGACCCTTTATTAAAAACATTGGGGTTTAAACAATTCCCAAAATTAGACCCTTTATTAAAACCATTCAAGATATGCGGTCTTTCAGACTAATTTCCTATTAAAATTATTTAATTTTTTTTTTAAAAGCATCATGATATATGTGAGTATTCAATCTGATATGTGCCCGTGTGACATTTTTTTTAAAAAAAATGGAGGTGTAAGTTTCTTAATTACACGCAATGAAAGTTTCTTCCTTTAAAAAAAATTCACACTAGTGAGACTCAATCCTGGGATCTCCCAAGTCCGATCTAGGTGCATAACACTATATTTTGCGCATATACTATGCATTAAGTATTAATTAACTGGAAGGAGGACTTTTAGTTTGAACAAGGGGCTAGCCTAGATGGGAAGGCACCCACTCGAATGTAGGAGAGATCTCCGGATTTGAACTCATCTATGTATATATAAATCGAAAGGTCTTCCTTACTGTTAGACTATTTTTTTATTTTTTTTGTTTAATTATTTAATATTTTTCATTTTAACTTAGAAAGTGAGCATACACATGCATCGCGTATGTTTTGCGTCTAGTTTCCTTAAATGTGAAGCGCACATGTTATCATCGTTAGACCAAATACAATTACATTTTTTTAATGTGTTTTAAAAATTTATATAATTTGAGTACTCCTTGTGCCACCTTCCGTAATTGGTTGTGATTTGAGAAGATTGTAGGGTTTAAACATATATTGTGAACTACCTAGGTTCGCTATGTAATTTGGACTCTATAGTTTGGATGGTACAAGCTATCAAAAAGTATACATTACACACAAATGCTGGAATCACACTCATATTTCTGCCCCTGCTCGACAAACAAGTCATTTAGGGCAGAACAGTTTTCTTCTATATCTTCTTAATATAAAACATGACGGATTTCAACTGCTTTTCAAGCTTTTGACGTACTTTTAATTTCCAATCTTACCCTTGGCAATCTTTTTCTTACATAAAATTACTACAATATTTGAATCCTTCCTAAAAAAAAGTTACACATACGTCTAATTAACCACTGCTCCGGTTATTAGTTTAATTAACCATTTCGTTCAAAGAAAATCTATATGTGTGGTGCACGCTTTTATTCTTGCAAGATAAGTAAAGGATATACACTTTGAAGATCATCTTCCCCAAATTTCATCTCTCTCAAAATTTTCGATTAAATTTGGTGGAGATTCCGCTGACATTGTTAATTTATATTTGGAACAATGAAGTTTCTTGCTCCAAAATTATCTGATCTAGATGCATGGTCCATAAACAGAGTCTGTAAGCCCCAAGTAAAGGCAGCATCTTGGCATTTATGTAAACATGCATCTCCTTATTTTATTGTAATTAAGTACCATCACTCCTGTGGTAATAATAGGTTTCTCGGTTAAACCAGATATTGTAGATGGCTGGGGTTCTGTAGAAGCTTTTGTATATCGAATCTTTGATGTTTTATATATCTTGAATTTTTTTGTGTGGGGTTTATTAGATAGGTGCAGGGGCAGACTCATTATTTTTAGCTAGGGGGTGCTGAAGTAAACTGTCATTTTTATTTATAACTAAGCATTCGTCTGATTCGAGCATGTAATTTAATTTGGCATGTTAAAGAAAAAAGATAAAAGAAAAAAAATGGCCAGAAAAAAAAATAGTTTTAATTATAAAATTATTTCTTACGAATCAAATGCAACAATTTAACCTAAATTTTCAAGTAGGAAAAAAAATCAACTTAAATATGTTGATTTGGCATTTTGCTTATAACGGAAAAATTCTCTTTCAAAATTGTGCTGATGTAGGGAGTTGTCGCTATAGAAAATGATTTGATGAAATTATGTAAATTTTTCAAGTGCTTCAACATTACAAGATGAAGTTGAATATGTTAGAAAAATAATAAGATTATTCTCCTGTGGAAATCGCAAAAATATAAAATAAATTAAATTTATCGATCGAGACTTGTGATATCACAATTTCCTAAGGTGAAATTGCCTGTTGTACCAAAGGGCAGATAGCTTTCATGAGCACACACCTCTTAGGATTCAACGATCTAGGGTTCTACCAGCATTAAAGAATCCCTATTTGGAACTCTTGAAAGACTCTAGAAAATTCAAAATCGAAAAGAAAACGAATATTTTTGCATGTCTATCAATGAGGATGAAGTTATGAATATATAACAAAAAATGAGTAACGGAAGGAGAGAGGGGAAATGCGTATAACGCATTACGCTCAACAGCTCCACGACTTGGTCAATATTATCTGTAAATAAATTAATAAACGCACTATTAATTAAAATATTTACAAAAAATATTGGAATTTTCAAAGAAGATCAAAGCCCAAAGGCCCCAAGGTCCAAGGCCCTATCAAAGACTCTTTAATAATAAGTGTAGCTCTCAAGACTTAAATCAAGAACGTCCAAGTCAAATTTTCGGATCTCTCCTACTTGAGTTACGTTCCCAAAATAACTATAACAGTCCCATCTAATATATAAAGAACATAATATTTTGAGAGTTGAGATTTACCTATAGCCCATGGGCAAATACAGAACTTTCACAAAACACAATAATAGACAATTTAAGACGGGGAAATTTCAGGTGCGAACTCACTGTTCACACCTGACCGTGCGAACTGGCCCTTTTGGCACGCTTACCAATGGAATTTTTTGATGAAATTTGTGGGGATGTTCTTCATCGTGTGTAGAACATCTCCACCAAATTTCATCAAAAAATTCAACCTGGAAGTGGGTTAACTACATGATTGAAAAATATTGGTCCAGAAATAAATATATAAAATCCAATATTTTTCAATCATGTAGTTAACCAACTTCCCGGTTGAATTTTTTGATGAAATTTGGTGGAGATGTTCTACACACGATGAAGAACATCCCCAAAAAAATTCATCAAAAAATTCCATCGGGAAGCGTGCCAAAAGGGCCAGTTCGCACGGATGAAGTAAAAATTTCATTCTTTGTTGAAATTTTTTGATCATCCGTGCGAACTGGCCCGTTTGGCATGCTTCCCGATGGAATTTTTTGATGAAATTTTGTGGGGATGTTCTTCATTGTGTGTAGAACATCGCCACCAAATTTCATCAAAAAATTCAACCGGGAAATTGGTTAACTACATGATTGAAAAATATTGGATTTTATATATTTATTTCTGGACCAATATTTTTCAATCATGTAGTTAACCAACTTTCCGGTTGAATTTTTTGATGAAATTTGGTGGAGATGTTCTAAACACGATGAAGAACATCCCCACAAAATTTCATCAAAAAATTCCATCGGGAAGCGTGCCAAAAGGGCCAGTTCGCACGGTCAGGTGTGAACAGTGAGTTCGCACCTGAAATGGACTCATTTAAGACAGCGTAAAAAGATAACAAAGTGTTGCATTTAGCGCGTACAAGACATGGAAAAACATCCCAAAAACTAAGAAGAGATGGAAAAAATTTTATTAGTTTCGAAATTGGGTAATGTGGGAGACGAGTGGGTTAGAGAGAAGTCCAGAGGCTTTTTCATAATATTTTTTCTTTGATGTCAGAGGCTTTCTTTTAAATGTTTACTTTTGGGTGGGCTGGTTTGTTAATCTTAAGAAGGCTGGGTATTTTTGGGCTGTTGGAGTAGGACTGGTCCGTCAATCTCAAAAATTTGCCATGGCCTAGAGCCCTCTAAGCCCAAACCCAAGTCCGCCAGAGATATTACTTGAATCATTTGGTCAAAGGAAAGGGCACGGTGCGTGCATTTTCTTTCTTTCATTTTCGTTGCATTTGATTGGTTTTACGTGAAAAACAATTTTGGTTGCATTTGATTAGTTCTACTTAGATTTAGACAGAGATTTAGATCTTCTTCTTCTTTTTTTTAATATATATATATATATATATTGAACAATAAAAAATTAGAGTTTGGTTAAATTATTATTGTGTAAACCGAAATCCAAAAAGCTGTCATATTTTTTTTTTTATTATTATTATAATGTAAGCAATGAGAATTGAACCTATCTCCTAGCAAAAGTAATATCACTTCTTTTTTCTTTAAACAAGGCCATGATTCTATAATATATTTTTTTATTACAAGCTATGAATCTACAACCACCACAATAAGCGTGTACACAAATCTACAACCATCACAATAAGCGTGTACACTTCAATCTACAACTACCACAATAAGCGTGTACACTATATACATGAGAATTGAACCCAGGATCAACTTGTTACGAGGATGAAGAGGACTATACCAACGGGCTATAAAAAGAAGGATTAATATCACTTTTAGCCACTGCACCACTTATTATAACTACAATATTTTCTCTACAAATCAATTATAGTATAATGTTGCTTGTGCACTAAAGTATATATTATTAATTTTTCATGGAATATAACAGTAATGCTTTTCAATTATAAAAAGATAAAGAACTCAGCCACCACTATAACAAAGACTCAATCATCTCTTCTATGGAAAATCGAAACTTCTTAGTGACTAGAACCGCTGTTGGCATCAAATTACAAGACCATTGACATCTCACCTTTAAACTTTGACGTATGCCACCTAAAATTATTTTTTCCCTATCCTCAAATTGCCCCTTATGTTGTTGACATCCAACAATCGTAGAAATTAGTTGTGACAATTTGTGTTGTGTTTGGGCTTTTAACATGGTACGACAAAAAAATAAAAAGACGAGACAAGAAGTCATGTTATTTTTAGGGGAACACGACTCACCTAAAACACATGGCATGACATATGCAATTGTAGTTTTTTGTTCATAATAAACACGTTATAAGATGAGTGGATGTTGATTTTTTTTTTAATTTAGAAATGACATAACCCGATAACACAACAAGACACAATCAACACAACATAACTACAATTTCGTGTCAATTTCGCTTTAGAATACGGGCATGAATTTGTGCCAAAAATTCTAGACACGAACACAAAGTCTTGGATCAATTTCGTGTCAATTTCTTATCCTTTGGTATTATTTTATCGTTTCTAAAATTGCCATTGCTAGTAGAAATGAGTCGTGGTTTGAAATAACATCAATGTAATTCACCAAGGAAATTTATCCCCTCATTCTGCATTTGAAGAACTCCTTTGTTGATAATGATCGACATAGACGGTGGTTACATACGAAAACAGAGCTAAAATAGACAAGAAAAGCCAAATACTTCGTCCAATACTGCACAATTTGTAATGAATAACAATCATACAATATTATTAATTCAGTTAATAGAGAAAATGATAAAACATCTGAAACATGTAAAATAAGTGCAGAGATCGACAATTACAATCAAATCAAAACACATGCGCACGCACAAATATTTGTCGCAGGTCGTCCGCGAAATGAATGTAGTGATTTGAATTTTGAAGCCAGTTTACCTCTTGATTACAAAGATGCACCTGTTAGTTAGAGATGATAATTAAACGTTAATTCTATATACAGTACTAAAATTTACGATCTAGATGGACAAGGAAAACATACTGTAGCTAAAAATTAATATGTACCTGCTCAATTCCTGCTGAGTTGATTCTAGAACGAGTGAGCTGATTACCAAGAATTTTTGGAGTAGAGTCACTTCAAATAAATCTTAGGAATCTGAGATATCCAAGGCCAGTACTCGCCCATTTCCCTTTTGCATTTTCTACTCAGGTTCCTAGAACAATTTATAATACGTAATTCTCGCAATGCAGTAAGTTGATGCATCCCTAACAGTAGAGATTCCAAGAGCGTGCAATTTACAAGTTCGAGTTTAACGACTTTGGCAACATTTCAAATGAAGGACAATCCATGATTCTTATGTATTTTAAAGTTGCGGCAGCGTTTTTAAATCCACGAGGCAATTCTTTTAGTTTTGGTATATCCCAAAGTCCTAGAGACAAGAGGCCTCTTGGCAGTTCCGTCACAATGTCATCTTCTTCTAATAGATTAAGCTTTCACATTTCAGAATCCATAGGGGTTGTTTGGTAGATGTTCTGAGTTGAGTTTTTAAGTTGAGTTTTTAAAATATAGTGTTTGGTAGAATTTTGAAGTATGTTGAAAAGTAGATTTGGTTTTTTTTTGAGTTTTTTTCAACCAACTAAAAATCTCATAAAAAAATAGTCACAATGGATTTTATTTTATAGATCTCGACCAAGATGTTTTAAATATATATTTTTTATTTAATTTTGATTTTTGAATTTAAAGTTATGGTGTTTTAAAAGTTTTTTTAGAGAGAGAAAGTAAAGTGAAATAAATTTTGGGAAGCGTAAAAGTAGAGTTGATTTTGAGTTGAGTTTTTAAAATTTTGAGAAAAAAAAAACAGAGAGAGAACAACCAAACAGGGGCATAGCGTCTCAAGAGAAGTTAGATAACTCATACTTTCAGTTGGGAGAGAAATTAGACTTGGACAGTTATATACACTTAGAATACGAAGAGCGGTGAGGTTTTTCATTTCCTCCAATAATGATTCAAGATCACAACTCCTCTCAAACTGCAAATGTTGGAGAGATCTGAAGCCCTCAGCATGTCCCTTCTTGGGAAAACTTGTCATTTTTGAAGTTAGATATAAAGATCTAAGGCTTGACAGATTACCAAAGTCCCTAGGCAAATCTTGAAGCATCACACAACTACCTAGAATAAGGGTTTGCAAATTTACGAAGTTACAAATGGTGTTAGGAAGTGCTTTAATGTTAATATTTTTTTTAGGCTCAAATACCTGAGATGCTTTAGCGTACCAACAGAACTTGGCAACTCTTCAAACTTTGATCCACTTAATTGTAGGATGCGTAAGCAATTGAAGGTCTTTATAAGAGTATCAAGAAATGTTTTACTGATTGGACCAACCATGAAATGAAAAGAAAACGACCGCACGTTGTTTAGTTTGAGTAGAAAATGAGGGAATTCTTTCACCTCGAACCTCGATGTAGAAAATAGTAGATGACGAGTTCCTTCAAAAATGTTCCTTGCATCATATTTCACACGTGAAACCTCTTTACCTGACACCGATAGCACAAGATCATGTACCAAATCATGCATTTTAACTTTGATTATTACATTGTCAGAAGACAGAGCCTTGCATTGGAAAAATGACCGCGACAATAATTCAACAAAATACTGATTCCCAATAGCATCTAATTTCCAGCTACCATCATCCGATTGTATGAATCCATGTGCCATCCACAGTTGGATCAAATTGAAATTGGTAATTTCGACATCCTTCAGGAATCTAGCGCAATAAGCAAAGCATTACTTTAAATGGAGTGGCATTTCATTGTAGCTTAACTTCAATATGGGCAAAACATCACTCTCTTTCTGCTCAATTTTCCATATATCATTATCCCTGATATAATGCCATTCACTTTCTTCCCTCTTTGTACAGTAGGCTCCCTAAACATTTTACCGCAAGAGGAACTCCGCCACACTTCTTCACGATTGATATCCCGATCTCTACAAGCTTTAGATACGCCTTTTCTTCTCCTTCTTTAAATGCATATTTGACAAATATGGACATGCATTCATAATTTGAAAGTCCTTTCAACTCATACGGTTCCAATGTGCCCATAATTTTTGCGGTACTTTTCTTATGCATAGTTACGATAATTTTACTTCCTTGGGAACCACAATTCAACAAATCCTTCAACTCCATCAACATTTTTTGATTTTCATTCCACACGTCATCGAGGACAAGCAAGAATTTCTTCGAACCCAAAGAAGGACAAAGATGGGCTTACAATTGGTTGAGATCTAAGTGGGCATGATGAGCCCCTGTGGCATCATTCATGATTTTCTCAATAACCGTTTTTAGATCAAAGTTTTCTGACACACAAATCCAAAGCTTTGTTTCAAAATTCAAATTAATCGTATTATCATTGTGTTGGAAAATATGAATTGCAGAATTGAAATAAACAAGGTAGAGAGTACACCGGGTTGAGTCGCAGACTAAGTCGCTCTCTTTAAGGCATTTCGCGGCTCTGCCCGAAATTGTGCTAGCAGTTCTGATTATGCCACACCGTCCCCAGGATGAAACAACCCAGAAACTCTCTGTACGATCGATTTGCACTTTTCCGATCGCTCGACAATAACACTCTTTTAATCGCTCGGGATCGGAAAATATTTTACTGCCAGAGGCTTAAAATTTTTCTGCCGAAAAAATATTTTGTAGATAGATAGTCTCTCTTTTTCTTAGTTCATCTCTTTGAAAATATTTTGATCCGTTTAAAGGGGATAAAGTTGAGACCAAAAAACAACTTTGAGGAAAATCTGCAAAGGTGGAGGAAAACACTGTGGGAATAAAGGGAGCGTGGGAGGAAATCGTGGGAACATGTTGGAGTAAATCATGGAGGAAAATGAGGGAGCATCTTCTTGTTTTTATTTATTTATTTTTAATAAATAAAATTCTTTAAATGTATTTTGTATAAAAAATATAATGCAGTACACAAGCCCGGACCGGGTCGGGTCGGGTCGGTCGGCGCGCGTGTGGAGAACCACATTCATCCAAGTCCTCACCCAATAGCACAAAAGTGTAATGCTCAAAGGGCTCAAGCCCTTAAGCAAATCTTTCCATATAAAAACCCATGAAAGGTTTTATATCTCTCCTATGTGGGACTTGGGATAACATCACATTACATTAAATCACCTTGTCTTGGTTTTATTTTTCTTTAAATACACAAAAACTCCAACACATTGTAAACCAATTTAGCCAGTGTGGTATTCCCAAGCCCCCCAAGTCCAATTATAGGAAGAACGGAGACATTGTCAATAGAGCTACTAGAAGCAGAGGAGCTAGAGTTGCTTAGTAAAAGCTCTATGATTTGGTTTTTAGTGAGGTCTCTTCCAATAACATCAGATGCACATACGAAAGAATGGGTTTGCTCCCTTAATGGGTAAGATACTAGGCTATCAGGAGCACGTTCAATGAGCTCAATTTTTTTCCTATCAGCATCAATACCTTCTAATCTGCTCCTTATCTTCTTTAATTTACGACTCATGGTGATATGAAGAGCAAGTGAATTCGAGCTTGAAAAGAAATTTTTTACCTATTTTTGCTTGCTTCCTTTGATCACCACTTTTCTTCGTAAATCTTCGGTCATGAAATCATTGAGTACATCGTCGACTTCATTGTGAGGAACCATCTCTCCCAAAAGCTTAAGCTGTTAGGAGAAGGAACCGCAATGAATATCATGCTTAACACCCTCCCTCATGTGCAACCCGCACGTGGAGAGTATATTAATGGATGGATGTGGATGTGCAACCCCATACTTGCACGTGGATAGCAGATTAATGGATGGATGTGGACGTGCAACCCCATACTTGCACGTGGATAGCAGATTAATGGATGGGGGATGGGGGATGGAGGTGTCAAGGCTTGAACCTTGGACCTCCCAGAGAACCAAGCTCTGATACCATGTGAGGAACCATCTCTCCCAAAAGCTTAAGCTGTTAGGAGAAGGAACCGCAATGAATATCATGCTTAACATTCATAAAGGACATCTTGAAGTTTTTGAAGCCAGTCCTCTACTTGTCAGCTCTTCTTCTTTTGCTCAGTAGCATCCAGAAGAACGACTTTGATTGCTGATACAGTGAGTTGGAGTCGTTTGAACTCTTTTTGCATGCCCCATATTTTCCCAATCTCACGAAATGCACGAGTGGTTAAGTTGCCCAAGATCTTCCCTGCAGTTTGAAAGACAAATAATTCCACCATGCCTTCTTTTGCAGTGAATTAGGATATATGTCAAACAAAAAGTCGGGCTGATGTAGTGAATAAGAGAAATTTGAGAAGACTTGATTGTTTCACAATAGGGATGAACATGAATAATTATTTAGTGTGAACTCTAAATTTGTTTTAAAACATAAACCATCAGAAAGAAAGCACGAAGAAAAACTAATTCTTTTTGCAGGCCACATGAATAACTATTTAGTTAGTGTGAAGATGATGAATGAGGAATAATAAAAAAAAAATTAGAAATTTTCTCAGTGATAGCCTATTAGTCAATGATATCCAAGGTAGTTTAGAATATTTTCTTGCAAGTTGTAGCTAAAGAAAAATAAATAAATGAAATTATTCAAACAAATTAACATGATTTGTTTTATAAGGAATGAGTTCTGCTTCAACAGTTTAATCTGACAAAACCATTCATACTCCCTCAGATCCGTACCAAATGAAAATACTCTGCATGTAGTCTGTGGTTATGAATAAAACTTCATTACTATAATAAGATTTAGTACATTATTTCGATCCGAACAAAAGTTGACTCTTAATTTGTGATGTATCAAAATAAAAAGGCTAGTGACCTTTTAATTTGGGACTCACTAGAAATATTTGAACTTTCCCTCTATAGTTATAACCGATCAGTCGTGAATTATATACTTCTACTTATTTGATCAGTTAAAAATAGTCCTTTCAATCGCACAAGTTCAACATTAGAAAATTAGAAAAATATGATTCCAGGGAAAACTCTAAAAATGAATGTAAAATTCGGGGGAGAAACAAGAAAACTGGAACTGGATCGGAAAAAATTATTTAACGTTAACTATAAATATATAAAGAATAAAAATTATTTGTTGTAAATATTTAAATTTTTGGGGGTGATGAAGGATTGCAACATATGTTTTTTCTTTTGGATGCAACGGTTTGAAACTTACAAAATATTAAAGGCTTGCAAGTTTCACAAGGGGGATTAACAAGAATAATTATTGAATATTTAGTTGGAGGTAAAATGATACTTTTTTTTTGTTCTAAATAAAATTTGCATTTTTCTTGAGAGTCAATAATTATTGAACATTGAGTTGGTGGGAAAGCTACATATACAATGCATTAATATATACATAAGGTACATTTCAAGTAAGGTCTTAATTTAAGGACCTTAACTAACGATTGGATATTTTGGGGCATCAAATGGATGAGTATTTTTGACTAAATTTGGTGAAAACGATTTCCACGATCATCCCCGCCAAATTTCATAAAAAAATTAAACCGGAAAGTAAGTAAACTACAAAATTGAAATAAATATTTCTGTTAACTGGACATATATATATATATATATATGTATATATTTCAATTTTGTAGTAACCCACTTCCTGGTTTAATTTTTTTATGAAATTTGATGGAGATGATCAAATAATATTAAAGATCATCTCCAGCAAGTTTCATAAAAAAAACTCATCTGTTTGACCCCCAAAATGCTTAATCATTGACTTAAGGTTCTTAAGTTAAGACCTTACTCGAAATTGACCCTATATATATTGCAACTAGATAAAAATAAATTAATTAATGATTCAACCATCATAACTTGTTTTTGAAGAAATGTAGGAGAACCATATGTATCTCCTCAATTACCATGGTGGGTTGCAGCATAACTTTGTTATTTAATCAACCTTTTGACTATTTTTAAGTTTTAGATTTATGGGGCAATTAAAAAAAAGGGCTTCATTAGAGAAAGATTTTCACACTAAGGCAAAGGAATAATTTTTTTTTAAATAAAGGGCCTATTTTTTATTTTATTGATAATATGACATGTGTCTTTTTTTTTCATTATAAAATGACATCCCAACCCTTAAAATAAACTAAAAAAATATCAATATGCATTAAAATATGGACTGCAATATGAACTTTGCAGTCTATATTTCACTGCAATATGAACTTTGCAGTCCATATTTCACTGCAATGTGAACTTTGCAGTCGATATTTTTAGTGCAAAGTTTATATTGCAGTCCATATTTTACTGCAATGTGAACTTTGCAATCCATATTTTTAGTGCAAAGTTCATATTGCAGTACATATTTCACTGCAATATGAACTTTGCATTTCATATTTTATTGCAATATGAACTTTGCAGTCCATATTTTTTGTGAAAATTTCATAAAAAGGGGTAATTTAGGTAATACATAACATGTTTTTATTAATTAAATGATATTTAAATTTATTCAAATACATTCATTTAAAATATAAAACAAAATAGGCCTCTTACACTAATTACCAATTAAAAATAGGCCCTTCATTCAAATTACCAATTAAAAATAGGCCCTTCATTCAAAAAAATATTATTCATTGGATTTTTGGTAAAAATCAATGTATAATAAGCCCTTCTACCTAATTTCTAGTAGATTTAAAAGAGAAATCCTGGTATAAAAAAGTAAAATAACTTTCCTTGATAAACAGTTGCCGAATATGGCGTTACATATTATTAATTACTAGAAATTAGGTAGAAGGGCTTATTATACATTGATTTTTACCAAAAATCCAATGAATAATATTTTTTTGAATGAAGGGCCTATTTTTAATTGGTAATTTGAATGAAGGGCCTATTTTTAATTGGTAATTAGTGTAAGAGGCCTATTTTGTTTTATATTTTAAATGAATGTATTTGAATAAATTTAAATATCATTTAATTAATAAAAACATGTTATGTATTACCTAAATTACCCTTTTTTATGAAATTTTCACAAAAAATATGGACTGCAAAGTTCATATTGCAATAAAATATGAACTGCAAAGTTCATATTGCAGTGAAATATGTACTGCAATATGAACTTTGCACTAAAAATATGGACTGCAAAGTTCACATTGCAGTAAAATATGGACTGCAATATGAACTTTGCACTAAAAATATCGACTGCAAAGTTAACATTGCAGTGAAATATGGACTGCAAAGTTCATATTGCAGTCCATATTTTAATGCATATTGATATTTTTTTAGTTTATTTTAAGGGTTGGGATGTCATTTTGTAATGAAAAAAAAAGACACATGTCATATTATCAATAAAATAAAAAATAGGCCCTTTATTTAAAAAAAAATTATTCCTTGGCCTTAGTGTGAAAATCTTTCTCTAATAAGCCCTTTTTTTTAATTGCCCCTATTAATTAACATATTTCCATATAATAGTTTCCTTAGAATAACTAAATTTTTTTACCATACTTTTTAATGAGATATTTTCTTTTCATAACGTAACTATATTCATTACAAATATTGTATACTTGAAATTTATATTAAATTGTACGGTTTATTTAACTATAAATTAAATATACTACTCCTGCAGCCTTAGATTAGGACTTCCACTAAAATTGATTTTAGTTAAATAAGTGCTCGCAATTACAAGTAATATCATCTTTCTTTATACAAAGCAATGATTAAAAAGCACAATTTTTTTTTTTTTTCTTACAAGCCATGATTCTACAACTATCACCATAAGCGTGAACACTTCAAAGGGTTCAAAAACCAAGTTCATGAGGATTGAACCTAGGATCTACTTGTTAGAAGGATAAAAAGGATATCATTAAATTACAAGGATATGTAGTAATATCACTTTTAGCCTCTACACCAGTTATTATTACCATAAGATATTTGCGTCAAATAAATTATATGTGAATCGTATACGCATTATTTGAAAATGAAAATATCATGTTATTATTTTTCTCAGAATGTACGTAGGTTGTAATGCTTTTCAATTATAAAAAGATATAAAATTTGGCCATCACTATAACAAAGACCGTTTTGGCATCAAGTTACAAGACCATTGAGATCTCAACCTTAAACTTTGTGGTACACTAATACTATTAACACCTAAAGTTAAAAAAATTCCTTATTTTGAAATCTTCCCTTAAGTCGTTGACATCCAACAATGCTAGAAATTAGAGGTAGTAATTCGTGTTTTTGGGAAGTGTTTGGGCTTAACACAACATTGCAAGAAATAATAAGACACGAAGTCGTGTTATTTTTACGAAACATGACTCGCTTAAAACACGATATACACAATTGTAGTTTTTGGGTACTAATAAACACGTTAGAAGAAGAGTGGAAATGATGATTTTTTCTTAGACACGACGAAACCCGATTAACAAGACAAGACACGATTAAACAACATAGCTCAAATTTCCTATCAATTTCATTTCAAAATTTGGGAGGAACATGACATGATTTCGTGTTAAAAGTTCTAGAAACAACTAGGACGTAGATGGACACAAATTTTCGAATCAATTTCATATCGTTTTATGGTGTCGATTTCAAAATTACCACCCCTAGTAGAAATGAGTCAAGGGTTCAAATCGCATCAATATAATTCACCAAAGAAATTTAACCTGGCCTCATTCTGCATCTAGTGAATTGCTTTGTCGAATAATGACATAGACAATTGTTATATACGAAAACAGAGCTAAAATATAGAAGAAAATCAAATATCGTCCAATGGTTGGCAATATATAATTAACAACAACCACACAATACTGTTAATTCAATTAACAGGGAAAATGATGCAACATCTGAAACATGTAAATACGTGTACAGACAATTGCAAAGAAATCAAAATACACATACACACATACACAATTATTAAGACATGTCATAAGATTGAAAATATGTTTTTTTTTTTTTTTTTCATTTTTTTTTTTTTTTTGTTAAAACAACAGAGCACTAGCTACGGGAATATTTGTTGCAGAACATCTGCAAATGAATGCTGTGATTTCAATTTTGAAGCCAAACACCTCTTGGTTGGAAATTAATTCCACCTGTCAATTAGAGATGATAATTAAAAATTATTTCCATATGCAGTAGTAAAACTTAAAGTCTAGATATACAAGGAAAACGTAGCAAAATACTCTAGTTACAAATTCATATGTACCTGCTCAATTGCTGCTGCATTGATTCTGGAATGAGCAAGCAGAGACAGTTAATGAGAATTTTTGAATTCGAGTCACTTCAAATGAATCTCAGGAATTAGAGACATCCAAGGCCAATATTGACCAATTTCCTTTTGGCATTTTCTACTCAAGGTCTCAGAACAGTTTATAATACATAAATCCCGCAATGCAATAAGTTGATGCATCATTAACGGCAGAGATTCCAAACGCTTGCAATTTATAAGTTGGAGTTTCGTAAGAGATGTGCATTTCACCAACCACTCTGGCAAGATTTCAAAAGATGGACAATCCATGATTCTTATGTATTTAATAGTTGCAGCAGCGTTTTCAAACCCACGAGGCAACTCCTTTAATTCTGGTATCTCCACAAGTGCTAGAGATAAGAGGCCTCTTGGCAGTTCCATCAGCATTCCTTTTTCTTCTTCTTCTTCTATCAGATTAAGCTTTTCACATTTTTTAATCCATAGTGTCTCAAGGGATTTTAGATACCTCATACTTTCAGCTGGGAGAGAAGTTAGACTTGGACATTCATATATATATAGAAGACGAAGCGCGGTGAGGTTTTTTATTTCCCCCAACAATGATTCAAGATCACAACAACTATAAAGCTGCAAATATTGAAGAGATCTTAAGCCCTCAGCATGTCCCTTCTTGGGAAAACTTGTCATTTTTGAAGTTAAACATAATGATCGAAGGCTTGACAAATTACCAAAGTCCCTGGGCAAATCTTGAAGCATCACACAACCATATAAATCGAGGGTTTGCAAATTTACCAAGTTACAAATGGTGTTAGGCAATGCTTTAATGTTACTATTATTCAGGAGGCTCAAATACCTGAGATGATTCAGCGTACCAATAGAACTTGGCAACTCTTCGAACTCTGATCCACTTAATTGTAAGATGCGTAAGCAGTTGAAGGTCTTTATCAGAGTGTTAAGAAAATTTTTGTTGATAGGACCATATATGAAATGAAATGAAAACGACCGCACCTTGTTTAGTTTGAGTAGAAAATGAGGGAATTCTTTCCCTTCCAATCTCACTGCGGAAAATAATAGATGACGAGTTCCTTTGAAAATGTTCCTTGTATCATATTTGACATGCAAAACATCCTTACCTGCCACCGATAGCGCAAGATCATGCACCAAATCATGCATTTTAACATAGATAATTGCATTGTCAAAAGACGTTGTCTCGCATTGGAAAAAGGACCGCAACAGTAATTCTTGGAAATATTGATTCCCAATATCATATAGTTGTCGGCTACCATCGGATGATTGTATGAATCCCTGTGCAATCCATTGTTGGATCACATATAAATTGGTAATTTTGACATCCTTCGGGAATCTGGCGCAATGAGCAAAACATTGCTTTAAATGGAGTGGCATTTCATCGTAGCTCAACTTCAGTATGGGCAAAACGTCATTCTCTTTTTGCTCAATTTTCCATATATCATTATCCCTGATATCAACCCATTCACGTTCTTCCCTCTTTGCGTAAAGTAGGCTCCCTAGACATTTTACAGCAAGAGGAAGTCCACCACACTTCATCACAATTGCCTTCCCGATATCTACAAGCTTTGGATACTGTTTTTCTTCTCCTCCTTTAAATGCACATTTGACAAATATTGACATGCATTCATCTTTTGAAAGGCCTTTCAACTCATATGGTCCCAACGTGCCCATAATTTTCGCAGTAGTTTTCTTACGCGTAGTTATGACAATTTTACTCTCATAGGAACTGCAATTCAACAAATCCTTCAAATCCATCCACTTTTTTCGATCTTCATTCCATACATCGTCGAGGACAAGCAAGAATTTCTTCGAATCGAAAGTAGTACGAAGACTGGTTTGCAATTGGTTGAGATCCAAGTGGCCATGATCAGCTCTTCCTGTGGCATCTTTCATTATTTTCTCAATCAAATTTTTTATATCAAATTCCTCTGACACGCAAATCCAGATCCTTGTTTCAAAATTGGATGTAATCGCCTCATCGTTGTAAACCAATTTAGCCAATGTGGTTTTCCCAAGCCCCCCAAGTCCAACTATAGGAAGAACAGAGATATTCTCAATAGTGCTGCTAGAAGTGGAGGAGCTTAACAGAAGCTCTATGACTCTATTTTTATCGAGGTCTCTTCCAATAACATCAGATGCACATATGAAAGAATGGGTTTCCTCCCTTAATGGGTACGCAACAATGCTATTAGGAGCACGTTCAACGAGCTCAAATTGTTTCCTATCAGCATCAATATCTTCCAATCTGCTCGTGATATTCTTTAATTTACGACTCATGGTGATACGAAGAGCAAGTGAATTCGAGCTAGAAAAGAAATTTTTTACCTGTTTCCGCTTGCTTCCTTTGATCACAACTTTACGTCGCAAATCTTCAAAGATGAAATCATCGAGTACATCGTCAACGTCATAAAGAACATCTTGAAGCTTTTCAAGCCAGTCCTCTACTTGTCGGTTCTTCTTCTTTTGCTCAGCAGCATCAAGTAAAACGGCTTTGATTGCAGATACAGTGAGTTCAAGTCTTTTGAAATCCTTTTTCACACCCCATATTAATCCAATCTCACGAAATGCAAGAGTGGTTAACTTGCCCAAGATCTTCCCCACGGTTTGAAAGACAAATGATTCTGCCATGATTCTAGGAATGATAATTGGATATCAAACAAATAGCTTAATTGGGATCGAGAAAAAGTAGTTGTAGTGAATATGAGCTGCTTGCAGTTTCACAATGGGGAGATAAACAACAATAAGAATTATCGAATAATGCACTACTTAATTAATAATTATAATGCAGCTAACCAAAAGCCTGTCAGTCAACCATATGTTAATTACTAATTATACAGCATATATATATATATATATATACAGAGCATTTCAAGTAAGGACCTTAACTTAAGGTCCTTATTTACGGACTTGCCCTTTTGGCACGCTTTCCGATGGAATTTTCTCTTCTTCAAAGTCAATTTTTTGGAAGTTTCAAAAGTCAAAGACGCAAAGGTTTCACATGGGGATTAACAAGAATAATTATTAGGGTAATTAGCAAAAATGACCCTTAAAGTTTAACCCAACTTTCTCGCTCGTCCTTAAAATTCAATTTTCAGTTGAAGCATTTTTAAAGTTTCTAATTTCAGTTGAAGTATCCTTAAAGTTTCTAATTTTGGTTTAAGTATCTATAAAGTTTCCAATTTTGGTTGAAGTATCTTTAAAGTATTTAATTTCGGTTGAAGCATCCAAAAATGTCTCTTATAAGAGAGTGGCGCGTAACAATCACGCGCGTTTTTTATTCTTCTTTTTAACAGTCATCCAGTTTTGAACGAGTGAGGGAAAATTTGAAACTTTAAGGATATTTCAACTAAAAATTGAACTTTATGAGCGAACGAGAGATTCGAGTCAAACTTTATGGGTCATTTTTACTAATTACCCTAATTATTAAATATTATTTTAGTTTGTGGGAGGAAAATAATTTATTTTTTTCCCAAAATAAAATTGTGCTCTTCTTCAAAGTCAATTTATCCTTCGCCTTCAAGCCTGAGCAGTGGGTTATACTTCTCATTTTACGGTAAACATGACTGCTACATAATGCATTCATTAATTAATAAAAAATTGCTAGGCAATTGTGCCAATATATTGTGATTAAAACATAATGTTCAAATATACGCACATACAATGCTCGCAATAGAAATTGCCGTTTGCAAACTCATCAAAGCTTATATCGGTCAATAGTATATGCATAGTTGCTTAGAATATCTTTTTACGACTAGAAAAAAATAAATAAATTTAATAATTCGATCAAACAACCCAACTTGTTTATAAAGAAATATAAATAAATTGAATGATTCAAACTTGTGATCATTGCATAATTACTTCTAAAGTAAATGAACATAATTGACTGTTGTTTAATATTCCACCGAATCAAGTAGACATGTGGGGCAACAATATTTAAATTTTCCGTCATAAGTGGTGTTTGATTGTTGTTTAATATTTTCATGGAATTAATTTTCATTATCTCATTTCCATTCAATTAAAACCACCACTCCCGTAGTTAAGTATTTGCTTTAGTTGAAATTGTTAACCTTAAATATTTCCAATGTCGACCCTAACAGACTCATATTGTTGTACCCACTCGGCAAAATATTTCCAGTATCTTCCGGTTTATTTCAATATAATAGTGATGACACAATACTTCGTATCAAACTTCATACTCAATGGAATAAACTAACAGTGGGGTATAAAGTTAAAAGAAAAAAAAATATAAGGTGTAAATTTAAAATACCTTTCAAAATATGGGTACAAACACAAAATACCCGAAAACATAAATTAAAATAAAATATTCTGCCAACGGTTTCAACAGTGGGGCTGAACAAAATAATTATATTACTGATATGGTCTATATTTATTTGTATTTTGGCAAGCAGTTTCAATGTGGGGGCCAAATAGCTATATAATATTGGAATACTTTTATTTATTCTCTTGTTCTTTTATCTCTTCTCCTTTTTTCACTACTTTTGTCGGCAACTTTCAGCCACTCTCATTTCAATTAATGTAAAATTGAAACCTTACTTGAGTTCATTTTCTAGAAGCTTATGTATAAATCTATAATCTATTATTATTATTATTATTATTATTATTATTATTATTCTATGACATGGATTAGATTCATGCCTTTATTGTTATTTTCATTTAATTCGAAACCAACTCTACCTTAAGTTTTAGTTTTCCATTTAAATGACTTCATGGAATTAAATTCTTTTCCATTTAAGTTATCAAAAGAACCTTAAAAAACATATGAAAACTATAAGAGAGCTTGTCTGTAGCATAGCATTGAGGACTTGCTCCAAATGCTGTGTAGAAGAAACCGGAAAAACATGTTCTATATATATTGGAGGTCGAGATCTAGACCTTACTATCTAAGCCTTCTATATAAAGTGACGCATATGTAATCTGCATTGCATTTGCTCTCGCACTTGCACCATTACTTTCTTGACCATTATTTGATCGAAAGATTTTGCATTATTTTTAGTGTCGCCTCTATGGCACTTGCTCGTGTTTCTGGTGCTGCACATGCTTGACAAACTGGTCATTTAGGTCCAACAAGTTCCTATTCTATATCTTCGTAATATATAAAACATAACATATTTCAACCGCTTTCCAAGCTCCGTCACACTTTTAATTTCTAATTTTATCCTTGCAGTAATTTTTTTTCTTCATAAAGTTCCAACATGATTTGAAACCTTTCTACTAATAAAGTTCCACGTATGTCTAACTATTGGGCCACTTATCAGTTTATTAACCATTTTCTTCAAAATAAATCTATACACGCATTGTGTGTTTAGCTAGTATCAGTGTTTTCAATAGCATTGGTTCACACCCAACATTGCGCTTTTGCGTAAATTTTTTAGATATCACTATATGGAGCAGTTTTGCGTTGTGCACAGGTATCACGTGAAAAGTGATGTGGCAGAGTTTCATAAATAATTTAAAACCCTACTTTCTTTTGATTAAAATTTTGTACCTCCCTCGATCTACTAGCCAAAATAGACTCCTGCCATCAAACTATCAAAGATTTGATCCATATCGACTCTCTGTAGCTCGAAATCGCCTGCAAATTATAGAAATCTATAGACGAATCTACAAAGGTGCAATCCCTCTTTCTTCAAGCCTCACATCGTCTTCCATAAAAAAATTATGGGTTAACCGTTCAAGATTTAAACACCACTTCACATCACTACCAAATTGGTCCAGAACCTTTCAAATTGTTTGGAGTTTTTGGATAAAATTCTATTATTTGATTTATCTTTCGGTTATTTGAATTGATTCCATGAATTTTATTTGAGTTACTTTATTATTGTTCTTTATATTATATTATTTTCAATTATAAAAACTTAAATGTCCAAATTGCTTACGCAAAACGCAACATTATTTACGCTATGTAATCCTTAAGCCAAAATGCAACTCATTGCGATATCGCAATTGAAAACACTGGCTAGTATATATATATTTTTCTGACGTTGCGATTTATATTTGCAGCAATGGAACTTCTCGCTCCAAAATTCTAGGACCGAGACGCTTGGTCCATAAACAGAGGCTGTAAGCCCCAAGTAGTGGCACCATCTCTACATTTATGTGAACCTGCTTCTCCTCATTTTACTATATGGACCGTCACTCCTGTGGTATTAGTGGGTTTCTGGGTTAGACTAGATATTGAAGATGGTTGGGGTTTTGTAGAAGCTCTTCTAAATAAAATATTTTGATTCTTGAATTTTTCTTTATTGGGTTTATTAGATAGATGATAAATTTGAAAGCATTGGTTACAGGAAAGGCACGTTACTTGCATTTTGTTAGTTCATTTCAGTTGCATTTGATTGAATTTAAAATTGATAGTCCATTTCCTTTTTGGGCAACGTTCTATATATGTAAATATAGAACCATATATATAGAATGTTGAATATGGTCCGGTTGGGAGAAGCACCTCACCACGGGGAATTTTAATTTTTTTTTGGTTGTAGTTAAACAAAGAGATATAGACCTTAATTTATTTTTTAAAAAAATATATATGTATAGAGAGAAACAGGTTATAAACAGTGGTAGAAATTTAAGGGAATTTATGTTTTTGGGATGTGTTTGGGCTTGACATAACACGGCAAGAAATAATAAGACACGAAGTCATGTTATTTTTATGGAACATGACTCGCCTAAGACATGACATACACTATTGTAGTTTTGGGGTCCTAATAAACATATTATTATACGAGTGGAAATGATGAGTTTTTCTTAGATACGACAAGACACGATGAAATGACATAGCTCCAATTTCCAGTCAATTTTGTTTCAGAATTTGGGGACGAACACCAATGATTTTGTGTTAAAAGTTCTAGACACGAACACAAATTTTTGGATCAATTTTGTATCGTTTTATAGTGTCGTTCTCAAATTGTAACCCCTAGTAGAAATGAATCACGGGTTGAAATCACATCAATATAAATCACCAAGGAAATTTAACCCTCGTTCTGCATTTGGTGAATCACTTTGTTGAATAATGACAAAGACACTGTTATATACAAAAAACAGAGCTAAAATACACAAGAAAATCAAAATAGTTCCCAATCTATAATTAACAACAATCACACAATACTACTAATTCAAATAATAGGGAAACTGATACAACATCTGAAACTTGTAAATAAGTGCAGAGACAATTGCAAAGAAATCAAAACACGTGCACACACATATACACATTTATTAAGGCATGTTAAGGTTGAAGATTAATTTTATTTTTTTCAACAACAAACCACTAGCTACTTGAATATTTGTTGTGGGCCATCTGCGAATGAAGGCGGTGACTTGAGTTTTGAAGCCAGACACCTCTTGGTTGGAAAGATGCACCTGTCAATCAGAGATGACAATTAAAAATTAATTTCATATGCAGTACTAAAACTAAAAATCTAGATATACAAGGAAAACATACTCTAGTTACAAATTCATATGTACCTGCTTAATTGTTGCTGAGTTGATTCGGCAGTGAGCGAGCTGAGAGAATTAATGAGGATTTTTGGATTCAAGTCACTCTAAATGAATCTCAGGAATCAGAGATATCCAAGGCCAATATTCATTTGTTTCCCTTTCGCATTTTCTACTAAGGGTACAATAACAATTTCTGATACGCACAAATCACAATGAAGTAAGCTGATGCATTCTTAATGGTAAAGATTCCAAAAGCATGCAATTTATTAGTTGGAGTTTTGTGAGAGATGTACAGTTCTGCAACCACTCTGGCAACGTTTCAAAAGAAGGACAACCATGGATTCTTATGTATTTTATAGTTTCAGCAGCATTTTCAAATCCACGAGGCAACTCCTTCAATTTTGGTATATCCCAAAGTGCTAGAGACAAGAAGCCTCTTCGCAGTTCCATCATTTTGTCTTCTTCTGCTAACAAATTAAGCTTCTCACATTTCCAAATCCATAGTACCTCAAGGGAAGTTAGATACTTCATACTTTCAGCTGGGAGAGATGTTAGACTTGGGCATTTATAAATAATTAGATGACGAAGAGCAGAGAAGTTTTTCATTCCCCCTAACAATGATTCAAGATGATCACAACTCACAATCGACAAATATTGAAGAGATCTTAAGCCCTCGGCATGTCCCTTCTTTGGAAAACATGTCATTTTTGAAGTAAGATATAAAGTTCTAAGGCTTGACAGATTACCAAAGTCCCTAGGCAAATCTTGAAGCATCACACAACCAATTAGAGAAAGGGTCTGTAAATTCACCAAGTTACAAATGGTGTTAGGGAGTGCTTTAATTCTACTATTATTAAAGAGGTTCAAATACCTAAGATGCTTCAACGTACCAATGGAACTTGGCAACTCTTCAAACTCCGATCCATTTAAATCTAGGAAGCATAAGCAGCCGAAGGTCTTTATAAGAGTATTAACAAATGTTTTGCTAATAGGACCAACTTCGAACTGAAAAGAAAACGACCTCACCTTGTTTAGTTTGCGTAGAAAATGAGGGAATTCTTTGCCATTTAACCTCACTGCAGAAAATAGTAGATGACGAGTTCCTTCGAAAATGTTCCTTGTATCATAATTGACATGTGAAACCTCTTTACCTGCAACCAGTAGCGCAAGATCATGCACCAAGTCATGCATTTTAACATAGATGAGTGTACTGTCAAAAGACATTTGCTCGTATTGGAAGAAGGACCGCGACAACAATTCGTGAAAATACTGATTCCCAATATCTTCTAATTGTCGACTACCATCAGATGATTGAATGAATCCATGTGCCATCCACTGTTGGATCACAAATAAATTGGATGTCTTGAGATCCTTCGGGAATGTGGCACAATAAGTGAAGCATTGCTTTAAATGGAGCGGCATCTCATCGTAGCTCAACTTCAATATGGGCAAAACATCATTCTCTTTCTGCTCAATTTTCCATATATCATTATCACTGATATAATGCCATTCACAGTCTTCTCTCTTTGTATAAAGTAGGCTCCCTAGACTTTTTACCGCAAGAGGAAGTCCACCGCACTTCATCACAATTGCTTTCCCGATCTCTATGAGCTTCGGGTACTGTTTTTCTTCTCCTTCTTTAAAAGCACACTTGACAAATATGGACATACATTCATCATTTGAAAGGCCTTTCAACTCATACGGTTCCAATGTGCCCATAATTTCTGCAGTAGTTTTCTTACGCGTAGTTACGACAATTTTACTCCCATAGGAACCGCAATACAACAAATCCTTCAACGCTGTCCACTTTTTTCGATCTTCATTCCACACGTCGTCGAGGACGAGCAAGAATTTCTTCGAATCCAAAATAGTACGAAGACATGCTTGCAATCGGTTAAGATCTAAGTGAGCATGATCAACCCCTGTGGCATCATTCATGATTTTCTCAATAACCCTTTTTAGATCGAAGTCTTCTGACACGCAAATCCAGAGCCTTGTTTCAAAATTCAAAGTAATCGCATCGTTGTTGTAAATCAATTTAGCCAGCGTGGTTTTCCCAAGCCCCCCAAGTCCAACTATAGGAAGAACATTTATATTTTCAATAGTGCTGCTAGAAGCAGAGGAGCTAGAGTTCTTTAATAGAATCTTTATGATTCTATTTTTATCGAGGTCTCTTCCAATAACATCATATGCGCGTACGAAAGAATGGGTTTGTTCCCTTAATGGGCATGCAACGACTGGACTATCGGGAGCACGTTCAATGAGGTCAAATTGTTTCCTATCATCATCAATATCTTCCAATCGGCCCCTTATCTTCTTTAATTTACGACTCAATGTGATACGAAGAGCAAGTGAATTGTAGCTTGAAAAGAAGTTTTTTACCTCTTTCCGCTTGCTTCCTTTGATCACAGCTTTACGTCGCAAATCTTCAGTCATGAAATTATCTAGTACGTTGTCAATGTCGTAAAGAACATCTTGAATCTTTTCAAGCCAATCCTCCACTTGTCGACTCTTCTTCCTTTGCTTAGCAGCATCCAGAAGAACGGCTTTAATTGCAGATACAGTGAGTTCGAGTCTTTTGAAATCTTTTTTCACACACCATATTAGTCCAATCTCATGAAATGCAAGAGTGGTTAACTTGCCCAAGATCTTCCCCGCTGTTTGAAAGACAAATGATTCTGCCATGTTGCTAGGAATGATAATTGGATGTCAAACAAAATAGCTTGATTAGAAGAAAAAAGTGGTAGTAGAAATATGAGAGGAGTTGCCTGCAGTTTCACAAAGGGGGATAAACAACACTAATAATTATTGAATATTGAGTTAGTTCGAACATAATTGTTTTCAGAATATACTATTGCACATAACCAATTTAGCTTCAAAATCAATTTAACATATATTGACTTCAAAATAAAATTCGCATTGTACTTCAAAGTCAATTTAATTAGCTTTCACTTTCAAGCCAGAGCAGTGGCTTAGACTTCTCATTTTACACTAAGAATGAATGTTAAATAATGCATTATATATATTGCAACTAGAGAAAAATTAATTAATTGAATGATTCAACCAACATAACTTGTTTATAGAGAAATATAAGACTACAATGCATCTCCTCAACTGCTAAGGTGGATTGTCTGAGTATGTGTTGACTTTTCATAACTAGACAATTATGGCATAGGCAACGCGTATAGTACACGAATATCTAAATTAAAATAGAAATTAATTAATAGATGTCAAGTAGTGCAATGATAATGTAATTTCCATTTTAGTACTAGAGGACCAGACTTGGTTCAAGCTACGAAATAATCATCTAATTTAACAGTAAAATGCAAGGATAAAATTATAAATACGTAAAATATTTTATATACATTCATAAGAATATTGTTCTGCCTTTAAACAATATCATCGCTATGATCTCTAAGTGAGTGAGTATGTTAGGTGGTAAAAGATTCCACCCAAACATAGAGATCTCCTAGGTTTGAGTCTCACTCGATTCATACAAATACAACATATATGTAGCTCTTCTTTTTTATGCAACTGTTTGGAAGTTTCAAAAAATCAAAGACTTGCAGGTTTTCACAAGGGGGATGAACAAGAATAATTATTAAATATTAATTGAGTTGGTGGGAGGAAAATATTTTATTTTTTTCCATACTAAAATTGTACTCTTCTTCAAAGTCAATTTATCTTTAATTCGCGTTTGAGCCAGAGCAGTGGGTTAGACTTCTCATTTTACAATAAGCATGAATGCTATATATACAGTGCATCAATTAATTAGTAGAAATTTGCCAGGCAATTGTGGCAATATTATATATTGTGCTTAAAGCGTAATGTACAAATATGTATATATATATATATATATGCACGCATACAATGCTCTGGCAATAGAAATTGCCGCTTGCAAACTCATCAAAGCTTATCGGTCAATATTATATGCATAGTTGCTTAGAATAACTTTTTACGACTAGAAAAAAAAAAAAATTTAATAATTCGATCAAACAACAAAACTTGTTTATAAAGAAATATAAATAAATTGAATGATTTAAACTTGTGATCATTGCATAATTACTTTCTAAAGTAAATGAACATAATTGACTGTTGTTTCATATTCCACCGAATCAAGTAGACATGTGGGGCAACAATATTTAAATTTTCCGTCATTAGTGGTGTTTGATTGTTGTTTAATATTTTCATGGAATTAATTTTCATTATCTCATTTCCATTCAATGAAAACCACTCTCCGTAGTTAAGTATTTGCTTTAGTCGAAATTGTTAACTTTAAATACTTTCAATGTTGACCCTAACAGACTTGTATTGTTGCACCCTCTCAGCAAAATATGTCCAGTATCTTCCAGTTTTTTTCAATATAGTAGTGATGACACAATGCTTCGTATCAAATTCATACTCAATGGAATAAACTAATAGTGGGGTATAAAGTTAAAAGAAAAAAAATATATAAGGTGTAAATTTAAAATATCTTTCAAAATATGGGTACAAACACAAAATACCCGAAAACATAAATTAAAATAAAATATTCTGCCAACGGTTTCAACAGTGGGGCTGAACAAAATATATAATTATATTACTGATATGGTCTATATTTATTTGTATTTTGGCAAGCAATTTCAATGTGGGGCTGAACAAATAGCTATATAATATTGGAATATTTTTATTTATTCTCTTGTTCTTTTATCTCTTCTCCTTTTTTCACTACTTTTGTCGGCAACTTTCAGCGACTCTCATTTCAATTAATGTAAAATTCAAACCTTACTTGAGTTCATTTTCTAGAAGCTTATGTATAAATCTATTATTATTATTCTACGACATGGATTAGATTCATGCCTTTATTATTATTTTCATTTAATTCGAAACCAACTCTACCTTAAGTTTTAGTTTTCTATTTAAATGACTTCATGGAATTAAATTCTTTTCCATTTAAGTTATCAAAATAACCTTAAAAACCTTGTGAAAACTATAAGAGAGCTAGTCTGTAGCATAGCACTGAGGACTTGCTCCAAACGCCGTGTAGAAGAAACCGGAAAAACATGTTCTATATATATTGGAGGTCGAGATCTAGACCTTACTATCTAATCTTTCTATATAAAGTAACGCATATGTAATCTGCATTGCATTTGCTCTCGCACTTGCACCATTGTCTGATTGAAAGATTTTGCATTAGTTTTATTGTCGCCTCTATGGCACTCGTATTTCTGGTGCCGCATACGCTTGACAAACTGGTCATTTAGGTCCAACCGGTTCCTATTCTATATCTTCGTAATATATAAAACATGACAGATTCAACCACTTTCCAAGCTCCGTCACACTTTTAATTTCTAATTTTATCCTTGCAGTAATTTTTTTTCTTCATAAAGTTACAACATGATTTGAAACCTTTCTACTAATAAAGTTCCATGTATGTCTAACTATTGGGCTACTTATCAGTTTATTAACCATTTTCTTCAAAATAAATCTATACACGCATGCATTGTGTGTTTAGTTAGTATCAGTGTTTTCAATAGCATTGGTTCACACCCAACAATGCGCTTTTGCGTAAATTTTTTAGATATCACTATATGGAGCATTCAGTTTTGTGTTGTGCACAGGTATCGCGCGAAAAGTGATGTGGCAGAGTTTCAAAAATAATTTAGGACCCTACTCTCTTTTGATTAAAATTTTGTACCTCCCTTGATATCCTTGCCAAAATAGACTCCTGCCATCAAACTATCAAAGATTTGAACCATATCGACTCTCTGTACGTAGCTCGAAATCGCCCGCAAATTATAGAAATCTATAGGGACGAATCTACAAAGGTGCAATCCCTCTTTCTCCAAGCCTCACATCATCTTCCATAAAAAAATTATGGGTTAACCGTTCAAGATTTAAACACCACTTCACATCACTACCAAATTGGTCCAGAACCTTTCAAATTGTTTGGAGTTTTGGATAAAATTCTATTATTTGATTTATCTTTCAGTTATTTGAATTGATTCCATGAATTTTATTTGAGTTACCTTATTATTGTTTTTTATATTATATTATTTTCAATTATAAAAATTTAAATGTCCGAATTGCTTACGCCAAAACACAACATTACTTACGCTATGTAATCCTTAAACATTACTTAAGCGAGGAATTATGTCAACGGGGGGCGAAATTTAGTCTTAAATCAACACACACTAAATCATATTTAAAGTCATACAATTTGAACGCAAACATAAGAGTATTAATAATAATAGTTCATACAATTCAAATAACAAATGCGAATAATTATAAAAATTACAATAACATTCTACGGTTCTTCATATTTTGGAAGTATTGCAATATTTCCTCCTTGTCAATGCATGTTATTGAAAATTTCTTGTTCAATGTATGTCACTAAACAATCTTCAAGTATTCAACAATTATAAATTCAAAACTAAATAACAAAATATTAAATAATTAATAAATAGTTCAAGTCTTCAAGATATATATAATATACTTAATATTATACAATATTGCAATTAATAAACAAACACAAATAATATTCTACAAGTATTCAAGAAATAATACAATCTCTAATTTTTAAAAATAGATCCGAAAATATACCTATGAAAATGAAATGGAAGAAGTCGTAAGGGGCAGGGGCTCAGACGCTCAGTGCAGGCGTGAATGCGTGATGGTAGCTCAGTGGTGGACCGGTGGTGAAGAAGTGGTGTTAATAAATGGTGTAGAAAACTAGAAATGGTGTAGTAATGGTGGTAAAAAAGAAAAAAGAAAGAAGCACTGACGCAGCAGCAGCTGCGGGAGGGTGAGAGGAGAGATGTTGTAAAGTTAGGGTTTCTTTTTAAGTTTGTTACTTACAAATGGTTCTTAAAGTTTTAGCACTTTACAATTATGCCCTCTCAATTTTATTTTTGTGCATCTATGTCCCTAAAAATTTTATTTTTTTTTAAAAGTGGCCCAAACCAAGGAGGGGCAGGTGCCCCCCCTGCCCCTACATACCTTTGCCCCTGCTTGTCGCGATATCACAATTGAAAACACTGGCTAGTATATATATATATATATATATTGTTCTGACGTTGCCAATTTATATTTGCAGCAATGAAACTTCTCGCTCCAAAATTCTCGGACTGAGAGGCTTGGTCCATAAACAGAGGCTGTAAGCCCCAAGTAGTGGCACCATCTTTACATTTCTGTGAACCTGCTTCTCCTCATTTTACTATATGGACCGTCACTCCTGTGGTATTAGTGGGTTTCTGGGTTAGACCAGATATTGAGGATGTTGGCGGTTTTGTAGAAGCTCTTCTAAATAAAATATTTTGATGTTTTATGATTCTTGAATTTTTCTTTATTGGGTTTATTAGATAGGTGATAAATTTGAAAGCATTGGTTACAGGAAAGGCATGTTACATGCATTTGGTTAGTTCATTTCAGTTGCATTTGATTGAATTTAAAATTGATAGTCCATTTCCTTTTTGGGCAACATTCTATACATGTAAATATAGAACCATATATATAGAATGTTGATTATGGTCCGGTTGGGAGAGGCACCTCACCACGGGGATTTTATTTTATTTTTGGTTGTAGTTAAATAAAGAGATATAGACCTTAATTTATTTTATTTAAAAAAATATATATGTATAGAGAGAGATAGGTTATAAATAGTGGTAGAATTTTAAGGGAATTTATATTTTTGGGATGTGTTTGGGATTGAGATAACACGGCAAGAAATAATAAGACACGAAGTCATGTTATTTTTATGGAACACGACTCGCCTAAAACACGACATATACGATTGTAGTTTTTGGATCCTAATAAACATATTATTATACGAGTGGAAATGATGATTTTTTCTTAGACACGACAAGACACGATGAAATGACATAGCTCCAATTTCCAGTCAATTTTGTTTCAGAATTTGGGGACGAACACTAATGATTTTGTGTTAAAAGTATAGGGAATTAGGCCAGTAATCATGCATCACATACACTAATTTATGCACTAATCATTAAACCCTAGGATCTATACAGTTCAATAAAAATCGATAGAAGACATACCTTGTATGAGATTCGAATTAAAATCAATATATGAACACGATGGACAAAACCTTCTGTTGTTGTCGTTCTAGCGTTGAAAATACAACGCCTCTACGGTATGCACACACGAACGAGATGGGATCCTTGCTTGGTGTACTAGCGCCTTTAGGGTTCTTCTCACACCTATTTCGTTCTCTGCCTCTATGTCTCACTTGGACGGCCAAGAAGAACAAAGGTTTCCTTTTAAAGGAAAATCCTAGTGAGAACCCTAAGCAACAAACGAATTAGGCCCAAGTCCAACTTGGCCCGTTTTTAATTCGTTTTGATCCAACTCGTTTTGGTGTGCGACTCTGTAGGTTTATACTATTTGGCAGTATAATTAAAAGCCCGTTTTATTATACGAATAGTAAGTGGTCTCTAGTAAAACATTACTATTACCCAAAGGGTATAATGGTCAAAACAACACAACCTTAAGTTGATATTCCACATATTAACTCCTTTTGTCAATCGATATCTAGATTGAACACAAAAATTCGTGAAAGAAGGACCGCGACAACAATTCGTGAAAATACTGATTCCCAATATCTTCTAATTGTCAACTACCATCAGATGATTGAATGAATCCATGTGCCATCCCCTGTTGGATCACAGGTAAATTGGATGTCTTGAGATCCTTTGGGAATGTGGCACAATAAGTGAAGCATTGCTTTAAATGGAGCGGCATCTCATTGTAGGTCAACTTCAATATGGGCAAAACATCATTCTCTTTCTGCTCAATTTTCCATATAGTTGAGAGAGGCACAAACTCTAGGAGGGATCCTAGGTTCGAGTTTGATTGGCGGAGATTTTTGTTATAGTTAAAAGGAGAGATATAGACCTTACCTTTTTTTTCAATATATATATATTGAACAATAGAAAATTCAAGTTTGCTTAGTCTGTTATTATATAGAGCAGAAACCCAAAATCCTGTCATATTATTTTTTTCTTCAATTTTTGGACTTTTATGTCACTAATTTTTTTTATAACTTTTAGCCTCTACGCCACTTATTATTACTGTAACATATTCACTTCAAATAAAATGTATCTGAATGGTAAACTCATTATGTGAGCATGAAAATATAGTGTTATTATTTTCCTTGGAATATAGGCTGTAATGCTTTTCAATTATAAAAGGATATTAAATTTGGTCACCACTATAACAAAGACCATTTTTGTCATCAAATTACAAGACCAGTGAGATCTCAACCTTAAACTTGGAGGTACACCAATAATATTAGCACCTAAAATTAAAAAATTTCCTTATTGTGAATTATCCCCTCAAGTCGTTGACATCCAGCAATGATAGGAATTAGGGGTAGTAATTCATATTTTTGGGACATGTTTGGGCTTGACACGACATGTCAAGAAATAATAAGACACGAAGTCTTGTTATTTTTATGGAACACGACCCGCCAAAAACACAACATACACAGTTTTAGTTTTTGGGTCCAAATGAACACATAAGAAGACAATTGGAAATGATGATTATTTCTTAGACACGGCAAAACCCGATTAACACGATAAATGACATAGCTCAAATTTCCTATCAATTTTGTTTAAGAATTTGGGGACGAACACGACATGATTTTGTATTAAAAGTTCTATCTAGAAACAGGACTCACACAGACACAAATTTTAGGATCAATTTTGTATCGTTTTATGGTGTCGATTTCAAAATTGCCATCCCTAGTAGAAATGAGTCAACGGTTCAAATCATATCAATATAATTCACCAAGGAAATTTAACCTCATTCTGCATTTGGTAAATCGCTCTGTTGAATAGTGCCATAGATGTTATATACGAAAACAAAGCTAAAATACACAAGAAAATTAAATACCTTGTCTAATAGTTTCCAATATATAATTAACAACAATCACACAATACTGCTAATTCAATTAACAGTGAAACTAATACATCTGAAACTTGTAAATAAGTGCAGGACAATTATAAAGAAATGAAAACACACACATATACACATTTACGGAGACATGTCTTAACGTTGAAGATCTTGTTTATTATTTTTTTTCCGGAAAACAACAAACCCCCAGCTGCTACAATATTTGTTGCACACCATCTGTACAATGAATGCAACGATTTGAATTTTGAAGCCAAACATCTCTTGGTTGGAAAGATGCACCTGTCAATTAGATATGATAATTAAAAATTAATTCCTTATGCAGTTCTAGAACTTAAAATCTAGATATAGAAGGAAAACACAATTTAGTTACAAATTCATATGTACCTGCTTAATTTCTGTTAAGTTGATACGGGACTGAGCAAGATGAGAGAATTAATGAGAATTATGGGATTCGAGTCATGGCAAATAAATCTCAGGAATCTGAGATATCCAAGGCCAATATTCACCCGTTTCCCTTTTGCATTTTCTACTCAGGGTCTCAGAACAGATTTCGATACGCAATAATTGCAATGCAGTAAGTTGATTCATTCCTAACGGTAGAGATTCCAAAAGCATGCAATTCCTTAGTTGGAGTTTCGTGAGAGATGTACAGTTCTGCAACCACTCTGGCAAGATTTCAAAAGAAGGACAATCATCAATTCTTATGTATTTTATAGTTGCCGCAGCATTTTCAAATCCACGAGGCAACTCCTTCAATTTTGATATCTTCAAAAGTATTAGAGACAAGAGGCCTCTTGGCAGCTCCATCGTCATGTCCTCTTCTTCTAACAAATTAAGCTTCTCACATTTCAAAATCCATAATATCTCAAGGGAAGTTAGATACCTCATACTTTCAGCTGGGAAAAAAAAGTTAGACTTGGGCATTCATATACCCTTAGATGACGAAGAGCGGTGAGGTTTTTCATTCCCTCCAGCAATGATTCAAGATTATAACAACTTGAAATCATCAAACATTGAAGAGATCTTAAACCCTCAGCATGTCCCTTCTTTGGAAAAGTTGTCATTTTTGAAGTTAGATATAAAGTTCTAAGGCTTGATAGATTACCAAAGTCCCTAGGCAAATCTTCAAGCATCGCACAACCATCAACGTCAAGGACTTGCAAATTTACGAGGTTACAAACGGTGTTAGGGAGTGCGTTAATGTTACTATTATTATTGAGGCTCAAATACCGAAGATGCTTCAGTGTACCAACAGAACTTGGCAACTCTTCAAACACTGATCCACCTAAGTCCAGGACGCGTAAGCACTTGAAGGACTTTATCAAAGTATCAAGAAATGTTTTGCTAATACGACCAACTTTGAAATAAAAAGAAAAAACCGCACCTTGCTTAGTTTGAGAAGAAAATGAGGGAATTCTTTCCCTTCTAACCTCACTGCAGAAAATACTAGATGACAAGTTCCTTTGAAAATGTTCCTTGTATCATATTTGACATGTGAAATCTCTTTACCTGCCACAGAGAGTGCAAGATCATGCACCAAATCATGCATTTTAACATGGATTAATGCATTATCGAAAGCTATAGACTCGAATTGGAAAAATGACCGTGACAATAATTCGTGGAAGTACTGGTTCCCAATATCTTCTAATTTTTGGTTACCATCAAATGATTGTACGAATCCTTGTGCCATCCACTCGTTGATTAAATGTAAATTGGAAATTAAGGTATCCTTTGGATAGGTAGCACAATAAGCTAAGCATTGCTTTAAATGGAGTGGCATTTCATCATAGCTCAATTTCAATATAGGCAAAACATCATTCTCTTTCTGCTCAATTTTCCATATATCATTATCATAGATATAATACCATTCAAGTTCTTCCCTCTTTGTGTATAGTAGGCCCCCTAGACTTTTTACTGCAAGAGGAAGTCCGCCACACTTCTTCACTATTGATTTCCCAATCTCCACCAGCTTCGGATGCGCTTTTTCTTCTCCTTCTTTAAATGCACATTTGACAAATATGGACATGCATTCATCATTAGAAAGTCCTTTCAACTCATACAGTTCTAATGTGCCCATAATTTTCGCAGTAGTTTTCTTACGTATAGTTACAACAACTTTGCTCCCATGGGAACCGCAATTCAACAAATCCTTCAACTCTGACCACTTTTTAACATCTTCGTTCCACACATCGTCAAGGACAACCAAGAATTTCTTCGAACCCAAATTACTACGAAGAAAGTCTTGCAATTGGTTGAGATCCAAGTGGGAATGATCAGCTCCTCCAGTGGCATCTTTCAATATTTTCTCAATCAACCTTTTTAGATCAAATTCCTCTGACACCCAAATCCAGAGCCTCGTTTGAAAATTCGAAGTAATTGCATCAAGGTTATAAACCAATTTAGCCAGCGTGGTTTTCCCAAGCCCCCCAAGTCCAACTATGGGAAGAACATTTATTTTCTCAATAGTGCTGCTAGAAGCAGAGGAGCTAGAGTTGCTTAACAGAAGCTTTACAATTTTGTTTTTATCGAGATCTCTTCCAATAACATCAGATGAGCGAACGAAGGAATGAGTTTGCTCCCTTAATGGACACATGACTGGGCTATCAGGAGCATGTTCAACGAGCTCAAATTGTTTCCTATCAGCATCAATATCTTCCAATCTGCTCCGTATCTTCTGTAATTTACGACTCATAGTGATACGAAGAGCAAGTGAGTTGGAGCTTGAAAAGAAGTTTTTTACCTCTTTCCGCATGCTTCCTTTGATCACCACTTTACGTCGCAGATCTTCAGTTATGAAATCATCGAGTACGTCGTCAACATCATAAAGAACATCTTGAAGCTTTTGAAGCCAGTGCTCCACTTGTCGGCTCTTCTTCCTTTTTTCAGTAGCATCCAGTAGAACAGCTTTGATTGCAAATACAATGAGTTCGAGTCTTTTGAAATCTTTTTTCACACCCCATATTAGTCCAATCTCACGAAATGCAAGAGTTGTTAACTTGCCCAAGATCTTCCCCGCAGTTTGAAACACAAATGATTCTGCCATGTTGCAAGCAATGATAATTGGATGTCAAACAAATAGCTTAATTTGGAGAAAAGTGGCTGGAGTGAATTGGAGAAATATGAGAGGACTTGCAGGCAGTTTCACAAAGGGGGGAAATCAACAATAATAATTACCGAATATTGATTTAGTTTGAATGTAATTGTTTTCAGAATAAACTATTGAGTTGGTGGGAATGCTACGTACATAATGCATTAATATGTATATATATATAGATATTACAACTAGAGAAAAATAAATTAATTGAATGATTCAACAGTATAACTTGTTTATAGAGAAATATAAGACAACTATGTATCTCCTCAACTACTAAGGTGGGTTGTATGAATATGTGTTGACTTTTTTATGCCACACGCAATGCATGAACATACACTTTTTTATGCACGCGAATATCTAATTTGAAATATAAATTAGTTAATAGATGTTGAGTGGTGCAACGGTAATGTATCTTCCATTTTAACCCCGTTGGTCAAGGGTTCAAATTCTGAACTAATCATTTAATCTAACAGTAAAATGCAAGGGCAAAATTATAAATACGTAAAATCAGTGTCATAATCGACAACCACTACTTCCATTTCAATATAATTAGACACAAAGCACAGACAATGTGTGTGCAAGCATAGCAAAATCTTAGTATATGCAGGATATTAGAAAATGGGGCTTCCTTAAAAAAAAATCTCAAAAGAACCAGGGAATAATATTTTTATAAATTAAGGGCCTATTTTTGACCAAACCCCAAAAAGAGTGCCATATTGACATTGCGGTAGATTTTTGAATTGAAATAATTTATGGTATCGTGCAAAATTAAATTTGCTCCGCATAGTTTTTAGTAAATTACTATGTCTAAGTGTTTAATTAACTTAGATTTAGAGTTATTTTAACAAGTTCCAAATCTAAAAACCTTTATTAATAAAAACACAAATGATATATTTTTTTTGAGTTATGCAAAGTTAAGTTTGCACTCTTTATTATTTAATACATTACTACGTATTGTGGTTTATTTGATATTGCTTTAAAGTTAATTGAGTGAGACATAAGAATATACCAGCTAGCTAAACAATATAAATAAATCATGCAAAACAAATTTGCTGTGAAGTTTTTGAATTGAAAGTTAAGTTTGCTCAAAACACAATTTTGTGCAAACTTAACTTTGCACTTAACACAATTTTGGTCAAATCCTTTATTTTAAAATATAATTGATAAATAAGCTGTTATTTCAAAAAAAAATTAAAAAGACCCTTATTTAAAAAAAATATTGCGTTTTCCAAAAAATATTGTAATACATGACCTTTTGCCCAATTTCCAGAATAATTATTGAGTTCGTGGAGTTCGTGTGAACTCTGGTAGCAGACTCTCAGGTAGTCCCCTACGTTAGGTACCTTTCAATGAGTTTTCAGTGTATTTCTTATTTATTTTTTTTAACATAAATCTGAAAGAGATATGTCCTAGGACTATTCATAGATTATGATTTGTACTTGGATATTTTATGCTTATTGTTATTAATAAAGTTTATTTATTATACTTTATATTCTCTTGTAAATAATATATATTAATACTAGTTCATCAAGTACGTGACTTGATTGTGGGATGCTAGTAATGTTATAATAATATTATTTAGATGTCCCTAATCATATGTCAATAACCTATGATCACATTGATATAATGATTAGAGTATGGGTCAGCTGATGATTATGTTCCACAAGTCATGGATATGGAAATATCAAGCTGAACATACTGCTACTTGTTAAGGAACAAAGTATTGGACTGACCCGCTTTGGGGACACTGCGAGGAGTGTTACATAATGTCATCAGTGATGTTCCCCATTTGTGATATCGTATTATTCTCAGACCTGAGATCGCCATGGTTACCAACATAGGGATTAGCATGTCAGGCATTATCAAACGTTGCTCTTGATCGAGTAATTATAAAGATGATGACCGAGCATACTATGAACTATGTAGAGGTATGTGGTTGATCAAGATGGGATTTGTCACTCTCGTATATTGAGAGAGATATCGTTGGGCCCCTTAATAAGTGTAATTAATATTTGCATGGCCATGCACAAATGAGATGTCATTTGTTTTAGATTAATTATACTTAGAGATCAAGAAATAAAGATTGAACTATACAAGAATGACACTTGCCTAGTCTTGTGTTCAATCTAGATATCGATTGACAAAAGGAGTTAATATGTGGAATATCAATTTAAGGTTGTGTCGTTTTTGACCTTTATACCCTTTGGATAATAGTAATGTTTTACTAGAGACCGCTTACTATTCGTATAATAAAACGGGCTTTTAATTATACTGCCAAAGAGTGTAAAACCTACAGGGTCGCACACCAAAACGAGTTGGATCAAAACGAATTAAAATGGGCCAAGTTGGACTTGGGCCCAGTTCGTTTGTTGCTTAGGGTTCTCACTAGGGTTCTCTTATAAAAGGGAACCTTTATTCATCTTGGCCGTCAAGGAAACTCAGAGAGGCCAGAGAGTCGAAATAATTGAGAGAACCCTAGAAGGCGCTAGTACACCAAGCAAGGATCTCACCTCGTTCGTGTGTGCATACCGTAGAGGCGTCATAGTTTCTACGCTAAGGACGACAACAACAGAAGGATCCGATCCACCCTGTTCGTTTCATTAACACCAAATCGCATATAAGGTATGTCTTCTGTCGATTTTATTGAACATCATAGATCCTAGGGTTTAAAGATTAGTGCGTAAAAATGTGTATGCGATGCATGATTACTGCCCTAATTACCTATAAAATCATCAGAGAGAAAGCACAAAGAAAAACTAATTATTTTTGCAGGCCACATGAAAAATTATTTAGTTAATTACTGGGAGGTTGATGAATGAGGAATAATTCAAAAATTATTAGATTTCTCCGTAATAGCCTATTAGTCAATGATATCCAAGGTAGTTTAGAATATTCTCTTGCAAGTTGCAACTAAAGACACATAAATAAACCAAATTATTCAAACTAATTAACATATATGATTTGTTTTATAAAAAATGAGTTGTGCCTTCATCGTTTAATCTGACAAAACCATTCGTACTCCCTCCGTCAAGTTAACTTTTACAGTTTGCTTAGGAAGACATATAGTCTATGATTATGAATAAAAATTTTTCACTGTAATGAGATTTAACCTAAACAAATTATTAAAGGAAGTAATCCTTCCCAAAAGAAAAGAAAGTGAACTCTTAATAAGGGAGAATAAAACAATCCCGTCTTTAAGGTGGGATTCATTAATCCCTCCCTCGGTAGGTTAAGAGATTTTAGTGGGATAAATAATCCGCCTACATATCCAATCCCGAAGAATACCAGACATGGGATAAGATAAATTTATCTTATCCCATCCCCTTATCCTACCCGTCAAATACAGTCTTAAGGATCTGAAAAATGTTGGGGAAAAAAGGTTTTGATGCCTTTTTTAGGGTAATTTTAAATGAGGTTTCACACTCGATTGTGAAAGGAAATTATAGATTCGTGCTCTCCTCCGTGAGTACATTGAGATCATGTATTTGTTTGCTCAAAACGGATTTGGGGTGAATGAGAAATTGTCACTCAAAGTGAGCTACTTGAGATGGAAAATAAAATGGGAAATATTAGTCCCACATTGGAACTTTGGAAAAACATTTATGAGTTTATAAAGGATAACCTTTCACTAACTCATAAGCTTCTAAGAAATATAAGGCTCTCTCGCGCACCTAGGCGCAGGGGGGTGCAAATCACGGACCGAATTTGGCTTGACACAGGCTTGGCTTATGTGCGCCCGCACCTGCGGACACGAATGTCGCTCTGAAAATGGCCAGCCGCGCGGCATAATTTTTGAAGAAGTTAAACAAACAGTTGACCTAAATTATTATTAAAATAAGATTTTTTTTTATTTTTTTAATAAATTTCATAAATAGAGGTGGGATGAACCAGAGTATTAATTTATTTAGTGTCAACATGAACTTCTTTAACAGAAAGAAAACAAAAGGAGAAACTAATTCTTTTTAGCAATCCAGAAAATCAAAGTACTTAGAAGTGACCGAGGTGGTGAATATGAATTTCCATTTGCTGAGGTCTGTGCTCAACATAGAATTATTCATGAAATGACTGCACCTTATTCACCTCAGTCAAATGGAGTAGCTGAACGAAAGAATCGGACATTAAAAGAAATGATGAATGCAATGTTGATTAGTTCAGGTTTGTTACCCAACATGTGGGGAGAAGCCATTCTTTCGGCTAACTACCTTTTAAATAAGGTGCCCAAAAAGAAAGAGGAGAAAACTCCATATGAGTTATGGAAAGGGAGGAAGCCATCTTACAATTATTTACGCGTGTGAGGATGTCTTGCTAAAGTGGTAGCACCTCCCACGATCTCCTTAAAGATTCTGAAACTAAGACAATCCTTTTCTCAAATCTGTTCAACTAAAAAAAACAGAAATTGTTAATCTTAAAACAATTATGTTTATTTCGGAATTAACAATTTATGTTTTTTTAGTTGAACAGATTTGAGAAAAGGATTATCCCAGTTTCGGATTTTTTTCTATTTCTGAAAAAAAAAACCAGTTTCTGAAAAACTGTTTTGTGGAAAAAACAGTTTCAAGGAAAAACAGTTTCAAGGAAAAACAGTTTCTGAAAAACTGTTTTGTGGATAAACAGTTTCGAAAAAAAAAAATAGTTTCCGGAAAACTGTTTTGTGGAAAACTGTTTTTGGGAAAAACAGTTTCGAAAAAAATATATAATATATATACATATATATATTTATTCAGTTTATGATTTTAGATTTATTAAAACTTGGTATTTCTAGAATTTGACAATTTGTTTATATGTGCTAAAGGTACAATGACCACTGAAGCTAATCTCGTTGATCCTGTTGTTGCGACTGTACCATTGAACCCTACTGTTCCTGTTTCTAGAACTGCTCCCACTTCTGCTCCTATGACTGCTAATGTAGTGAAAGGGGAAAAATCGGAAAAATTTAACGGCCAAGATTTTAAGAGGTGGCAACAAAAAATGATGTTCTATCTTACCACTCTTAATCTTGCTCGATTTTTAACCGAGGAGAGACCTAAGCTCAAGGAGGGTGAGCAAGATGTCCAAGCCGTTAGTGCTGTGGATGCTTGGAATCATGCCGATTACTTGGCTAAAAATACTATAATGAATGGATTGGCCGATTCTTTATACAATGTGTACATTGAAAAGAAAACGGCTAAGGAACTATGGGAGGCGTTGGATCATAAATATAAAATCGAGGATGCCGGTACAAAAAAGTTTATTGTTAGCCGGTTTCTTGATTTTAAAATGGTTGATTCCAAGACTGTAATAAGCCAAGCACAAGATCTCCAACTGATTTTGCATGTAATTCACGCCGAAGGGATGACTTTGAGCGAGAGTTTTCAAGTAATATGCATAATCGAAAAATTACCTCCGACATAGAAAGACTTTAAGAACTACTTAAAGCACAAGCGAAAGGACATGGGAGTTGAGGACCTTGTATTAAGACTTTGAATTGAAGAAGATAATAAAGGTTCTAAAAAAAGGGGGGCCAATACCATTTCGTTTGCTGCCAAGGCAAATGTGGTGGAACATGGTCAAAGTTCAAGGAAGAACAATAACAACAATAACAACAACAATAAAGGCAAATGGAAGGTGTTGGGGCCAAAAGGAGGAATCTCCAAAAAGCCAAAATTTCAAGGCAAGTGTTTCAACTGTGACAAATTGGGTCACAAATCCTCCGACTGTAGGCTACCAAAAAGAAACCGAAATAAGGAAGCAAATATGATCGAAGGCATTGCTAAAGAAGTTTCTGATATTAATCTTTCGGCAGTGGTGACTGAGGTGAACTTGTTGGGTTCAAACCCAAAAGAATGGTGGATAGACATGGGTGCTACTCGTCATGTGTGCTTTGATAGAAGCTTGTTCTCTACGTTTCAACCTATTGAAAATGGAGAAAAAATGTACATGGGAAATTCGGCTACCTCTGAAATCAAGGGAGAAGGAAAAGTGGTTTTAAAGATGACGTCCGGGAAGGAGTTAACTTTGAACAAAGTGGTCTACGTACTGAAGTCCGCAAGAACCTAGTGTCGGGTTCATTGCTAAATACTCATGGTTTTCGACTAGTGTTTGAGTCAGTTCGGGTTTATCACCCAACATGTGGGGAGAAGCCATTCTTTCGGCTAACTACCTTTTAAATAAGGCGCCCAAAAAGAAAGAGGAGAAAACTCCATATGAGTTATGGAAAGGGAGGAAGCCATCTTACAATTATTTACGCGTGTGAGGATGTCTTGCTAAAGTGGTAGCACCTGCCACGATCTCCTTAAAGATTCCGAAACTAGGACAATCCTTTTCTCAAATCTGTTCAACTAAAAAAAACATAAATTGTTAATCTTAAAACAATTATGTTTATTTCGGAATTAACAATTTATGTTTTTTTTAGTTGAACAGATTTGAGAAAAGGATTGTCCCAGTTTCGGATTTTTTTCTATTTCTGAAAAAAAAACAGTTTCTGAAAAACTGTTTTGTGGAAAAAACAGTTTCGGAAAAAAAAAAACAGTTTCTAGAAAACTGTTTTGTGGAAAACTGTTTTTGGGAAAAACAGTTTCGAAAAAAATAAATAATATATATACATATATATTTATTCGGTTTACGATTCTAGATTTATTGAAACTTGGTATTTTTAGAATTTGACAATTTGTTTATATGTGCTAAAGGTACAATGACCACTGAAGCTAATCTCGTTGATCCTGTTGTTGCGACTGTACCATTGAACCCTACTGTTCCTGTTTCTAGAACTGCTCCCACTTCTGCTCCTATGACTGCTAATGTAGTGAAAGGGGAAAAATCGGAAAAATTTAACGGCCAAGATTTTAAGAGGTGGCAACAAAAAATGATGTTCTATTTTACCACTCTTTATCTTGCTCGATTTTTAACTGAGGAGAGACCTAAGCTCAAGGAGGGTGAGCAAGATGTCCAAGCCGTTAGTGCTGTGGATGCTTGGAATCATGCCGATTACTTGGCTAAAAATACTATAATGAATGGATTGGCCGATTATTTATACAATGTGTACATTGAAAAGAAAACGGCTAAGGAACTATGGGAGGCGTTGGATCATAAATATAAAATCGAGGATGCCGGTGCAAAAAAGTTTGTCACCCAACATGTGGGGAGAAGCCATTCTTTCGGTTAACTACCTTTTAAATAAGGTGCCCAAAAAGAAAGAGGAGAAAACTCCATATGAGTTATGAAAAGGGAGGAAGCCATCTTACAATTATTTACGCGTGTGGGGATGTTTGCTAGAGTGGTAGCACCTCCACCTAAAGCGATGAAAATAGGACCAAAAACGGTTGACTGCATTTTCATTGGATATGCACAAAATAGTAACGCTTATCGATTTCTTGTGTATGAATCTAATATACCTGATATACACAAAAATACAATCATGGAATCGAGAAATGCATCATTTTTTGAAAATGTATTTTCATGTAAGAAAGAAGAAACGAGTTCTTTTAAACGAATACATGAAAATAGTATCAATGCTCATAAGGAAGTTGAGGTTGAGCCTAGACGTAGTAAAAGGACAAGAACGGAAAAATCTTTTGGTCTAGATTTTTTGACGTATATGCTAGAAGGTGAACCTCAAACTTATACACAAGCTGTGAATTCGAATGATGGACTTTTATGGAAAGAGGCTATTAAGAGTGAAATTGATTCTATTTTGCAAAATCATACTTGAAAACTAGTAGATCTTCCACCTGGTAGTAAACCTCTAGGTTCCAAGTGGATATTTAAAAAGAAAATGAAAGCAGATGGGTCAATTGATAAATATAAAGCAAGGCTTGTGATCAAAGGTTATAGACAAAAAGAAAGTGTTGATTACTTTGATACATATTCTCTTGTAATGAGAATAAATTCCATTAGACTGGTACTTGCAATTGCTGCTTTGCGTAATCTTGAAGTACATCAAATGGACGTGATTTTTCCTCTCCTGGTCAAGAAAAGAAAGTTTGTAAATTGGTGAAGTCTTTGTATGGTTTAAAGCAAGCACCAAAGCAATGGCATGAGAAATTTGACAACGCTATGATGGCGAGTGGATTCAAAATTAATGAATGTGATAAATGCGTTTATGTCAAAAATACTGCGAATGGATATGTCATTGTATGCCTATATGTAGATGACATGCTTATTGTTGGAAGTAATGAGAATATGATCAAATCTACAAAGGACATGTTGAATTCAAGGTTTGACATGAAAGATATAGGACTAGCTGATGTTATTTTGGGAATTAAAATCATAAGAACATCAGAAGAGCTCATATTGAGTCAGTCTCATTATGTATATAATATTCTTGGAAAATTTGATAAAGATAATTCTGGGGTGGCAAGAACACCCATAGACTTAACTTTACATTTATCTAAGAATAAAGGAGAGAGTGTTTCTCAAGTAGAATACTCGAGAGTGATAGGCAGTCTAGTGTACTTAATGAGCTGTACAAGGCCAGATATAGCCTATGCAGTTAGCAAATTAAGTAGATATACGAGTAATCCTGGAGCCGAGCATTGGCGAGCTATTGTTAGAGTACTAAAGTACTTACAATTTACTCGTAATTATGGACTGCACTATGCTAGATATCCAGCCGTACTTGAAGGATATAGTGATGCAAATTGGATATCTAATGACAAGGACTCCAAGTCCACTAGTGGTTATGTATTTATGCTAGGGGATGGAGCGGTTTCGTGGAAATCCTTGAAACAAACTGTGATTGCTAGATCCACTATGGAATCTGAATTTATTGCATTAGACAAATGTGGGGAAGAGGCTAAATGGTTACGCCACTTTTTAGAGGATATTTCGAGATGGTCAAAACATGTGCCTCCAATTTGCATACACTCTGATAGTCAATCAGCTATTGGTAGGGTACAAAGCAATATGTATAATGGTAAGTTTAGACATATTCGTCGAAGACATAATACTATTAGACAACTACTCTCAACTGGAGTTATCTCACTTGACTTTGTAAAGTCAAAAGATAATATTGCGGACCCATTAACCAAATGGTTGAATAGAGAGTTAGTTGACAAGTCATCAAAGGGAATGAGACTAAAGCCCATGAATAAATAAATCGATACAATGGATACCCAACCTACGTGACTGGAGATCCCAAGATCTAGGTTCAAAAGGGACAACTAAATTGTAAAGGCTACGTTGGATCACTGTGGGGATTTTTCCCATGTCCATTCTTATGATGAAAGCAGTGATACCCGTAAGGAAAAGGATAAGCTAAGCTTTTAATAATTCTTGTGTGTCGATAAAATCGAACAGAGTAATGCGAGTTACTTTTAATTAAGAAATCACCTATGTAAGAGGGAAGAAGGGCAGCTTCCAAGAGAATTGCTTAGGGCACAATTCTTAGTGAACGCTTGCAGAACCAGGCGTATGTTCATGGCCATAAAGAACATAATAGTGAGAACTAAAATGTGTAAGGAAGACTCCTGTATGAGATATGTCATCGTTTACACAAATGGCAGAACAGTTCAAGGACATTGCGTCTATTGTTTCGTTAGTAGAGTAAACATATCTTCATAAGGGAAGGTTCAAGGGGTAAAACCTACCTATCCTATGCAAGTTTCATCCGCCGAACTTTATCACCTTGTCTATCGTGTCTTTGGTCTCCAATATTCATTCATGTGGGGAATTGTTGGAAAAAAAACGGGTTTGATGCCTTTTTTAGGGTAATTTTAAATGGGGTTTCAAACTCGGTTGTGAAAGGAAATTATAGATTCGTGTTCTCCTCCGTGAGTACATTGAGATCGTGTATTCTTTGCTCAAAACGGATTTGGGGTGAATGAGAAATTGTCACCCAAAGTGAGCTACTTGAGATGGAAAATAAAATGGGAAATGTTAGTCCCACATTGGAACTTTGGAAAAACATTTATGAGTTTATAAAGGATAACCTTTCACTAGCTCATAAGCTTCTAAGAAATATAAGGCTCTCTCTTGCGCACCCAGGCGCAGGGGGGTGCAAATCACGGATCGAATTTGGCTTGACACAGGCTTGGCTTATGTGCGCCCGCACCCGCGGACACGAATATCGCTCCGAAAATGGCCAGCCGCGCGGGGTCATGTTTTGCACTTAGAGTTTTTCAGTTCATTTATTTTCCTTAATGTCTCCCATTTTAAATTTTGAATTACTCTTAATTAAGAGATTTCAAATTCAACTTAATTTTAAAACGTTTGAATTAATTCTTATTAAATTGTAAAAAATGTTTTAATTTAATTGATGCAATTAACACTAAACGTTTTTTATAATTATAATTAATGGGATATTAATTCTAGAGATCCTCCCCCTTGTATAAATTGGAGGCTTGGAGACCTCATTCCACATAACTCAACACACACCTCTCTTCACGAAATTCTCTCTTGCTCTCTAGAATAGTTTTTGTTTTGGTGGTGATCAAGTTCATACACAATTTAAGTTCGTTTCGCGAGTGACACCAAAGTGTTAAAGGTAAACACTCTTTACCGCTTCATCCTGGGAGACAAACGCCATAACAAACCTCATAAGCGCCGTGGGAGGCGGCGTAATTGTTTTAAGGAGATCGTGTGATACACGATACTCGGTTTTCTATTCTATTTATATTGTTAATTTCCGCATTTTCACCAATAAATAAACCTTACGATATACGAGGAAGAGCCTTAAGATATTTCTTAAAAAATATATATATCAAAGATGTTGGAAAAAAAATACTAGGGATAATTTTTGAAGAAGTTAAACAAACAGTTGACCTAAATTATTATTAAAATAAGATTTTTTTTAATATATTTCATTAATAGAGGTGGGATGAACCAGAGTATTAATTTATTTAGTGTCAACATGAACTTCTTTAACAGAAAGAAAACAAAAGGAGAAACTAATTCTTTTTAGCAGACCAGATTTCGTTCTATATATAATGTATCAATTACTAAAAATCATTTCATTAATAGCCAATCACTCAATGATATTTTTATTATTCCTCCGTCCCAATTTAATTGTCACATTTTGAAAAACTAAAAATTAAGGAGATATAATAATTATTCCAAGAGAAAATACTTATTTCCAAAAATACCCTTTACTTTTCTTCTAATAAAAAAAAGTGGCGGAACCCAAAATAAAAAAAGTGGTGAGAGTTTAAAAGGTAATATTGAAAATAATAAAAATTGCTATAATTAATGATACTAGTACTTCAAAAAATAATCATTCAAATAAGGGTAACGATACTAGTACTTCAAAAAATAATCTAGCGCTCTAAAATCATCTTTAGTGACATTTTATATGAACACCTTTTTTGTCACTAAAAATAATTTTAGAATGCTAGAGTACTTTGTGTAAAGTGTGTAAAGAAGGATTTGTGCCTTGATCTTTTCAATCTGATAACATCATTCATATTTTCTCCGGTCAAAATTAAAAGTCCGTGGATAAATTTTCTACTTGTCCAAAAAAAGAAAAAAAATTATGATGTAATTCTCAAACCTTTTTTTAAGAAAACCTTCAGTAGATATTATATTTTAAAGGATTCAGTCCCTGTAAATAGTTATTTTGGTATCTCTCTGCACAAATACTATTTTTGATTGTCATAAATACAATATTTGTGCCGAGAGACCGAGAAGTAATAACGAATTAGTTACGGGTTTACTTTGAACGAATTCGGGGTCATATGTTAGACTCATTAATTTTTTAATTTTTTTTAGAAAACTAATGCTTATTAATTTAGGAAAAGATTTGTATGTATTATTATAGGATCAATAGATGAATATTCAAATCCATTTTTTCCGGATCGTCTCTCTAAGATCTGTGTTCTAGCATATTTCTAATCTATTCCCAGCATTAGTTTGGTGGTATTTTTGGCTTATACTACAAGACTCTAATGGGTACTCCAAGCGAAGAATCAATCCTTACGCTTTCGGTATCTGCCACTAAATATGCTGAGTTCCTGCAATTCCAAGAGAACAAGCGGTCCATCTCCAATACTTATGTGAATCAAACTGGTAACCCTATTGCCTGTATCTCTCAATCATCATCTCTTGGATCTTGGGTTCTTGATTTTGGTGCTTCTAACCATATGTCTGGTAACAAGAATTTGTTCTATTCTATTACTTATTCTGATTCATTGTCTACTATTACCTTAGCCGATGGCTCTCAAACAAAAGTTAAAGGCATTGGACGTGCCAAACCCTTGCATACCTTGTCTTTAAATTCTGTTCTTTTTGTGCCTAGATGTCCTTGCCTTATTCTGTTACCTTTGTTGCTAATTCGGTTCTTGTGCAGGAGCAGAGTACTGGGAAGTTAATTGGAGTAGGACATGAGTACCGTGGTCTATACTACCTCACCCTACCATCAACCCCTGTAGCCTGTGTTGCTAGTGATCCACCTGCACTCCTTCACCAGCGTTTAGGCCATCCCAACCTACAAAAACTACAAAAGATGGTGCCGAGTCTTTCTCGTGTTTCATCTTTAGAGTGTGAGTCTTGTCAGTTTGGAAAACACATTCGTAATTCTTTTTCCAGTCGTGTTAATAAACAAGCAGATTCACCTTTTTCTCTAGTTCATTCTGATGTATGGGGTCCTAGTCGTGTCAAGACAACTTTGGGTTTTCAATATTTTGTCACTTTTGTTGATGAGTTTTCCCGATGCACTTGGTTATTTTTAATGAAAAATCGTTCCGAGCTATTCTCCGTTTTTCAAACATTTTGCTCAGAAATTAAAACCCAATTTGGCACCACTATTCGTACTTTTCGCAGTGATAATGCACGAGAATATTTTTCTGCCCCCTTCCAATCCTTTATGACTTCTGAGGGCATACTTCACCAATCTTCTTGTGCTCATACTCCTCAACAAAATGGAGTGGCTGAACGGAAAAATAGACACTTGATTGAAACTGCTCGTACTCTCCTTATTCACAATCATGTTCCACAACGTTTTTGGGGAGATGCAGTCCTCACCGCTTGCTATTTAATTAATAGGATGCCATCCTCAGTTTTAGAAAATCAAGTACCTCATTCTCTGTTATTTCCCACCCAGCCTCTCTATTTTGTCCACCCCTGTGTCTTTGGCTGCACTTGTTTTGTTCATGACCTCACTCCTGGGAAAGATAAGTTACATGCCAAATCTCTTAAATGTATTTTTTTGGGGTATTCTCGCTTACAAAAGGGATATCGTTGTTTTTCCCTAGACCTTAAACGATACCTTGTTTCCGCAACTGTCACCTTCTTTGAGACGACACCCTTCTTTCCCTCTTCAGAGTGTGATGCGTGTCCTATTGATATTAGTGAGTTCCCCATATTAAATGCTAATCCTATTCCATAAGTTGTGTGCTTTCCTGATCCTGTGGCTCCTGCTGCAACCTCCTCTACTTACCTACCATCGCTGACCTCAATCTACATCTGTTGAGAACCCCACTACCGAGCCTATTACTGAGACTATATCCGAGCCCATCCCCCCATCACCGGATCCATCGGCCTCATCTCCTACTCTAGTTACGCCTTCGATTTCATCTCCTGACCTAGATCTTCATATTGCCGAATGCAAAGGTATTCGTTCTACTCGTAACCCTCATCCCATTTATAATTTTGTGAGTTATCATCGTTTATCTCCACAATATACTGCATTTGTATCGTCTTTGTCTCCTGTTTCTACACCTAAAAATATAGGAGCCGCACTTTCTGATCCGGGTTGGCGTCAGGCTATGGTTGATGAGATGTCAGCCTTGCATTCGAGTGGCACATGGGACCTCGTGCCTCTTCCTCCTGGTAAATCAACAGTGGGTTGTCGTTGGATTTACACTGTCAAAGTTGGGCCCGATGGAAATGTTGATCGTTTGAAAGCCCGATTAGTTGCAAAAGGGTATACCCAGATCCATGTGCTTGATTATGGTGATACGTTCTCTCTGGTAGCTAAGATGTCTTCTGTTCGTCTATTTCTCTCTATGGCAGCCATTCGTCACTGGCCCCTTTATCAATTGGATATCAAGAATGCTTTTCTGCATGGCAAATTATAGGAAGAGGTTTATATGGAGCAACCGCCTGGGTTTGTTGCTCAGGGGGAGTCTAATCTGGTGTGTCGCCTTCGTCGTTCTCTTTATGGTCTAAAGAAATCCCCACGGGCATGGTTTGGACATTTTAGTTCGGTTGTCCTTCAGTTTGGTATGGCTCGTAGTGAGGCTGATCACTCTGTCTTTTACTCCCATTCGTCTTCTGACAAATGCATCTACTTGGTCGTTTATGTGGATGACATCGTTATTACGGGAAATGAGCAAGAGGGCATATAAAGACTCAAGCAGCATCTATTTCACCACTTTCAAACTAAAGATCTGGGAAAACTCAAATATTTTCTGGGAATAGAAGTTGCTCAATCCCGACAGGGTATTTTCATCTCTCAGCGGAAGTATGCCTTAGATATATTAGAAGAAACTGGAATGAAAAATTGTAAACCGGTAGAGACTCCGATGGATCTAAATGTCAAACTCCTACCTAATCAGGGGGAGCCGTTATCAGACCCTAGTAAGTACCGGAGACTCGTTGGAAAACTCAACTACCTCACCGTGACACGTCCTGATATCGCATTCTCGATGAGTGTACTCAGTCAGTTCCTAAGTGCCCCGTGTGATATTCATTGGGAGGAAGTTGTTCGTATTTTAAAATACATAAAGAAGGCACCAGGCAAAGGTCTTCTTTATGAAAGTAGAGGCCACACTGAGGTCGTTGGCTACTCCGATGCTGATTGGGCAGGCTACCCACATGATAGACGTTCGACCAGTGGGTACTGTATCTTTGTTGGAGGAAATTTGGTCTCATGGAAAAGCAAGAAACAATCAGGTGTTTCTCTATCTACCGTTGAGGCGGAATATCGAGCAATGGCCAAAGCAACGTGTGAGCTGATTTGGATGAAACAATTATTACAAGAGCTGAAGTTCTTGAAGATTCAACAAATGAAATTAATGTGCGATAACCAAGTAGCTCTCCACATTGCCTCTAATCCAGTTTTTCATGAGAGGACTAAACATATCGAGATTGACTGCCACTTTATTAGAGAGAAAATTCTTTCAGGGGAGATAACGACGAGCTACGTGAAATCGAATGATCAACTAGCTGATATCTTTACAAAGTCTCTCGGTGGCCCTCGAGTCAATTACATTTGTAACAAGCTTGGAACCTACAACTTGTACGCTCCAGCTTGAGGGGGAGTGCTGAGATTTGTATATATTCTATTTATAGCATGTGTATATTTAGGATATATTTAGAGAATCCTTAGAGAATCCTTATTAGAAAGAAACTCCTTAATATACTAGGTCTCTCTCTTGTATACATATATTTTGTACCTTTCTTCTCAATGATATAATATAATTTCTCACATTCTCACAATCTCACAGTATCCAATTCGCCCTTTCGGTCTCCAAGTAGGATATGAGTGTATTTATAATCGAAAACTTGCATGCTTATTGATATTATTGGTTATCAATCCATAGTTTTAGAAAAACATAATTTTGGGATGATGATAGAAAGCGTGTACTTCATAATTCACCCGTTTTATTTTAGAAATCAATGTGTGTGATTTGAAAAAGTGATTTTAATAATGATAGACAGAGAAACAAGTCTCTTTTGTAAAATTCAAGGCTTTTCGAATGCTAATTCGATTTAGAATCATATATCCGGTAGTTACCATAGTTTAATAATTTAACCCGACATTGATGAATCTGGTACTCTAGTATTGAATATTTACATAAGCATTGCAATTTATAGATGAAATTGGATACAAATATACGGTTCCTTCGTAAAACGAGACTAATAAAACTGGGAGTTTGCAAAATTAAAAGATAAAAATGGGTTTTGAAATGGTTATAACTCATCCTACACATTAGGTTTTGAAAACCGGTTTGAAATATGAAATATGGATTGATTTTGAGAAAACAGCGATTTAATCATGCGATTAATCGAGATCGAAGAAACTAAAGACATATAAATAAATAAATAATTAAATAAGACCAGATTGCGTTAAAAAAATTACCTCCTTAAAAATAGAGGAATAGTATTATATAGAACTATTTCCGAAGTTCCAGAGTTGTCTGATGATCAAAAATGGGCGAGTGCAGGTCTATTGATAACTAAAAGAAACTGTAGGGGGTTGTCCACAAGACACAATGTAATTGTGTCGTGTGGACAACATTTTGAAAAGGGTATTCTTATATAGACCGACATAAACATTTTGAAAAAAACTGTCGCTTATAATCCTCTAAGTCTCACTCGCTCTATGAGGACGATGTTTCTCCCTATGCTCGGATGCCCCACTAATGGAACAAATATCAGGTGTAGCAACCCGAAGCGAAAGTGATGGAAGGTACCATTTTATTCTTTAGCTCTTGGGTTAAAGTTTGTTTGATACTAGTGCTTCTCTTGTTGGGGATGCAGGCAAAGCAAGAATGGAACGACGTATCCTAGCTTGTACAGCGTTGCTTCAATGATCACGTATCTGTTCGAGATAAATGAGTCTCTGATGTGCATGTGCTTCGTTGTTAGTCTGGGCAAAACAACAATGAAGTGGTTATCAGCTCCCACCAAGGTTTGATTCTAACACCAGCCGGAATCTGGTGCATATCCCTATACATGGGGAAAACTTGTACTTTTTGGCTAAGTCTAGAGTAAAGTCTTGCCCCTTTTTGAATTAGGCAAATTCCGACATATTTCTCAGTTATCACCAGACCTTAGCTCAAGCTCCTCCAACCTTGCCTGCATCGCCCTATTCCTAAGAACAAGCTTGTTATTCTCAACCTACAATTTTGATGACACAATGTGATTGTGTCTTGTGGACACAATTTTGATCCCAGCACGATTTTTGCTGTATCGACCAAACCAAGGATTAGATTGATTTGATTTTTATTACGTTATTCCTTACGATAAAACACATCTACTGACCAAAGTTGAGCTTAATTCAACTTTAGGAAGGCCTTCGTTTGATTAACTGAAGTGAACTGTCGGTTTGATCAATTTTTGGAGATTCTGCCGTCGGATTGAGTTGATTTTTTAGTATGTTTGTCTTAATAGCAATGTGTAACAACCCTCCAAGTTTGAGGATGATCAGGTTTTTGGGAAGGCTTCCATGCAAAGATTTCACAAGATTGACGATTTTCAAAAGATGTGTGCATGTAGGAATGCTCTTGCATGTGTGCATGATCATTTTTTAGGAAATCAGATTCTTGCGATGATTGCAAAATGGGGTGTTCACAACGGCGTTAACGAAATATTCTGATGGTGTTAATAACACTGTTAACTTTAACAGTGATGGGTTAACTTTAACAGTGATGGCACATGTGAAAAACGGAGTACTGGATAGTTGTGGCACAATGATCGGACAATGGTACGTCAGAGATGTACTTGGTTGGCTGTGAAAAACTAAAGATAGGAATATCGTGTACGCTCTGATACCATGATAAAGTATAGAGAGATGAGACAAATTGTATATTGATTGATGTTTTAAAAATATAAGAGAGTCCCTATTTATAGGGTTTATACAAAGCAAAAAAAAGGAAGGAACGCAATATGAAAAGAGCTAATCTAGGCAACTAAAACTAGTTAACTATACAAGAAGGAATGAAAAGATATGGCAACTATACAGCTAATATACTAGAATAATTAACATTAATTATATTTATATGATGTTAACAAGACCTGATGTTTAATTTGATAATTTCATAATAAAAAATAGATTTGTGTCATTTGAAATACATGAGTAAACTACGCAAATGGCCCCTAAACTATTAATATTGTCCCACTTTGGCCCTCAAACAAAAACTTGCCTTAGTTAAATACTTGAACTATTCATTGAGTTTCAAATTAGCCCTTCCGTCCAATTTGGGCGTTAACTTGAATGGAATCAAGGGAAAATTGTCATTTCCAGTAGATTTTTTTAAAAAATAATTTTAATTAGATTTAAAAAATATTAAGAAAGAAAAAAAGGAAAGGAATATAGAGAGAGAAAGAGAGACCTTACCTCCCCTCCACTTTTCTGTTCTTTCATCTTCCATTCTTCATCATCATCTTATATCACCATCACCAACATCCCCCCCCCCCTCTGTTGGCACCGACAATGTGGTATGTGGCAGAGACGGTGGTTATGGTTTGGGTTGAACTAGCTATTGCCGATGGGATTATGGGTGTTTTGGAAGATTCTAGCAAGTGTACGATGGAGATGGAGTGGAGAGATCTATTGGAGATTGGAATTGAGAAGAACGTGGGCTCTGAGGAATGTGAAAAAGATTGATGGATTTGAAAGGGTTTGGTAGGAAGGAGCGAATTGGTGCTTGTGAAAACCATTGATGAGAGAGAAAGTGAACCTTTGGGTGTGTTTTGTTTTAGAGAGAGAGATAGAGAATAATGTGAGTACCATTTATTTTGCAGGATTGTGGGGTAGGTGCCTACTAGAGGAGAGAAAGATATGGTGGTATAAGATTGTGGTGATGGGATGAAGAAGGTTGGAGGTGGTGGTGGAAGGGAGGCGGGGAGGAGATGGTTGTGGGGGAGATAGGGAGGAGGTGGGTCTCTCTCCCTCTCTCTGTGTATGTTCCTTTTTCTCTCTCTATGGTGGTGGAGGTTGGGAGGAAGGGGTGGTGGTGATGGTGGTGTAAGATGTTGATGATGATGATGATGATGATGATGAAGAATGGAAGATGAAATTGATGATGAAGAATTATGGCCCTTCCTTTCTCTCTCTCTCTCTCTCTCTCTGTGTGTTCCTTTTTAAATTTTTTTTAATAATATTTTTTAAATCTAATTAAAATTATTTTAAAAAACATCTACTTGAAACGACAATTTTGCCCTTGATTCTGCCCAAGTTAACGCCCAAATTGGCCGGAATGGCCAATTTGAAACTCGGTGTATAGTTCAAATATTTAAGTGAGGCAAATTTTTGTTTGAAGGCCAAAGTGGGACAATATTAATAGTTTAAAGGCCAATTGTGTAGTTTACTCGAAATCCATTTAAGGTATTTTATGATTCAAATTTCCTTGTGAAAAAAAAAGTACAGAATTATGCCCTTGGGCTGTGGACAACCCATTAAAAATATTCAATCATTCAACTTGACTTTAAAATAAATGTGAAGGAGAGGGATCAATCATTCAATAGTGAATTCGTTCTCGTATAAAATCTACTATACCAACTTTGCTTGAATTATATAGGAAGGGTAAAAGGGATCTGCTGCTTAGTGTTTTTAGTAGCAAAAGAAACGGTAGGGTTATTTTTGATAATAAGATAGAAAATAATTATAAAATTAATTGATTTTTGTGAGAAGTTAAAAAATAAATTGAATGATAGTTGAGGTGAGAAGTTTTTCACATATCATTCTTATTAATATACGTTCTTCAATCTCTTATATTTTTTTTTGTGAAATTTTTTCTTTCTCACCATGAAAAAAAAAATCATAGAAAAAATCAAAAAGTAAGAAGAAATTTTTTCCATGGAAAAAAACAAAATCCAAGAAGAAATTTTTTAAAGAGAGCATAAATTTCTAATTTTAGGTACACACAAAAAATATATATAACTGCAAAATATCAATTGTCACTATCTATTGCTGGTATAAAAGAAATTATCTCCTTCCATAAAAAAAACCATATGGATCTATCCCATTGTTGGTTTAAAAAAATATCTAAAAAAAATTATATGTGAACTACTAATTGACAATATCCATAACTTGTATGAAAATTAATACTAATTAACAAATTTTGGGAATTTTTGAACTCCTACATGGGATGCTTCAAACAAAACTTGGGTGGAATTTTGAAAATAGATGGCGGCAATCTGAAAAAAGGAGGACTGGAGTAGGTGAAAAAAGTGGTCAACAAATTTGGGAGGGGACGGCAATTTCTCACAGATCTGGCATGGATTATAATTATTCAGATCGGCGTGTCAGTTAACGAAATTTAGTATAGAAAATTCAAATTGCCTTTTGAAAAAAAATATATCAATCATTCAACTTGCCTTTAAAAAAAAATATACTTCAATTGATTAAGCCCAAATATTGCATTTTTATATATATTTAGATGGCTTAATGTACATGAATTTAATTTTAATTATCCTAAATTGTTAAGATTTGAATTTTAATCATGAAATATGATAATATGTTTGTTTCTAGTGCATTATAATATTTTTACAGGTTAAAAACGAATAAGAACAAATCCAGAAGTAAATTCCCCTAAAATTATTCATTGCTGGTCAAATCCGGAGCTAAATTGAGTTCAAGAGGTGAACCAAAAAAAAATCCCAAGTTCAAGCACGAAGGGAGTGGATGGAAGAGACTAAGAGAATCCAATACACCAATCCCATGCAAAGAAAAGTCATTTGAATAAAATTGAAAAATTTTCAGATGAAAAAGAGATTCACCGAGTGCAATGCTTATGTTCCAGACAATTCTTGTATTTATCCGTGCATAATTGGAGGAAAACTACAAAAATATAAGTTGTAGAAATCTGAGTTAGCTACGTGTAGGGGAAAACCTTGCATCAATCGGAGCTCGAAGCACAAAGTTATGGCGGAAATACTATCAGTGCGCCAGTGGATCGGGTTGGAGCGCGAAAGAATACATAAATTCATGGTGCAGATATTTACCGAATGAGGTCCTCGGCCTAAATAGTAAGTGGCCAACTCTCTACTAATGCTTAGTCCACCCCCAACCAACCATTTACACCCAACCAACTATTATGCACATCTTCATTTTATGAATTCTTAATTATCAGATCCCACGCCCAACTAACCATTATACAAATCTTCATTAATTTTCAATTCCCATATTAATGCTTAAAGTGTTATTTAATTATGTGTTTGAATGTGATCATTGAATGAAATTCATGCTTAATTTGGAATTTTTCTTCGAATTTCCGCTTAGAACCCTAAAAATTCGCTTTTTTATATTTTCATTATAACTTCTTCGTTTCCTAGCTGTTTTTGATGATCCACATATCAAAACGACCGTAATTAAATTTTTAACAAAACTCTACTATTTTGGAGTTCCAAATCCTGAAATTTATAGGATCAGTGGAAGTATTTCGTGTCTGTTTTTTTCATTCATTGATTGTTCCTTAGTTTCAATTACTATGAAATTTTGCATGCTTATGATTTTAATTAGATTTCAATTTATGAACTTTTATGTGTTGTTTTGTTTAATTAATTTATCTTCCATGAATTTATTAAATATGTTTGGCTAGTTCGTTAGTTAGGGGTCCGTAAGGACCGGGTATGCCGACGCAGTAATTTTTCGGACCCGAATTCAATTATAATTAAATTTTCTATTGGTTAATAGGTCATTATAAATATAATTTTTATTAAAATATGATCCTAGTATTCTAATCACATACTTTTATAAGAAATTTAATAAAATCTTTTTGACAAAAAGAACCAAACTAGTTCGAATTGTTGTTTTTACGCTAAACCCTAACCGGTTGAGTTAGAGAGCGGTCTATACTCTCTAGATTAATTTGTTATATATCTTTTTAAATTTCAATCTAAAGGGCTCTGTTTTTTGTATTTGTTTTAACACTTACTTTTTGGTACCGAAATTGCCAATTTCGTATTTTCACTACCCGTTTTAGTTCAAATTTGATTTCAATCTTGTTTTAACATATTTGAAGTAAATTGTGGTTTTTTACTTAATATTTCTAAAATCACTTTTAATAAAAGGTTTTGTAGTGTCAAGCACTATTTCACTTCAACAAACAAATGTTTTTGGTAAAATTAAGTGATACGAATTGATTCCATAATTAGTAATGGTACGTATAGTTCATGTCATGCATGAATTATTGCGAAAAATACGAGTTTACGTAATCAATTATCTTGTGGAAAGTAAGTTAATTTTTAAAGGAAAATTAACTATAAAAGGATTTTCGGTCCACCGAATTGCCTGTTGTGTTGCCTGGAACTTATGGATACCGCTAACGCTTTTTATTCTTAATTTTAGTTAAAGCTTTTCACCTATTTAATAAATTTGGTACGCTATTTTTATTATTCATTTTATTGAGCTTTTTTACTTATTCATTTTATGTTAGTTTAGTTAACGATCTACATTCTTTTTTCTCCATATTTTATCTTTTCTATATTTTTCTTATCTTCCTTTTGAAAGAGACTTTCCTAATTCAAAGAACTACCCTTTTTCCCGTGGATCGACCTCGGACTTACTGAGTGTTTATTACTTGACTAACCACCTGCACTTGGGTGTAGTAACTCGCGTTGTTTCCGCCGAGTGATCAATCATTCAACTTGTCTTTAAAAAAAAGGTACAGATTGCAAATGTATAATAGGATGAAGTATTGATTATTTCTTCATTCTTAGCCATAAATATATGGATGATGCAACAGATATACAACTCCCGTGTAATATATATAATTCAAAATAAAAAATGTGGAGTAAAGTTATTTATTTTTTGAGTTGTGAGAAATCAGCCACTTTTGTTAAAATTATGAGTTCAATTCATGTATGTCCTAATATATATATAATTAAATCAAGTAGTCTCGATAGCACATTCTACCTGTGTGCCACTTTTGTATCAACACATGATTTAAAATAGAGTATTCTCAAAAATTTATTGCGTATAGTTGAAGATTTGACTCTGTATAGGAATTTTATTCCTATTTAGTTTTAAATTGTTCAATTCTTAATTGGCTTTGTATTGTCCAAATTCTAGTTGAATTTGTATTATCCAATTTCTAGTAGGTTTTGGCTTTGTGCAATCCTAGACCCATATGATTTATACCCTATAAATAAAACCCTTGTTATAGGTTTTATTTATGTGAGTTGTATTGTATTTTTACTAGCTAGATTAGAGAATATTTTAGAGATAATATTGAGAACTCTAATTGGTGGCTAGGGTTTGCTTTGTGTATTGTACTCAGAATTGGTTTCATCAATAATAGCTATCACCTAGTGAATTAGTGGTGGTTTGCCGATACTACCTAATTGCTTGAGCGCTTGGTTAGTTGTTTTCTTCTTTAAATATCTTGTTTTTCGCATTGTTTGAATATTAGTGGTGCTTGTTTCTTTAATTATTGTACGCATAATTTTTTGGCCGATCCTACGCTTGTACCTAGGATTGTTTTAGCGGTATCTTAGCACAACGATTTGGTATCAGAGGGAGGTTTATTCTTTGGGATAATTGTGTAATAGTTAGAGATGTCTATTGTTGATATACCCGAAGGGGGTGCCAAGGCGGCAGATAAACCACCTTTGAAGGGGGCGTCTGCTTCTAAGGTGATGGCTGTGATCAAATTCGATATAAAGAGATTTGACGGGAAGAATACAAATTTTGCAATATGGCAGTGCCAGATGTCCGACATCCTTGTCCAACAAGGTTTGCATAGAGCATTGTTATGGAATAAAAAGTTAAGCCCGATGAGCGGTCCAACACCGATTAGGCTGAGTACGATAGGTAGGCATGTAGTACAATTCGTTTATACCTTGCTCCAAAAGTGATGTACTATATGATGCGTGAAACATCTACCTTGGTATAATTTGGAAGAAGCTCGAGGATTAGTATATGACAATTAGTATCAAGAATCGTTTGTACTTGAAGAAGAAGCTATCCTCGTACGAATTTTCAAGGGATATCCATGAACGATCATCTTGACGGGTTCAACAAGATAATCTTAGATTTGTAAGGGTTAGACGTTGAGATTGATGATGAGGACAAGGCGATTTTACTTCTTAATTTACTCCCGGAATCCTATGATCATCTAACAACCACGTTATACATGAGAAGAAAAATGTGACCTACAATTTGGTATTGTTGGCCGTCTTGGCTAATGAAAAGCGCTTGAAAAAGATAAGAGAATCCAACTCGGATGCGCTATTCACTAAGGGGAGAAGAGATGAGAAGAAGTGGAGAAACAGGGGAAGGTCGCGATTAAAATCTCGGGGACCAACTAACATGAATAAGATAATTTGTCACAAGTGCAGAAAACCTGGACACATGCGTCGGGAGTGTCCAAATATAACCAATAGCGGTGGAGAGAATAAAGGTGCAATGGAGAATGTGAACACGATAACTGCACCGAAAGAGGAGGACTTTGTGTCATATATCCCCAAACTGAAAATTGTTCTATTCCTTCGCCGAGTTTAACGGGGGCAAGGTTTTTATCGGTAATGACCATGCGTGTAAAACGATTGGAATTGCTACGATTTGTCTAAAGATGCACGATAGGGTGGTATGTACTCTTGGTGATGTCCAGTATATTCCTGATCTGAAGAAAAATTTAATCTCTTTTGGGACTCTTGATTCCAATAGGTATCGTGTAATACTTTAGGGTGTAAACTTGAAAGTTCTCTTCATGGCTATGGTTGTGATGCGAGAAAAGAATGAGGGTAATCTCTATTTTTTTCAAGGATACATAGTAACTGGGTTTGCTTTGATTACAACTGAAGAGACTGACACGACAAGATTATGGTATATGCGATTGGGTTATGCTGTGAAGAAGGCTATGATGGTGTTGAATAAGCAACGGCTACTTGAGAGTGCGAAAAGTTGCAAACTAGAGTTTTGTGAGTATTGTGTGCTTGGGAAACAGACTCGGGTAAAGTTTGGGACAGCGGTACGTTGCACGAAATGAGCACTTGATTATGTATATACGGACGTCTGGGGGCCGACAAAGACTTAATCATTGGGTGAAAATCATTACTTTGTGACTTTTGTTCATGATTACTCAATGAGAACTTTGATCTATCTTATGAAGCATAAGGACCAGGTCTTTGATGTATTATTAAAGCGGAAGGCGATGGTTGAGAACCAGATTGATAGGAATGTTAAAGTGGTCAAACAATGGCAGGGAGTACACTTGTGATCCTTTTAAGGATTTCTGCCAACGAGAATGTATTATTCACCACTTCACAGTCAAGGTACACCTTAACATAATGGAATAGTGGAGAGGATGAATCGTACGCTCCTTGAAAAAATGCGGTGTATACTTTCCAATGCCAATTTAGATAAGCGATTTTGAGCTGAGGCCTTATCCGATGCTACATTCTTGGTTAATCGTTTACCATGCTCGGGAGTGTAATACAAAAACATATGGAGGTGTGGATCGAATCTCATCTAGTTACGACAACATCCATATTTTTGGTTTTTCGGCTTTTTATCATGATCGTGATGAGAAAATTGACCCTAGGACTCGTAAGGCAATATTTAAAGTAAGAAAATCGTGATTAGTATGGATGTGATGTTTGACTAGATGTTTATGCTTAAGACGGCCTCGCTGACAAATAGTGGTTCTCCAATCCCAATTGAAAAGGAGAACAAGGTGAGCGAGATAGTGGTGGAAATGGAAGTGACTATTTCGGTTAATACTCAGGTTATGAATTAGATGGAGGAGTCCAACGAGAAAAAGACAACTCCTGGCGAGGGGTCAGAGATTCTAACAGAATCGGTTCAACAACAAACGATACCGTCTTTAGCTAGTGGAAGGGAGCCTAGGGCTCTACGTGCACCGGTACAATATGGGTATGAAAACATCGTGACGTACGCATTAATAAGTTACGGTGATAAGCCGACTTTGTATCGGGAAGCTATGAATTCTAGCGAGAATGCGAAGTGAAAAGTGGCTATGGAGGATGGAATGGAGTCTCTCCAGAAAAATTGAACTTGGGAAATATGTGATTTACCGAAGAATAAGAAACCTATCGAGTGCAACTGGGTTTTCACTAAGAAAGACGAGACTCTAGGGTTCGGTATTCGTTTCAAGGTAAAGTTGGTAGCCAAGGGTTATGCGCAAAAGGAATGGGTGGATTATAATGAAATGTTATTTCCGTTTGGAGAGCACACCTCAATCGGGGTATTTTTGGTTATGATAGCATAATTTGATCTCGAATTTGAACAACTCAATGCCAAAACTGCGCTTGCATGGGGACTTAGCGAAATAGATCTATATTTCTCAGACGGAGGGATTCAAAGTTGTTGGTAAGGAAAATAATGTGTGCAAACTTCGAAAGTCGTTTTACGGATTGAATTAGTCCTTACATCAATGGTACAAGAGGTTTGACAAGTTCATGATCGTGCAAAAGTTTATTCGGAGCGAATTTGATCATTGTGTTTACTTCAAAAGGTTTGAATTTGGTAATTTTATCTATTTACTCCTATACGTTGACGATATGTTCGTTGCTTCCCAAAGCTTGGTGGAGATCGACGTATTGAAAGCTCAATTAAGTAAGGAGTTTGAGATGAAAGATTTGGGTGGAGCACGAAAACATTTGGGTATGAAGTCGTGCGAGATAGGAAGAGGGGACGATTGTGTCTTACACAAAGGCAATACCTTGAGAAAGTGGTTGCTGGATTATGGATGAAAAACTCAAAGCTGGTGAGTGTCCCGTTAGCACTGCACTTCAAACTCTCGGCAACAATGGCTCCTATCTCCAAGGTAGAGGTGGAGTACATGGCTCATGTTCCTTATTCAATTGTGATTGGGAGTTTCATGTATGCTATGGTATGTACTCTACCGGATATTGCTCAAGCCATGAGCATTGTTAGTAGGTATATGCGAACCCTGAAAAATTGCATTGGCAAACCGTTAAGTGGGGTCTACGATATCAACGTTGTACGATGGACAAAGGGTTGGTATTTAAAAAATTCGAAACGTGAACTATTGAGAATAGACAAGCGGAGATCGACTACGGGTTATGTGTTTACATTGGGTAGCAGTCTGTAGAGTTGGAGATCAACGATTTAAAGTGTGGTAGCGTTGTTTACCACGGAGGTGGAATATATGGCGATAACGGAGGCTGTTAAGGAGGCCGTTTGGCTCTGTGGTTTAGGTAATGATCTTGGTTTGAAGCCGAAAAACGTGGTGGTGCACTGTGACAGTTAGAGTGCAATTAACTTGGCGAAGAATTAAGTTTATCACGGAAGAACCAAGCATATTGATGTCCGATATTAGTTCATTCGGAAAATTATTGAAAACGGTGTTATAAATCTGGTTAAGATGGGCACCAAGGATAATTCGAGCAATGTGTTAACAAAGTTTATCCCGTTAGCCAACTTTGAGCATTGCTTGACGTTAGTTAATGTCCTTCGGTGTTGATGCCCCTTAGGGGGGCAGTGGTCCTAAGAGACCGGCGGGGGTGATAGGGTCTTATTCGATGAATTGATCATGATGGAATGCATTGGGGTCTTGTGGAACATCGCCAAGGTGGAGAATTGAAGATTTGGCTTTGTATAAGAATCCTATTCTTATTGAGTTTTAAATTGTCCAATTCTTAATTGCCTTTGTATTGTCCAAATCCTAGTTGAATTTGTATTATCCAATTGCTAGTAGGTTTTGGCTTTGTGCAACCCATAGGATTTATATCCTATAAATAGAACCCTTGTTATAGGTTTTATTTATGTGAGTTGTATTGTATTATTTACTAGCTAGATTAGAGAGTATATTTGAGAGATAATATTGAGAACTCTAATTGGCGACTAGGGTTTGTTTTGTGCGTTGTATTCAGAATTGGTCTCATCAATAATAACTATCACCCGGTGAATTAGTGGTGGTTTTGCTGATACCACCTAATTGCTTGCGCACTTGGTTAGTTGTTTTATTCTTTAAATATATCTCTTACTTTTCGTGTTGTTTGAATATTAGTAGTACTTGTTTCTTTAATTATTGTACGTACAATTGTCCGATCGATTCTACACTTGTGCTAATGTTTATTTTAACGGTATCTTAGCACAACAATAATCACCTGTGAGTCTCATTTAGATTTGTTGACGACAGTAATTTTTTACGACAAATTTTGAATAAATTAAATCACTTTACACGTACCAAAAGTAAAGAGCATCAATCACCTTAACTTTTACATCTACAAGTTAAATGCAAATTAAGGTGTCGAAAAAATATGACTTTTAGAGGAGTGCCCACAAATTTATGCATTCTCTTTTCTGACATGTAATTACTTGGACCTAATAAATTCTATTTCTTTTTCCTTTTCCTTTTTATGAAATTAGAATTATATATATATATATATCAACAAATATACGATACCTAATAAATATAAAATATTAAAGAATCTTGTATAATATAATAAATAAATTTCGACACACTAATTAATTATTTGACATGGGTACTGTGACGCCCTGCGAGTGGTGAGTACTCCCTTAGGGGGAAGGAAGTGTAGCTCAAAGGGGGGCATCCCACATCGGAAAGTAGGGGATTCCTTGAGACCCATATAAGTAGGAGTTGGTCCCTAATTAAGTACAAGGCCTTTTGGGGACTCACTGGCTTCGGATCCCATAAGAACTCTGAAATTAAGCGAGTAGGCGGCCAGAGAATCCCAAGATAGGTGACCCAAAGCGGACAATATCGTACTGAGGTGGGACCGGGTTGTTATAGGTACCCCACGTATAATACCATAATTGTTACAATTACATGGAGAAATCAAAAGTTATCGAAACATCCCAATCAAATGAAGCAACTCTTCATGCTCCAAATGATGAAATTTAAGAGCTTCTGAAAACTCTTCCTCTGGTGAGAAACTTTGATGGCCTTAGTTTTTGCTTTTATGATGGTTTTTGGTTACCTCAACTCATATAAAGGCCATGGTCTCGTTTAAAACACACATCAAAGCTCATGACACTGATGTAATAGTAGCTGCTTCGCCCAAGTCAAGTATAACTTGGTTAACAACACTCACTTTTAGCATAATAAATCGCACCAAATACACTATTCGTGAGAGTCCCTTGCTCACCACCAACCCACATCAGCTTGTTCCTAGTTTTGAGTTCTATTTGTATAGCAAAGATGAAAACCCAAACCTCCAGGATATTCCTTGTCCTGGGCTTTTTAAGACCCGCATACCCTTTGATGCCCTCCCTCAAACCATTGTGAACTCCAAGTGACGTATTTTATATATATGTCGGAGCCCTTTGGACCAGTTCATCTATAACTGGCATTTCAAGCTCAAACGGCAACACGATAAACACATTACAGAGAATCCACTTTCAATTGATGAAGCTTTCGAGTTTTTCTGTAGAGGCGTACATGATTTTGGACCCTTTTGGGATCATGAGATGGGGTACTGGAGAGCAAGCATCGAGTGCCCACAAAAGGTGTTGCTTCTCAAATACGAAGATTTGAAGGAGGGTATCAACTCCTATGTCAAGAAAATAGGCGAGTTTTTAGGGCTTTCTTTCTCAACCCAGAAAGAGAAACAAGGGATGCATGGTTGAAGAAATATCAAGCTTGTGTAGCTTTACAAGTCTTAATCTCCAAGTTAACAAGGAGGGGAGGCGGAATCTTATTGTACCAATTACCAAGGAGGGGAGGCAGAATCTTATAATACCAAACAGTTCATTCTTTAGAAATGGCCAAATTGGTGACTAGATGAATTTCCTATCTCATTCTCAAGCTAAGCATTTAGAGAAAATTGCGAAAGATAAATTGAGGGGATCTGGTCTAACATTCAAATCTTTTTTCTAGCTAAGAGCTTGGGTGAATTTGTATTCTCCTTCTATCTTTGGATTTGTTTTTCGTGTTATGCTTTTAGATTTACAACTTATTAATTATATAGCGTTGTCCTTATAGGAATTGTTTAATTTCTTAAATGTTGGTTTCATTTCATTTTGTAAAAGATTAGTGGACAGGGTCCCTCTAGTTAACAATGTATGTTTATGTGTTAATTCTATTAATCGTGTTTTCTTGTCTCAGCTTTCTAAAGTATCAATTAATTTATTTTTGGAGAAGTAGAATTGCAAGTTAATCAATTAGATGAAGAAACCGAACGATTAAGTAATTGAAAATCTGAAAGCAACCCACTTTCAAATCCAAGAAAATCAAGCTCCAAGTAACGTACTCTGTGATAAGCCTTATTTTTATATTTGGGTATTAATATTATATTATGGTAAAAATATTTATAGGTGTTAAAATGGCATTAAATATAATTGTGGATAGTTTAGTGAATAGTAGAAGGCATAATTATAGTGGTGGGGTGCATGCCCCAAAAAGAAGACGTGAGTCAAGTGACCCAAAAGGGTCCATAGAGAGAGGGGCAGGGTAATTTGGTTATATATATATATATATATTATATGTGTGTGGTGTATCTATACAGTATATATTATTCATTATAATTTATTTATGTGGGAGAGATTGTGATAACCACTATTTTTATATTTGAGTATGAATATTATAATGTAGTAAAAATAATTATAAGTGTATTTTATGGTGTCAAAATAGCATTAACCTTTTGGATATTTTGTGAATAGTGGAAACATAATTATGTTAGTGCGGCCTACGTAGGGGTGTTATGCGAATTAAAAAATATCAAAACAAAAAAAAACGGAAAACGAAACAAAGAAATTGAACTAAAACTAAATTTGTTTGGTTCAAGTTTGGGCGTGTGATATTGCAAAATTGAACCGAACTAAACCGAATATTGCAAATGTAACTCAAAAATAATACTACTTTACTATTTAACATTTTATGTTTCTAAAATTTACAATGTATTGCAAGAAACATAGACTCTTTGAACTATCATCAATATTGAAATTATATTATAAATGCAAGAGTTAATATTTTTCTATCCAAAATATGTATTAGCAAGTATAGGGTTATTAATTTTTTTTACCAAAACAAGTATTGTCTTATAAGTTATTTATCTTTAAAAAATATATATGAAAATCGAATAAAACCGAACCAAAATTGAACCGAAAAGGTTTGGTTTGAGTTTGAGTTTGAGTTTGAGTTTGGAGGATTTAGAAACCAACGCAGAACCGAAATTGAACTTTCAAATTTGGTTTGGGTCTCGTAATTTTTATCCCAATTGAAACCAAAAACACCCCTAAACCCATGTGTCTCAAAAGAAAGAAAGAAAAAAGAAAAGAAGAAAGAAGTGAACCGAAGGGGAGAGAGAGAGAGAGAGATAATTTGGTTATATGTGTATTATTATATATATAACTAGTTTTAAACCCGTGCGATGCACGGGCGTTTTAAAAAAAATGTGAAAAAATTGAATTTAATTAGAATTTAAATATTAAATAACTAAAGTGTCAAAAATTGTAATAGCTGCAAAACAATTTTATAATTGTATAAATGAAACAAAATTATAATGACAGTCATTAAATAATGAGAAGTATGTCAAACTGCTTGAAAAAAAATTGTCTAAATTTTTAATTTGCGATGAAATTCAAATGGAATATTACGATAATTGTAGTAAAAAATCTCATTAAAGAACGGCAAAGATTTGGGTGTGTAACTTAGAGAAAAATTGAAAATAAGAAAAATTATAAAGGTAAGAAACTATATGAGTCCTTCATGTGATTAATTAAAAAAAGTGCATAAGCATGTCATCAACACATACACAATTAACAGTATCATTTATAAAAAAAGATTTATTCATTACAATAAATAGTACATTCATCTTCATGTAAAGAACAAACTTGCATACTACAAATCAGGAGAAACTCAAGTTCGACAATCATATCAAAATTGAATCTTTTTCCTTGGGATGAATAAGTTTAGGAAATGAAATAGTAAACAAAATATTAAGATATTTGTAGTAAAAAATCTCATCAAAGGCAAAGATTTGGGTGTGTAACTTAGAGAAAAATTGAAAATCAGAAAAATTATAAAGGTAAGAAACTACATGAGTCCTTATTGTGATTAATTAAGAAAAGAGCATAGGCATGTCATCAATACATACACAATTAACGGTATCATTTATAAAAAAAAAAGAATTATTTATTACAATAAACAAGACATTCATCTTCAAGTAAAGAACAAACTTGCATACTAAAAACCTGGAGAAACTCAAGTTTGACAATCATATCAAAATTGAATATTTTTCCTTGGGATGAATAAGTTTAGGAAATGAAATAGTAAACAAAAATGTATGTGAATTCCTCACGTAGATGGCTAGAAACCGCCTCTTTTATCGTGGTTCTTTACTAAAATGGAATAATAATACACAATCACAAAAGCACATAACTTCAGGGAAAAAGAAGGTCTACATTAGCTGGCTAATGGCTGCAAGTCATTAGCACCATTTTGTGTACCATTTAAGATATTAATTAACATTAGATTAATAAGTTACATAACATAATCGACTGTTAGCAATAAAATTACAACTCAACAGAACTCAAATTTCAAGTTTTTCTCTAAATTTTAACCTTAAAGTAGGTTTTCTGTACTTTAGTGTTTTTGTAATGGTTAAATGACAAACAGATAGTCGTCGATCTTGAAGAACTATGTGATTTATGTACTTTCAAACAGATAGCAAACCACATTTCCCTAATATCCTATTAGTGAGTTTGACCTTTAATTTTTTGAGGTTAAATTCAGGTAAAGAATTATAAGCATGAGAAATCTTATGAAAGTTAAATAATCATCTACTATCTTAATTGCCACTTTTGAGTTAAATGAAAATGTGTGAACAACTACAAATGTTAATGAAATTATCTAGTCCATTTTAGAATTTAAAGTTTTAGATTTTTGAATAGAGTTAAGGCTCGGAAAAGATAAATGCAACATGATTACAAAAACAATCCTCTAGTGTGCTTGCCACTATAGGACAATTGATGTACGTATTTGGTTTTCTACTGTCATAATGATGAATTAAAAAAATATTATGTTTGATGTTTGCATCTTTAAACATTTATTTTAAAAATATATATTAAAAATTATAATCTTGTTTAAAGGCAGTGGCACTCCTTGGAACTTAAATTTTCTTAATACAACAAGGTGGAGAGCAAATTTGCAAACTTGAAATTACAAAAATATCATTGTTTCATCACTAAAGGTGTAACCAAAACAAATGAAATAGAAAAGAAAAATACACAAATTAAAAGCAACATACGCAATAATCCACATCTAATTTTGGAAGGAAAAACAAAAATAAATAAATAAATAAATATATTTTCTATACATTACAATAATTAGTGTATGCAATATATGACAATTAACAATATTTTTTCACTTGACTATACTATGTCATGTGTTTCAAAATGAACAATTAATTACAATGTTCATCCTTCTTGCATAATCCATGCCTACCTTTAGTAGGCCAACTGGCCAAGTATAATTATAGACTAAAATTTCTATGATGGAAATACAAGGGAAAATATTACCTGATTGCAAACACAATTTTCTTCCATGCACTATTTTGTCTCAGTGTCTCAGTTCCACTTACCTTCAATGATCACGCTTTTATAAAATAACTATTTAAAAAAGAACACAACATGGTAAGGACAAAATCTGGTTCTCGATTCTTATCAAAACACAAATTTTAACAGTCAATGGTAAAAAAATGATAGTTTAGTGATATTAATTGACTATATTCTAAAAAAAATTACACTATATATTTAAAAACTACAAAAGATGTTACAAATACAATACAATAGAAATTATTATTAGATTAAAATTATGTAAAAGAGTGGAATATAACTAAAACATATTTTTTTTCTTTTTGAATTGTAACAAACAGTTGGTGTTCAGTATGACATTTTTTAGGGGAAATGGTCCTCTCAAATTGATAAATAATGGGAATTCAAAGACAAAAGAGGTATGGGAAAAAAAGAGTATGAACAGTGGCCTTAGTGTGTAAACCTATTAAATCAATTTCCAATATCGGGCAACCTTAAACAGTTTCCTTATGAGTTATGCCCAATCTTCCTCCAATTTTGAGCCTTACCAAATTAGCGACATTGCCAATTAGAAAGAAAGATGAGGAAGAGAATTAAAGATGCGTCGCAATCATATTAAAGTGTTCTGTTATATACATTAGTTATTAGATTATTAGATATGTGTGTGGCGTATCACAACACTATTATTCATTATTTATCACTCCCATAGTTAAATCATTACAAACTCACCCATCAGTGACTAGGTTATGCCTTTAAAAACATCAAACCTAAATGACCGATAACAGGTAGCTATATCTTAAGGTAGCCCATTTATTTTTTCTATTTATTTAATTTTACTTAATTCTACTTTCATTAAATGTAATTTAGATTTCTTCATGTGCTAATTAATTTAATTTTGTCCTGATTATGCATAATCTAACAACTAACATGTTTGTAGTGGGGTTTGAAATTAAATAAAATGAAGATAGATAGTTGTAGACACCCCAATCTGTGACCCCCCGCAAGAACCCTAAAAGCCTTCGAAAAAGCACTTTTCTTGAGTCTGAGGCTCACCCACACACTAGAAACTGCTTCGGAAAGTTCTTGTCCAAACAAACCTATTTCCAAGGGACTTTGTCGAGCGACAAACCAGTTTTGTTGCAGGACAAACACTACACCAAAACTCGCTAACTGGCACGGTACTACTCCGTGCCTGACCGCCTTTGGCACGGTTCCTAGCCGTGCCAAATACGGCAGTACCAATTTATTTGAGACGGCTTCATACCGTACTTAATTCGTACATTTTTTCTGTCAAAGGGTACTAATTTCACGAAATTTGATACCAATATAGCACGGATACCTACCGTGCCAATGTTATGACACGTGTCATTTTGATAATTTTCCACGTGTCATCATACCAATGATATAATGATATCATTGGTGGCACAGCATAAGCACCCTTTTGAAACGGTTTTGGCACTGCATAGCCACGTTTTTGGAACGGTTTTGGCACTGTGTAAGCACCTTTTTGGCACAGATATAGAACGGCCAAAAAATATATACAAGAATTAAATTAGAACGATTTTGGCACGGTTCTGAGACGTGCCAAAATGGCCAGTATTGTGCTGCTGCTACCTGTTTTTTTGGTTTCCATTTTTTCCCTATTGTATTTGATTTTCATTTCCCCCCCTGTTACAGAGCATTTAAACATCCAGCAAAAAACTATAAAAAGTACATTTGCATCACATCAAATACAACCACACCAAATTAAACTAATAAAAATCATCATAACTAAGTAAGCAAAAATATTATATTAACTTCACAAAACAAAGTCATTTGAGGAGATTATGTCTTCCTAAATTACAAGTTTGTACTACATTGCGTAATATTAAAGTTCACATTTGAGTACAAGCTAAGAACCAAAAAATCCAAACATTAGTTTAAGACAAGAAAATCTCCAAATGCTTTTCCACCATTAATTAGCAACCTCCCCTTGCTACTTAGTATATGCAAGTAGATATCCCAAAAAATATATATTAACACCCCCAAACTTTAGTTGAAGGCAAAAAGAACCACCCTAAACTTTTAAGTACTCCAAGTTTCCACCATTAGTTAGCAATCATCCTTTGCTACTTTAATATATATACACCTGTACAAGATAATATAATGAAAACAAAAAATATATATTAGAATGCTAAAACTACTTTATAGAAAACTAGAATTTTAATGAAAGTAATATTGAGATAAACTAAATTACACTAAATGTACATTAAATAAATATAAAGAAATCACAAGAGTTAAAAGTACTTACTAATGCGTCTAATCATCAATGCAAGGAAGAAAGTCATCGTGCCAATACATAATCCCACCAACACCTACATCTTCCAATGTGGTAGCACATCCTTGTTGTCCACCCCACAATGAATGGTTAGGCATTAGCGTTTTATCAAGTACAACCTTAACCTCCCTAAGTTTCAATTTATGACCATGCACCTCGGTGACGGCCCCAATCTTCAATTTTCTACCACGCCCAACAATTTCACTCTTATAAGAAAGTATGTTGCAATTTATCTCATCATCTCCAACTTGAGATTGAGTTGTTAAGCGAGTAGGAGGGACACTTAAAGGATTGTCACATGTAGGAGTTTCAGTTGTATGTGAGGTTTCAAAGTTATGTGGAACACTCACAAATTTTCCACTTTTAAAGTCTTCAATAAATTGTGTGAATGCCGACTTCATTCTCTCCACTTCTTCCGTAAGGTTGTCCACTTTCTCCTCGCAACCATTGTCTTTCATGCTAACTTCGGCAAGCATTTCGCGTGCAAATGCCGAAGCCAACATGGCTTTTCTAGAAATATTAGAGCCGACACAACGTACTCTTCCTCTTGAATCTTTCCCAAATACTTCATAAATAGGACCACTATCCAAGGTTTCCTTCTCGCCCCTCTCTTGAAATACCTTCAAAAGTAACTTGATTTGATTCTGCAAATATAGAAAAAAAATCATATTTATACTACATTTTAACAAGTTATATGTTAGAAAAATAAAATTAACATTTAAAGAAGAACGAACCGCAAATTTCTCATCATGTGGTGCGTACACCCCTTCTTTCGTCTTATGACTATCCAACCACAATTCTGCACGACTAGGTGGGCGCCCATGTGTTTCTTCCCATATCTCGGCTATTCGGGCATATCCATGACGACCCGTATTATGGGTGGTCTTTTGCTCACAATTATCTTTGATATCCTTGTTCTGCTTTCTTAGTAATCGTTGGGCTTCCGTATTCTCGTTATCACAAAATTTTTCCCAATCTTCACTTTTAATTAAATCTGGGACTTTTTCCTTCCACTTCATAACATCATTGCCCACAAAATTCTCTCTTCTTAGCCTTGATTTTAACTTCTTCCAAGCATCATTGGCTTTAGTCATAAAGATTTTTCTTTGAGAATCTTTCAGCTCTGGATATTCCGCCTACAAAATATTATGTATAATAAAGTATAAGTTTAATAATTAATAAAAAGTGAGCCTAATAAGTATAAATTTTACCTTATATTTAGTCCATAGCGCATCCTTATATCGTTCTGGGACAAGTGGCCATGCTTTGTAACATATAGGGATATAAGTCCTTGCAAGTTGTCCTAGCCTTGTAGCGGAATTGCCCTTGTCGCCTACTGGAAGGCCATTGTCATTGAATTTTAGTCTTTTTGCACTTTCACCCATAGCCGAAGAACCTGTGATTGTCCTTGATCTAGATGTTGATTTTGGTGTTTCACCATCAGTTGGTGCCGTGTTTGAAGTATCACCAACATGCGACATAATTAGCTACTGCATATACACAACCATAACCTTTAAGACATATAATTTGCACGCTTATATGTAGTGTAACTTTTAATATCAATATAGAAAGTAACGAATAACAACCCAAACAACAATTAAACACAATAAAATAGTGCATAGATTCACTCTTACAATCTACCAAAAATAATGCGTTAAAAGTTAGCAAAATAGAGCACAAATTCAATCTAAATAAAGCAACAAATATAATAAAAAGTCCTCCAAAATAGCAACCCAAAAAACAGTGAATAACAACCCTAAATGGAGAGTAAAACACACTGAAGTACTCTTTAAATTTGCAGCAAAAACGAACCTTAAAACAGTCCCTAAACTTAGTTAAAATTTCGCAACAATGGAGACTAAAATGTAGTAAAATATGTGCACTTTATACTAGTAAAATTTGAGAAGGGCACTTATTTACTGTCATAAGACTTGGTATTCTAATTTTGTCTTCTAGCAATCATATTTCTTTCGCGTATTAAAGAGATTTATATCTCAATAGCTAAAGTTTGTAATTGGCAACGTCGAGAGTAGTATTAGTAAGATCTCTCACCTGTTTTGCATGGACGTGAGTGTTGGAGCGAGATATATAACTGCAATATCCTACAAAGACAAAACTAGAACACAAAGAGAGTGATAAAAAAAAGAATAAGTATAAAGACTGGTAGCTAGTATTAAATAATACTCTATATAAGAACACTAAACATGCAAAATAAGTTATTATTGAACCAATTTCAAAGTACCAAAAAAACTAGAAGAACAAAAGTAAGCTTCATATCCATTACCCATAAAAACTAATACGATACTTAATAAGGGATAACAAAAAAAATACAAATATTGCATACAAAAATAAACAAAAACTTGCACTAATTAAACATTTGACATTGTTGCTAATTATCTTCAGTGTCTAGAAGCCTAATCAACTTCTGATTTTCTTCAAGGATGGAGGTATACATTGTGCGATCAATTTCAAATGAGTCTATTGCTTTGGTCAATCTCTTCGGAGTGTGTAAAACAATCGACCACCCGTCAAACTTGATATCTTTACAATAAAACACTTGACTTGCTTGAGATGCAAGAATGAATGGCTCATCTTGGATCAATTTTTTACTCATCAACTTACTAAGATTTACCATCACCAATTTCGAGGTAAGATCAACTTTGCAAGCATTCTTTTCATCCACATCTACCCAATCGCAATAGAATACTGTATGCCCAAAAGTAGTGTAATCTAAATCAATAATATCTCTAATAACTCCATAAAAGGTTGTTAAAACCCCTTTTTTTTATAAGCCTTCATGGATACACCGCTACTTTTGGTACTAAGGTTTTCTTCATGTGCAAGAGTACAAAATGTATAACCATTGCATTGGAACTTGGTATAGCTTGTGACCTTATGAAGTGGGCCATCCGCATAAGGTAGTATGCCCATGTCATTCACTCTCGAGGCCTACAAGAAATAAACCAATATTTATACCTTATAATGGTAATAATATAAGTAAGATAGTCAAGTATATAATAAGATACTTGCCTCGTCTCTAAGCCAAGGGATGAAATCATCAACTCTATGCTTGGATTTATTCCCTTGTTGAAAACGTATTGATGACTCAAATTTGCTGCATGTGATTAATTTTTATAGTAAGAAATGTAAAATTACAATAAGTTTTAAGTACATAAATGGTTCACAAATACATACTAACCTTTTCCATTCATATACTCCCGGGTATTGGAATAACACCCATCTTCTTGCTTGCTCATACTGTACTTTACTTAGGATTAACGTCTTTCCTTTACTCAAAGGTCGTTGACCTATAGATTCGTCAAACTCATCATCAAGATATGCCTCAAGGTTCCGTTTGTGGGTTCCTTCACCTTTCTCCGATATATACTCCATAGCATATAACGAAGCTTCATGTAACAAATATGCATTGGCAATGCTTCCTTCAATGAATCTTTTGTTGCGGGACCACTTTTTGAATTTTTTCATTTCTCTTTCAAACAACCACATCACCCGATATTTAGGAGGTCCAGCTGACAATGCTTCATCAGCCAAATGGTGCATGAGATGGATCATAATCACAAAAAATGAAGGTGGGAAGTATATTTCCAAAACACAAAGTGCTTCTACTAATGCTTTCTTCGCCTTCACCAAATGTTCCCTAAAAATAACTTTAGCACACAAAACGTTAAAGAATATGCTAATATGTTGTATAGCTTTATACAAGGGCTTATCATCGGGGAAGGAATGCATAAGCAAGACAGGGAGCAGGTGCTGCATAATAACATGATAGTCATGAGACTTCATATTGACAAATCCCGGGGGCTGAAGGCTCACATTATTGTTAAAATTTGATGAAAACCTAATCGGAACTTTCAATGATTTCAAAGACCGATAAAAAATCAGCTTTTCTTCCTTGGTGAGAGCAAATGGTGCTTGTGGCATTTTTCTTTTATCACTATCTTCAACATCTTGCATCCATAAATGTTTCTTCAAATTCAAATCTTTCTCTAACTCTTCTCTTGCTTTAATAGTATCCTTATTAGAAGACCCCTTCACCGACAAGATAGTGCCTAACAAAGTCTCGGTGACATTTTTCTCAAAATGCATAACGTCTAGATTGTGACGAGTGTCATGATCTTTCCAATACTCCAAATCAAACAAGATGGACCTCCTTGAAAAACCTTTACATGTGAGATCTTCTTTACCACCCTCCCACGGGAAATCATCATCAAATTCTTCTTCTTCAGCCACTACAACCTCTTTCCCTTTTCCCTTCCTTTTTCGACTCGTTTCCAAAGACCTTTTTGTCTTTACTAGCCAATGAGGTTCTTTTAATCCGATCAATGACCAACACAAGTTGTTCAACTTCATCACCAGTTAATTTACGGGGAGCAACACCCTCCTCCCGTTTACCATTGAAGGTTTTCTTAGATGTATCATATCTATATCGGTGGTCTTGGGGGAGGAACATACGAGATTTTTGATAACAACATTTTGTTGACTTTGAGAGATACTCAGACGGTGTGTGTTCAGAGCAAATTGGACATGCATGATAACCTTGGGTTGTGCAACCAGATAACATCCCATAGGCAGGAAAGTCGTGAATACCCCACATCAACATGGCTTTTAAATTAAAATATTCATTTTTGTTTGCATCCCAAGCTTCCACTCCAGACCATAACACCTTCAACTCATCAACCAATGGCTGAAGAAAAATATCAATACTATTAGTAGGAGACTTTGGCCCAGGTATTAAAATTGTTAACATCGAGAACTCACTTTTCATGCACAACGAAGGTGGAAGGTTTAGAGGTTGAATAATCACAGGCCAACAACTATAGCTACGTCCAAACATATTATTCGGGTTAAAACCATCCGTTGCTATTGCAAGTCGAATATTTCGTGCCTCCTTAGCAAATTGCTTCCACAAAATATTTGCATTAACCCAATCTGAGGAATCACGAGGATGCCTTAAAAACTCCATACAAGATTTTGCCTGAGCATGCCACGTCATTTTTTCCGCTATCCATTTAATAGTGTACAACCGCTTCAACCTAGGAATTAAGGGAAAATGTCTCATTACTTTCTGAGCAACCTTATGAAATCTCACCTTTCCACTTTCATCTAAGATCTTTTCCCCACTCTCATGCCTTGAACTCAACTTGTACCATTTTGCCCCACATTTTATACATTCAGTAATATGTGCATGCTCCTTCCAAAATAACATACAATTATTAATGCAAACATCATATTTTACATAATCCATACCAATATCTTTGATCATGTTCTTCATTTCAAGATAACTCACTGTCAAGTTATTCCCTTCAGGGAGTAACTCTTTCAATAATTTAAGAATTCCTCCTGTAGCACCATCAGACAAACTATATTGCGTCTTTAAATCATTCAACTTCACAAGGGCATACATTATTGTATGACGTGATGCATCAGTAGCAAGGTGAAGGAGTTCTGTTGCTAGCCGATGCAAACGTTCATACTTCTTGCCTTTATGTGGTTGATGATCTCTTTCAACCTCAAAAGTTGTATGGCCTTCATTATTTCTTTCACAATTAGGAGTTGAAGGACCCGGTTCCCCCGTGAAATTCTCACAAGCATCATTCACTAGATCATTCAACTTAGGAAAATTTAATATTTCAAGTTCTCGTGGAGTATTAGACATTGCCCCTAGTTGTTGTGGTTGATCGAGTAGACTTACAATTGAAGTCTCCCCATGGAAACACCAAAAAGTATACTCTTCATCCATACCATGTTTCATTAAATGAACAAAGATATCTTCAACATCAATCTGGCCTGTCCCATTTCGACAACGCTTACATGGACATGAATGCTTATTCCCAGAAATATTTTCTTGAACAAATGTTAAAAAGTTTAAGACCCCATTCTTATATGTATCACTCTCAAAGTTTTTGTCTTTCATCCACTCCTTGTCAATTCCCGAAGACATCCTATATATATTTATTAAACATTAGTAAAGCAATTTCACATTGACTACATCTCCTTGAACACAATCAATTTTCAATAAAAGTAACTAATATAAGTAATCTATAGTAAAAAACAAAGCACATATTAACTTTTATGGCTAATACTAGTGGTTTTCTTAAAAAGTGTAAAAGTCAAATAAGAACTCTTGATTTTGTACATGTGCAAAACTAATGTACTATATATTGGAACTAAACTAGACAATATTTTCTTTGAACTTAGAACCTAAAACCAAGGCTCTTTAAGTTTATAATATTTTCTCAATCTCAAATTAAAGTTCTCCTTTCTTTTTTGTGGCATGTATAAATATAATGAATGTACGGTACAAGTCAAATATAATTCTCACCCGAATTCTTATATTCAAGTCTCAGCTGCTATAAGTGCACAACTTTAATCCCCAGCCCTCTCCAATGAAATTATGGATGCACTCGCATATGCCACGTAACGCTGAAACAAATAGATTTGGAGCCAAGAATTAATACCAAAGACCATTTGTCATTATACAACAAGCAACTTCCATGACATAGTAGAGATAAAGAGAGGAGATTGAATGTAAATCAAGGATAATTTATGTACGATAAGGAAAAAAAATTACTTTAAACTATATTAATAATCTGAAAAAGTGGAAGCAAAAAGCACATCTTCATTGAAGGACGTGTGAGTTATTTGACAATGTGTGATCGTGCTTATCCAAAGAAACTTGCGTTTCAATACCTGGAAGATCTTAAGAATGAATTTAAGCGTGTCAATGGGAGTCAAATTGAAACTGCAGCAAGACCTTATGCTTTCATAAAATTTGGTAGATCTCACTTTTTCCATCATCTTTACTTGTACTCCCTTTTCAATCAGAATTATTTTAACTATTAAAAGTTAAATATATTATTATTTTAACTTTTAATAGTTAAAATTGAGTAGAATAAATACTACTAACAGAAAGGCCAAATAAAAGTTAAATATATTATTATTTTAACTATTAAAAATAGATTAATTAGAAAAAAAAATATTGATTGTAAAAAAATATATAATTAATATTATTAATCTAAATACCAAATATATTTCAAATTTTAATGGTGCGTTGACCCGAAAAATAATTAATTTGTGTAAGAAGATAAAAAATATATTGAGTGATATAGTAAGACGACATCCATTTTTTATAACTAAATGCAATCTATCTTTTTTATCTTTTGTGGTAAAAAGATTCTTCATTACAATCTAAATAAATTTTTTAAAAAATTTTTTCACAAAGTACGAGAATATTTTACCACATTTTTTAATTCATTTTTAAACTTATCGTACAAATTAACAATTTTTCTACTATTCTTCATCCTATTATTAAATGCAACCTCATTGCGTAATGGTAGACAAATAAAGTAGAATTTCATTATCCTGGTCTTCCAAAATAAATAAATAAATAAATAAATAAAGAACCGTCACAAATCCAAAACAAATCAAAAGCAAACTTGCCATAGTCGTGTATTATTCAAGTCAAAACTCCAAACCCTAATGGGTATGTAGGTGAGTTCAGAAACAGCAATCCCTCTCATCCATTGTTAACCAAATATGGTCTTCACTTTGTTGACCGGCCATAACGGTAAAAAGAACAGTAGGAATGAGGCATTGAGGTGGGTATATAACACATAGTGTTGAAGAGAAAGACACCATGAGAAGTCAAGATTCCCAGAAAGAAGTTTGATCCAAACTCAAAGAACTTTGGGATTTGCGCTTGTATTATCGATAAACAAATCAGATTAAAAACTAAACTTTGAATTAAAACGGCAATATGACCCAAGGGTACATAACTTGTCATACCACCACGGCACCACCTCAAATGTTCAATTCTCTTCTAGGCTCAAATGCTAGTCATAATATTAACTTAATTAAGAACATAATCCAAATAAACATAGCAGCATCTATAAATCCAGACCTACATAACCCAGAACCCACTCAAAACTAACCGAGTCTCTGCTCTAAACTTATTCTTATAATGTAGATGATATTATGATAGCAATCCTAGACTTGTCCTTGCAATTCATGCCCTGCCATGAAACCATCAAACTATAAGATTCTCATGCAACGAATATGTTAACGGAAGAATGGAACAACTATAAACAACGTAATTTGATTGAAACATTAGTCAACTATGACCTCTACAACTTGAATATTTCGATTCAAAATGATACTTGTGGCTATGTTATTATTTTATGTATGGTGTAATGCTGATTTTGTCTTGATTTTTCTACACAATTATAGAAAATAGTAGACATCTTCTTTGTTAATTATCTTATCGATTTTTCTTAGTTAATTTATAAATCTTAATTATATATTATGACCTTTATTAGAACAATGATAAGAATAAACACCATATATGATATATATATATACAGAGAGGATAAAGATGGTTATGTTACATATATATGGTATATATACACACACAGATATATACCTGTTACCATTACACAAATGGATTTTGGACTTTCCAAATCAGTTATGTTACATATATATGGTATAACAAATCAGTTATGTTACATATATATGGTATAATTTACCTGCAAGTCTAGGAGTTCACAAACCAATTAAGTATAAACACAAATCTAAGATTTTCAAAACCATTACAATATTATCACATCCTTTAAGTGTTCAGAATTCAGATCCCCCAGTTAAAACAAAAAACACAAATACACACCCATACATTCTCCGTCTTCCCTCTTATTTTCTCCTGTCTATCCTTCCTTTCTCAAATCACATACTTTATGTGCCCAAACTCCAGATCCCCTAGTTATAACTACAAAACCACAAATATAATACCAAAGCCCAACTCGAGCTAGAAAAATCCAGATCTCGTAGTTATAATTATAATACCCACACATATGCAAAAATAGATTTAGATAAGAAAGTAGAGAAAGAAAGTAGTACTAGGCTTGATAGTTAGGCGAGCATAACCATATCCTACTCGCACCAGATAGCAGCAGATTAGGGGTTATTGTGTTAGGGCTTGATGAGAAGAGGTGCTGTGGTGGAGGTGTGACTGCGTGATTAAGAGATAGTGTCATGGTTGTGCGTGAGTGAGAGATTAGGTGTTAGGGCTTGATTAGAACTGAGAGAAAAGGTGCCGGGATGGTGGATTGGTTATGGAGGTGTGATTGCGCGACTGTGTGAGTGATGGATGGCTGTGGTGGTGTGAAACTAGGGTGGCTACATAGATGAGAGTGATTTCGAGAGTGAGAGTTCAGTGAGGAGAAAATGGGATTTCGAGATGAGAGTGATACTAAGCAAACAAAATCAATTTGGGCGTTTTTTTTTCCGAAGTGTACTGCAGTCGATATATGTGTACTGCAATCAATTTGGGCGTTTGTTTGGTTCAATTTAATTAACCAAATTATCTTAGTTTAACGATCGTTTCTATACTTGCTACTTATTGATTCCCGAGTTAAAAAGTCTTAACTCATTTTTTTAATTAATTATAAAAATTATGTTTTTGCTATTATTTATCAAACCCGTTCATAATTTTTTATATATTCATCGATTTTATTTTAATATAAATTATTTTTATTGTACTTATCAAATATAAATTTTTTTTATTAATCAATTATTTGTAATTAATGTAGAACAGGCCACCAAAGCCTATTTGCGCACATTATACCGTTGCAAGCTCACCAGGTCCAAAAAGTAAAATCATTAAATTCTCATGGGGCCTGGCTAGTTTGATCCGTAACGGCCCAAAGAATTCATGTCATTGCACGCTGTTTTTTGGCCAAATTCCTTCGTTTAAGCCTCTGAATTGGCGAATTTACTATTTCTGGCAGGTTTAGCTTTGTTAATAAGTTGAGTTAGGAAAGAATTCATGTCACTACCTTTGGCGATGAAGCACGCTGTATATATAATTACTAAGCTGCACCATTTGGAGCCCGGTATGATAAAACTAATAAAAAAATGATATTATGTGGTTTTTTAGTATAATTTAACTTATTTAATCCTTCTTGCAATAACCAAAATTGTAAACTACAAATTTTGCAATGAATTAAATATAGTCCCAATCACAATGATTTTTATTTATTTATTTATGGGGGCAACTAGTTAGGTTAGACACGTTTAGCCAAACTCGAATTTGATCCACTTAAATATATCCCATCTTTGATAGGATCCAGTGATGATTTAATTTGAGAAACAAAACCTGATTAATGGATCTTATTTTATTAAGTTTAATTATTAAGTTTACAAGATTTTAAAGTTTTAATTAAATAATATATAAGAGATGTTAGTGTAATTCTGACGTAGCGGAAAGCTATGAAATGGGATTTAAACTCGCAATATAGAGAAAAACACTCAAAATTTTATTAAAGATGAACTGCCTAAACGATTACAAGAAGATTCTCTTATAAGAAATTACAAAATGTAAAAAAGGAAACAAATTCGAAATAATTCAAAAAACTGCCAAAAATAGACAATTACAGAAATTATGGGATTCTATAGTGCTGATGTCAAGGATCGCGCTGGATTTGACAGAAGTCAAATCTGACTTACCAAACTCAACTTATTGCATAATTAAGACCTGCCTGAAATAGTAAATACGTGGATTCGGAGGCCTAAATGAAGGATTTTGGCCAAAAAACGACGTGCATCACCGCCAAAGGCGATGACTTGATTTCTCTGGGCCGTTTCGGGTCAAACTAGCCAGGCCCCACGCAATTCTGGTCTCATCACTTTTTGGGCCAGGCTGGCTTACGACGATCCAGTGCTATTAAATACAGGTCCGCTACCTGTTCTACATCAAATTCACAGATGATGTTAGTGTAATTCACAGCTATTTTAAATATAATTCATATATACTAATATTCTTAATTTAATCCAAAGATACTCTTAATATAATTCATAATCATATATATATATATATATATCAATAGATACTCTTAGTTTAGTTTATATATACTCCTAATATAATCCCATATAGTTATTCTTACTATAATACACGGGCACTCTTAGTATAATTTATCATTATAGATATTATTACAATAACTGATACTATTATTGTGAAACAGGTTTTAAAGATACTGCAAAGTTTTGTATACGTAAAAAATAAACAGGTTTTAAAGATGCTGCATTCCAAACAAAAATTGGACTGCCTCCAGCTTTTATAAGGGTAGTACCTCCCTCCCATGCATTGCTAACCTCAAAAACCACAAGATTTCTAAACATCATAACAAATTTTTGCCTTTGACCATTTGTGGGATGATGATGGCGATGGAGAAACTTGGATTTCTGACTCCTATGCCTTAGAAATTGATCCTTTAAATGAGAATGAGTTGCACTCTCATCATTTACATGTAGATCAGGCATTGAATTGGAGCAATATGGAAGAAGATGAGCCTCTCCAGTCTTGATTTTTATTGTCTAGTTTGTCCTTTGGGAGTGGATTACAAGAAAGTTGTTGGGCTTGATTACGTGAACCTCAGTATATCGTTGGTTGATTGAAGGTAAAGATGCTATTCTATTTCTACATGATCAATATGAGATTTATGGTTTTCATATTATGCTCAATACCTGTGGTTGGTGATTCTGAACAAGAAATTTGGTGGATATACTACTGGAGTTCCACCTGTGGTTGGCCATGTATACACTCAACAACGACTAACAAAACTAATCCCTTGGTATGTTATTTGCCCATCTACAGGTGGTATGCTGATAATGTGTACAATTCGACTACCATGTGTTCTGGCAATTGTTCTTTATGACTTACACAACTTGCGAGACATTTATGTCTAAATTTTGAAACTATATTATTTGGATACTTTCATAGTCATTTGGAATTAGAAAGTTTATTTGTTGGACCAATTTTCCAAAAGCTATAGCTTAAGTGGGTTCCACCCCCTGCCACTTTGAGTTATAATTATAACAAGGAAGGGAGTCAAACCTTCCTTTTTTAAAAAAGGAAAAGAAAGAAAGAGTAGTGGCATGTCCTTATTTCTGCAGACTGACCCCACTATTACGTTAGCTATGTTTTAGGTGCGGAGAGTTCAAATTTCGCCCGACATGCCATTTATCAAACTCGATTCAGCTTTATGAGGCAAGAAGTGAGAAGGCAGTGCAGGCAATCATGGATCTTTAATTTCGGAGAAAGAATGAGTAATATGCTCGTTTTTCCTCCTGGTTTTGTTATCGTCCGCCAGGCAAAAAATTTGAGAGGTAAGGATCATTCTGCATTAATTGTTATCGTCCCCATCAAGCCCAAGTACTCGTCGACCTATGCTCTGATACCAATTTGTAACACTCTCGCCTTAATCTACAGGACAACACCTGTAATTAAGACTTGGAGTGCTACTAACCCATCTTAGATTGACTAAAATGGGTATATATGAAAACATTTAAATAAATTAAAGCAGTAAATATCACACATATCAATCAGCAAGATAGAAGACGATAGTACTGTACTAAATCATGCATACATATAACCAGTGTACAAAACCAAACTAAGCGGGTGCAACACAGTAGATAACACTTCGGGCTAGCCACGGCTTCCCGAGATAACATATACATAACAAAAATTGAATCTGTATCAGAGCCATCTATTTCGTTCCCGAACCCGTAGTCCCGTTACCATCATTCGCCCCCTGTGTACCTGTAATTGTAAATAAAACACGGGGTGAGCTCACAGCTCAGTAGGGGGAATAGAAGGGAAAGTTTTGAAAACATTCCTTGATGTATTACCATAAACCAAGTAAATATTTTCACCATATAACCTCAACATTATTTGTAACATATCACAAAATATAACTAATTCATGATGATGCGTGCTCATGCATCTGCATGTTACCTCCTTTGTGTCAACCGTTAAACCACGTCGCCAAAATATATCCATACCGAATCGGAGTATAACAAGGCCTGACCGCCCGAGAGAAAATATAACAATGATCATAAATTGGCCCATCGGCCCCAGAGCATATCAATCGATCATAATCAATTTGGACCACATGTCCGCCAATAGTAAGATAACCATAGAATCATCAGTGCCTTACCGTTGTCTAGATTTCTGGGCTACTCACCGCTGGCTCTAGACAGCCAACGCGTTGCTGCCCTCCGGAGGTTTAGGGATTTTCATCCCAAGGGTACCATGCCCTACTTATTTTTCATCCCGGTAGGCACATATCAATACATCATCCCTTCACAATCAAAGGGCCACAACAGAATCATATCCGAATTCATATCAGGATCATATCACATCTAGAACATAATTATATCCGGATCCGTATCAGGATCATGTCACACCCAGAACGATACAATAATCATAAGAAGCTCCCGGCATGTTGATAAGAGATATACGCCTATACGATAGGCCAGAAGAATGATCCAAGATTGCCAAAGGATATCCAAGATTTCGGTTGACACAAATGTAATGCATAATATGCATAGCATGCTATTTAATAAACACATGAAGCAACTTATGCCATATACCCTTTAGCAAGTCTCGCTAGATATCCCTTGATGTGTAATAAACATTAACAATATCATTCCATCACAAATAGCATCCATATATCCAAGGGATATCTCGTACAATTCAATTAGCACAATACGTCAAGTATAAATGGCATACTTTGCTTCAAAACATGCATTCATGTCTTTTAATGAACATTTGAAGTAATTTATGCCATATACACTCCCACGAGCCCAACCCCATACTCCATGATGTATAGAAGCAACAACAAGTTCATTTTCATCAATTTTTTTAGGAGTCAAGAATCCATGGAATACTTCATAGGGTTGGATAATACAAAGGTTTCATGTGTATATAGCATTTATGGCTTCAAATTTCACATTTGAACCTTTACAACCATTTATAAATGCACTCAAAAGATGTATTATAATTCCCTTAGGGAAAATATGGGAAAAACATGATAAATTTCATCAAACATGTCATACTACATGTTTCGAAAATATTTAAACTATATTATCAAGTTTTGAAGTCATATAAACCCCTACCTCAAGTTGTAGACCAAAAGAGATAAGGAATGATGATACTCGAAGCTTTGCTTGGTGAAACCCCGAATATATCGCGTCACCGCGTTTCTAGGATAGCAAAACCCCCAAATAACGAAGCTTAGACTCCAACCCGTGTAATCCAAACTCAGGCTCGAGCTCCCATGGCGGATAACAAGGACGAAGATGATGAATAGTGCTTTAGAAGAGGGTTGGATTGATTTGGATCTTTAATCTTGGATTGAGGATGAAAGATGTGTAAAAAGCTCTCAAAGAACCCTTAAAAACGAGCTCTCACTTCTCTCTAACTCCCTCTGAGGTTGTGGCTCGAAAATATGAGAGGAGGAGGCTTAAAATGGCGTAAAAGTGGTGAAAACCGACTTACTGTTGGACCATGATCGATCATGGTTTCCCCCATGATCGATCATGGAGTCCTCTGCCGACACATGCCTTTTGGATCTGGAGCACTGTTCGTATTGTAGCCATAACTTTTAGCTCGGAACTCCGATTGAGGTGATCTTTATTTGCACGGAAAGGTAATTCAAAGATCTAAAACTTCCTAAGAGGAAGTTTTCCCAAATTATGGACGTATTTTTTCCAAAAATTCACCGAAGGCAGCGCTCTGCCGAAACGCTATCAAACCACCAGAATTTAGCGATGGGCCTACTTTGCGCCCTGTTTTGACGCACGAGGAATGCGAATTAGATTTCGGTCAAAACATGAAAGTTGTAGAATGGTACAAATACTAGACACATTCGCGAACAAAACTTTAATCGGATAAATAACGGAGGAATTACGATAGCCCAAAGTTAGCTCGAATTAACGAATTAACAAAGAACCAAAATTTCCTATTTACCAACCGAAATCGATTCGGATCACCCGAATCACCAAACGATCACTCATATGACTTTAAATAAGCTAATATACTTCAATTTAAAACAAATTAAAGTAAGGGGTATTACATTAATGTTGTTCTCCCATATTAGGTAAACTTACCATCTCCTCCATAAGACCGACATATCCTTTCTTGCTTAAACGATGATTATATATATGCATGGATCGCCTTTCACTTTGCTCAGTACTCAATTTCTTGTAATTGGAACATAGATCATGAGATTAATTACTTCAAGACTTATTATAAAAAACCGATGTGTGTTATCGAGATAAAAATAAAATATTAATTAATGATACCTGAAACTTCCCTGACAATCTTTGCTTCACAAATTCCTCCCAAACTGGTTGTTGGATATATTTGGCATACTTTGGTGGAGGATATTGAAGACGAAGGGGATTTCTTTTAAACTTGTAGATCCATTGAGTTACATAGTATTTAAATGTCCTCCAACTCCTACTCATTGATGCGAACACCTTTTTTTGGGTGTTTAGATCAACATCAAACTTAACCTGTACATGATAAACCACCACAGTTAATCATAGGCAGACAAATGAAACTGTATATAAACTAACATCTCATAAAACATATATATATAAAATAAAAATTTGGAAAAAACAATATTAACATTATACCTGTATAGCACTCCACAATTTAGTTTTTAATGTTTTTGGCAAAATATGCCAGCCTTTATACGTTATTGGAACGAACGCTTTCGTCAAGACTCCAATGTAACTTGCTAATGGTGCTTTACCAGCACCTATTGGTTGTCCATGTGAGTTATAACTGACCTTGATTCTTTCACCAAGGTTAAGTTTACTCAACTTCTTTACCTTTGCAGGCCCTCTACTTTTTTTTGTGATCGGATTCTCTTCTGAATTGCCTTCATTTACAGAACTCATACCTAGTTCAAAAAGAAAACTTATGTTATAAAACAATAAATAGGATTATTGTAACTAGAATCACAAATAGTGTTAAGTACAACTAAAGTAACTAGAATCATATCAAGTAATTAAAGTAAGATTATATAACTAGTATCACATCATAAATTGGCATTTTAATTGCCAAACTATAAATATTCTCAATATAAAAGACCCACAAGCACAAATAATAAATACATTAAAAATAAAAATAGTCCTTTTATGATTCTTTTTCAACCCATGTCCCCTCACAATCTTCCCGAACAAATGTTGACAGCGGATCATCAGCCACATCAAAGGTTTCAATGTTTGGCACTTGTTTAGCAATGTTTTCGTCATTAATTTGACTATCAAGGTACTCATCAGCATTGTCTTCATCTTGGTACTTTCTTTGAGGGGTTGAAAGAACGATATGCCATTTAGGATTCAACTGGTCAGGTACATAAAAAAATTGTTTTGCTTGTGATGCCAAAATGAAAGAGTCAGATTTATGGCCAACTCTACCAAGCTCAACTGATGTGAAGCCAAGTTCGTCAACTTTGACACTATTCTTGCTATCAACCCAATCACACTTGAATACTGGAATATTGAACTTATAATAGTCCAATATCCATATCTCTCTAATCACACCATAGAAATCCATATTTGAACGCACAGGGTTGCTATCCTTTGCGCTAGCAACTTGCATTGTTGTCGCCACTATGCTCACTCCACTATTCTGGTTGACTCGCGCATCATCTAGGTCCTTAGTTTGAAAACGATAACCGTTAATGACATAACCATGGTATTTAATCACATCAACACGTGGTCCATGAGCTATCCATTTCAAATCGTCCGAAATAATGATATTTGGTACTTGTTGCTCACCTTCAACCTGATTTTTAAGTTGTTAGTCACATTTATATGAGTAAAATGAGATTTAATTACTAAAATTAAAAAATTAATTATATATACCCTTTCACGTAACCATTGGACAAAGTTGCGATTATGCTCATCTTCTACCCACTTTTTATTTTTCCCTTTACGAGGGTATGTTGCTTTCAAGTACTTTTCATGTTCCCTATAAAAAAATATTATTATTAGGCAACATAAAACTTTACTTGTAGGTGAAAGAATCTGAATATTGAATATTATCCAAAAAAAAGATATTTACTCAATATAGGGTTGAACAACATTTGTGTTATGCAACACGTAAAGATGTACTTGGTATAAGGATGAACATTCAACTTCAACAAAATCAGCACCTCCTAAGGGCTTTTCATCAAATCTTGTAGAAGGAACTCCAATTGCATCCAATTCAGAAAACAACTCTAAACAAAACTCAACTGCTTCTTCTGCAATATGGCGCTGGGCTATACAACCTTCTGGTCGATTTCTATTTTTCACATAACCCTTTAAAACGCTCATGTGCCTAAAGATTAAAAACGATAATACCTAAATCAGGATTATGCATTGTCTTATGTTATTTATAATGGAATTTAGTTAAAATAATTAACTTACCTCTCAAATGGGTACATCCATCGGAAGAAAACCGGGCCACAAAGTTCCACCTCCCTCACAAGATGAATCATTAGATGCACCATGATGTCAAAGAACGATGGGGGAAAGTATTTTTCCAACAAGCATAATGTGATAGCAATATCCTTTTGTATTTCACACAGCTTTTGTACATTTATGGATTTGGAACATAAAGCATTAAAAAAGAAGCATACTCTGATAATGGCGTATCTCACGTGCTTAGGCAAGACAGCTCGTATGGCAATGGGAAGTAGTTGTTGCATTAAGAAATGACAATCATGGGACTTAAGGCCATATAGCTTCAAATCTTCCATTGAGACACAATTTCTCAAATTTGAAGAGTATCCATCTGGAACTTTAAGCTCATGCAATGTTTCACACACCATTCTTTTTTCTTCTTTAGATAGTGTATAACATGCAGCAGGTAAGTAAGTCCCTTTTTCATTCACTTGCGGCGCTAATTCATTTCGTATACTTGTATGAACGAGGTCGCGGCGAGAATTCACTCCATCTTTTGTTTTTCCTGGAATATTAAGCAAAGTGCCAATAATACTATCACAAACATTCTTTTCAATATGCATTACATCTAAGTTATGCCGAATAGGTAGATGCTTCCAATACTTAAGCTCAAAGAAGATGGATTTTTTCTTCCAACAACTTGTATCATCACCCTTGTCTACATCCTTTTTCTTCCTCTTTTTTGTCGATGCTGGTTTTTTCTTTGATACTAATTTGTCATTTGATGCTAATTTTTTAAAACCTGGTTTCTTTCCCCATGTAACCTTGAGCCCACCAACCTTTATTAATATTTGTTCACCACTCAAAGGTTCAAGAGGCGATTCCAACTCTTGACTGCCATTAAAGGCCTTTTTTTGTATTCGAAATGGGTGGTTCTTTGGAAGATATCTTCTATGTCCCAGATAAACGCACTTGTAACAATATTTCAATCGCTGAGAGTATGTATGTTCATTGCATATTGGACATGCAAGATATCCCTTAACGGCACAACCAGATAGATTTCCATATGCAGGAAAATCATTAATTGTCCACAACAGAATAGCCTTCAAATTAAAAGACTCTTGTTTATAAGCATCGAAAGCTTCAACTCCCTCTTCCCATAATGTTTTCAAATCCTCAATCAAAGGAGATAAGTAAACATCAATGTCATTGCCAGGCTGTTTAGGACCTGATATTAATAAGGTCAATGCTATAAATTTTCTTTTCATACACAACCATGGAGGAAGGTTATAAGTGCTCAACAAAACAGGCCAACAACTATACCTACTACTAAGAGAACTAAATGGATTTATTCCATCGGCTGAAAGCGCTAACCGAAGGTTTCTTGGTTCTGATGCAAACTCGGGCCATTTCTCATCTACTAGCTTCCATGTTGGCGAGTCAGCTGGATGACGTAATTGTCCATCAACTTGTCTTTCAGTTGCATGCCATACTAAATCCTTTGCTGTTTGTACTGATTGATACCACCTCTTAAATCTTAGAATAGGTGGAAAATACCATAACACTTTAGCAGGCACACCTTTGCTTTGTTCTTCCTTTCCTTGTTCACCCATATTTGTTTTCTCTTTATATCTAGAAGAACCACAAGTTGGACACATAATTGCATTCTCATATTCATTTCTATAGAGTATGCAATCATTGCAACAAGCATGTATTTTCTTATACTCCATTCCAAATGCAAACAGCATGCGTTTGGCCTCCTTAGCACATAAGGGCAATTCATTACCATTTGGCAGCATGTCTGCGAATAGTTTTAGCACATCTGAAAAGCTTTTATCAGACCAACCACTCTTGGCCTTAATGTTGAAAAGCTTCACTATAGCAGATAGTTTTGTATACTTCTTACACCCTTTATACAAAGGTTTCTCCGCATCTTCAATCAATTTTTGGAACTTTTTGGGATTTCCAATGACATCTTCATTTGCCACTTGGACCATTTCAATTATGTTTTCAATATTATCCATATCACCCTTTTCTTGAAATTCTGATACTCCCTCATATGTACTAAAACTTGGCGTTTCTTCTATAGGATCATCCTCCCCATGCCATATCCAAGTACTGTAGTTTGGGTTAATACCATATCGAAATAGATGCTCTTTTACATCGTCAATATCTATTTTAAACATATTTTCACATTGATTACAGGGACACCTTATTATGTTATGGTCGTTGTCTCCATTTTTAGCAAACCTGATGAAGAAATCAACTCCCTCCCTATATTCTCTTGATAACCCATTCTTGGTCATCCATAATTTATCCATCCTATATTAATCATACATACAGTCAAATGTATTAGATAGTCAAATATATTATAACTGCATATTGATATTAGGGAAATAAAACTATCACAATTTGGAATTACATATATTTACAGCATTAGATCCAGTTAGACACGTAAAATAGTCTTACTCCTACTCCTACTGCTTTATTTATATCGGTTGTGTTTAATTAACTAAGTCTTTTAAGAAAAACTAAGGAAAATATAGACTTAGTATATATAGTTTGGTATAGTGTTTAAGCATAATCAATTGCACATGTATAATATGAAAGAAATGAGCGCATTTAATAAGGTTCTTCTTTCCTTATTGTCGAACTAAATTTTAGTTCAAGCAAGAGTATTTCAGAGATCAAATATATATCCTTTTGCACAGTTTTATCTTTTGAGATGACTACAAATTAATAAATATATTCATTTTATATAACTGTCAATTATTTAGATGAATGAGTGCAAATAATAACATTTCCCCCTTCATTTGTTCAGGTATTAATAATTTATTAATTACAATTAAGTAGATTTTTTTTTATATTTACAGATTGAAATGTCCAAAATTTCATGATAAGAATATTTTTTCTTAATGACCAACCCTTTCTTTGAGAGGGAGTAAGTATTGTTTAATTCTCATTATTTCATAAATTATACTTTTGGTATTTAGATCTTCCTTTTATTTTTCCCTGCAAAACAAATTATTCGAGAAATATTATGTTCCTAATAATTCTATTTGATGCCCATTTTTCCAGCAACAAACATATACATTTAAATATATATTTTCTTTTGGAGGATATTTTTCGTATATATAAATAAATATCTAAATTTAGAATTCAAATTTAAAATTTTCATTTTTTCACAAGTCCAATCGAACTTGGCTGTGTATATAGTATGGAAACAAAGAAAAGTTTCTTTCCTAAACTAAATTACAGCTCCTTACCTCTTATTTTGCTTCTCTCTCTCTCTCTCTCTCTCTCTCTCATATTTAGGAAAATGATGCCATAACAGATGGTAAGTTTCACTAATGTTACAGAAACTGTCAAATTTAAGATAGATGTTTTGTTTATTTGCCATTAATACATATTTGTATGAATTTTATACTTTTACCCAATTTCAAATCTCCTACTCGAGGTGATAGTAGGATGCAAGTTTTTAGTTTTTTTTTTAACAATCAATAAATTTATATTTTTTTAACAATCAATAATATATGTTTTCTATATTTGGATAATTTTGATATATATATATATATAGCACATTTATATTGCTACAGTTTTTAGCCCCTTTTTTTGAACCCCAATTTTACCCCACACATGGAAGGCTTTCTTCACAATTTATTTTTACCAATGGCATTTTTCGACAACCATCACTAGAACTCCAGCAAGGTTTCCTATGATCGACACTGATCTAGCAGTGGGTAGCGGTCACCGATAGTGATTAGATATATTATCTTTTTTAAAAATGGTGTGTTTTATTTAGATTATTTATTGTTTTCATTTTTAAACATAATTATATCTACTACTAAAACATAAGAAAAAATGATTATCATAAAAGGAAAAATTATTAATTATATTTTTTATACTTTACTATTACTATTCTAACCATAACAACAGAATTTTAGAAACAAAAACTTCAAAGAATTTTTGAATTTTGAATTATTATAAAGATTATTTTCTCATACAATATTTTTTTCAATTGATGTTCAAACTTTTAAATATAGCAGTGGTTTATGGATATAATTTAATTATTGAGTAAGAAAACTTGGTGGGTCTTACTCTTTGGAACATTAGATAATTAATTGTTTGAGGTTGTTTTATAAATACAAGGAAATTTATTCCTTTTTGTACTGGTGTTCTAGTTTCCCTTTTGTAGTCCAAGAAGGATTCTTTATTTATGTGGCTCCAATTTAGTTTGTAAGTCTGACGGATATTTGGTCTAATTAAGGAGTTTGCAGGTGGGTGTTGAAGAAAGAAACATCAAAAGGCTATGACTATTACACTTTTAAGTAAAATAAGTTCAGAGGAACATGTCTTTCTTCTCTCTTTCTAGTTTAATTAATTTAATTTGGGGATTATTAAATAGGCTGCTAGCACAGCAAGATTACCACAGGTATGAAACATATTAATTATATAGTTCTTTTTATGAGCCCAATGAATATATATATATCGATAAAATTATATGGCTTTCCTGACCAATCCATTTATGCGCACAACCAAATAAAATGATGAGAAACCATTACGTCGGAGGCATATATAGACCAATCAAATTGCAAGTTTATCTTAAAGATTTATAGGGCTATCAACGAAAATTAAGAACAAGTCTTTATCAAATATTTTTTCAATAATCAAATTACAAATACTTAGGGTTCAACGATTACCTATTTGTTGTCCCCAATTATAACTGTGTTGATTTGATTATGCAAGCACCCGGAATTATTGTCGTCGAACGAAACTGTATAGCACACCAAATAAAAGCAACCCCACACACTAGAATCGAATTGAGGCTATCGTCACAATACCTTCATCGCAATCGCAGGAACTAGTTAATTGATATATGAGAGTGGGAGGGAGTACGCCAAGACGCGAAATTTCAAAATTTAAACATCTGCCTACGTACGTACGTATTTACACAACACTAGGGTTTTAGTTTCCTTATAATTTATCTATGGGAACAATATAAGTTTTTATATAAAAAATAAGCATTACCACCAAACATGCGCTTGAATTGTGATAAAGTATAGTTTATATCTTATATAATGAAAATAATGCAATGCACCACAAATAGAATGGCGAACCTATTCACTAGGATGTTACTCTTAGTAACCGGAAGCAACCCTGTTACCCAGGCTACCTCAACGCATCATAATCAACTGATGTGGTTGTATTCGACATATACGCAAAAATCTACAATGGATAACCTGCCATAAGATAGCTTATACAATAGTTATAGGCTTCCTAAGGTTCGTTTAGGCAATGTTACTAGTACATACCCGAAGACCTCCAAGGTTCGCAAATGGAAAGTTCATTGTCTACTCAAGTTCACGGTCATCCATCCTAGGCCATCTTATTATTAATTTATACTTTACCATCAAGTACATTATGGAATCAAGCCACGCATCATCTGATTAACGATTAACTCTATACTATCTTGTTCAGTCTTGCCACTTCAATTATTTGTTCCGTAGGTACATTATGAATACAAGCTTATGAGTAAATGTGTGCACTCTACTGCCATAACATGGTCTCAACATAATAAATAGAGGGATAAATATAAGAAGATGAACTATGAATGTGAACAACATCAAATATAATAATATTAAGAAGGTAAAGATTTATTCAAGTCCGCATTTCGTGGCCTTTCACCCACTCAGTTGTAGAGCCTCGCAATACTTCCAGTCTACCTTTTCATGGCCTTTCACCCACGTGGCTGCAGAGCCTCGCGATAGTTTTCGTCTACCTTTCATGACCTTTCATTAGGAGACTGTGTCTCATATTTTCCCGAGTTCACACTGTCCACGAAAAGTGTGTAAACCAGCCTATCTGTGTGTCCATAAACACCCACAATGTAATACCCCATGTTTTGAATTATAAGCTAGTACTTTTTATAAGCCCCACTAATGCTTAAATCCCGTTAGGGCTTGAATTCTTTCTTTTGGACCTTTTCGAGTCAGTCTAACATTTCCAGCATGTCATATTAGAGGTATTTAGTTCTTCATAATGATCATTTCATAATTCAGGTAGTTTGAATTGAAATTGGGATGTCAATTGCAAGTTTTCAATTTACGCGATTTCATAATTTTAGCCAACTTTGAGGAAGCGTACCATCTTCGTTCCTTGCCTGATTAAGTTTCCTTTCACATATGTATCTAGATTTTTATGCAATCTACAACTTTTGTGTTTTGGCCGAAGGCCAATTCAGACTCCTAGCTGGTCAAAACTGAGCGTAAAGTAGGCCAATCGCTAAAGGTCGATCATTCGATAACCTGTAACAAAGCGCTGTTTTCGACAAAATTATGGGAATATCTGTTTAGAATTTGGGAAATCTTCCTCTTAGGAACTTGTAGAGCTTTTAATTACCTTTTCGTGGACATAAAGATCGTTTCGATCGGAGTCCCGAGTATAAAGTTATGGCCAATGGAAGTTCAGTGTTGGTGGGTGAACCGACTTACGTTTTTAAGCGGGATTTTAACACCAAAATAGCCTTCTATATCACTATTCATCATCTCCCTCATCCTCTCTCATCTTCATAGCCAGGGCCCAAGGGAGGAATTTGGAGATCTTGTGATTGGGGAACCTAGGACTCAAATCAAGCTTTCAAACTTGAGGATTATGCTTCTTAGAGGTGGGAATCTATTACTAAACTCTCTTTAACAAATTATTGTTTCTTGATTACAACCCTACTATGTGTTTATATTCAAAACTTAACTTTTACATGGGTTTTGGGGATTTTTCCACTATCTAGCTTTAATATTGAGATTGATGGTTCTAGTAACCTTTATATACACTAAAACACCCGTTTTATCAAGTGATTACCACTGATTCCTCAATTTCCACAGAAACCCACTTAGAAACTAGCATTTATAAAGGGGGGGTTTTGAACACATAAAGTTATTTTGCTTTGATGATGGAATTGAAAGTTTGGATAACCTGTATATACTATAAAATACATGTTTTAATTTGGGATTTCAACTGGCTATCCAATTTACACAAAAACCCACTCGAAGCACATATGAGTGTTGATATTTTCACTATAAAAGCCAATAACTTCTCCAAAGGGTTCGAGTGTGAGTTCTATGTTACTATATTAATGTTTATGATTTGATTAAACTATATAAAAAGGAATGTATTGATAATTCCCCGTCTGTTACGTTTTAAAGTTATAATTGAATTGTGATAAACATTGAAATGGCACAGTGGTTTCTCTTATGAGCCGTTTGATGTGACGTTGCGATTATACAATAGAACTAGTCCATATTAGGTCCCGGGTTTGGTCTCAACGATTGGGGCCGGAATTTGGGACACAGTCTCCTAGGGGCAAGACCCGAAACCATGCACGAAAATGAACATGAGGCCCTGTTGTTGTGTGGGGGTGAAAGGCACGAAATGCATACCTGGTTGTACACTTGGATAATGGGGAAATTGGTGAGATTACGGTTCGAGTTCATGAGAAAAATTACTTACATGGTGCCATGGATTTCCAAACTTAGACGGGGTTGATTTTATACAAAGTTTAAAGAATACTTTCTTGTAACGTCATCGATGTTTTAAAGTGAGAAAGTACTACTTTTTGAACTGTGATATATATGAATCCCTGAGGGGATCACTTCACATTATTATACAGAAAGGCATTTCCACTATTTTTCGAAAAAGGATTTCTAACTATTATTTTTGTAACTAAACTTAACGTATGATTTCCAATGAGTCCTTCAACTCATGTAACACCACGTTCTCTATTTATCGAAAATCGTGATACAAGTCGCGTGTCAGGCAAACGTGGACTTCGGATAGCCATATTTTGCTCTGAAAGGATCGGAATGGCTCGAAGACTTCCGATGAGATACATTAATATATTTAAGCATGTTAGAATAACTGTAAGTCATTTTGGGTGGTTAGAGTCAAAATCGGGATGTAGATTGTAAGTTTTCAATTTACCCGACTTCATAATTTTTGGTTAACTTTGAGAAAGCATAACTCCTTCGTTCCTCGTCAAATTGAGTTTCCGTCCGTGTTATACCCTAGATTTTTAAGCAATCTACAACTTTCTTGTTTTGGCCAAAGGAAAATTCGGACTTCTACTAGATCAAAACTGAGCACGAAATAGGTCAATCGCTATCAGTTGTTCATTCGGTAACATTAATGCGCTGACTTCGACGCATTTCTGGGAATAATCCATCGGAAATTTGAAAAGCTTCCTTCGAGGAATTTGTAGATCTCCGAATAAGCTTTTCGTGGATATAAAGATAACCTCAATCAGACATCTGAATGAGAAGTTATGGCCGTCCAAAATACAGCGCTGCAAGTCCCTAGCTCGTGTGAACAGTAGCATGAACAGTACCCGGAAAGAAGGATAGCAGAAGTTTATATATATACGTGCTTCTCATTCTACATAGAACCACCGAGAGCTTCCAAGAGTGGAAGGAGAGGCAACCTTGAGAGTGATACTCATCTTTATACCATCTTTACACAAGAACAACATCAAATTAACAACAAATCAATTCTCCTATCACTATTCATCTTCTTCCTCACACAAAAACCTCCATTGCTAGGGCACGGTTGGAAGGAGAATTGGGGATTTTCGCATTTGGATTTTTCCGGCTCGATTCCACTGAATTTCTTTGAGGGATTAACCCTCAATAGGTGGGAACGCTAGTATTATAACTTGTTTTCTAACTATTACACTTCATTCACACCAAATCAAGGCAAAAAGTGATGTTTGGTATAAAGTTTCTAACAATTGCATGTTAATGGAGGTTAGGGCGTTTTATTGAGATTTCTTGCTTTAATTCGCATCATTTATGACTCTAAAAACATTTATATATATAAATCCCTTATTCTTTGTAGATTATGAAGAAGATTGGCATATGAACCTTACTTACACAATAGTAGTGAATATACAACTATGCTACATATATAGATGATGATATATTATGATTTATGTGTATGAGTGAGTGGGATATAATTACTTGTATTAGTGATATTATTGCTATACTTGAGCTTTTGGTTCATCGCTTATGAGACTTACGACTGAGTGAGTCAGTCCGTAACCATGCTGGGCAGTATTATAAACTTAATTATGAAATATCAAGTACAAAAATCTCGAGGGGAGGTTTATGTGAAATTGTGGATTTCGAAAACTACTTAATACATGGCTTGGTACCAAATTTATGGAAACTTTACTAAACCTCTCAAATTCTTGATTTAGTCACAAACTAACGGACTTGACGAACCGATTCTAAGTACGACAATAATATCACTACTGAAGCTATAGTTTATTTGTTTACACATACCTATATGGCAACGCACGTATCGTATATATATACTTGTATACCTTATTTCGATATTTTCGTCTCGTTGAGATAAAAATTGGTTACTTCCTGTAGTGTATATCCTTGGCGGCTACGCGGGTTATGAGATTGTCCTTAAGGGACATAGCCTATGTGATATTTGGAAAAGTAAGCTTAATATATATATATATATATATATATCTGTAGTTTTGATGTATATACATGTAGAACGTATCTTTGAGTCAAGTATGTGGATTTCTGATATTTTATGATGTTATAAGCGATAATTATGATTTTTACACAAGTATGGGTGTATTAAGTATATGTTTGAACTAAAGATAGCTTTTCATCACTTTTATTCTTGTTGGCTAGTTGATAGGTTCGATATGAACCGTTACATTAGTTATTTGATACAGTGGTTCATCAACTGAGTTGATACACAGTTGTATATATATATATGTGTGTGTTATTGCGCTAGTCCATGGTAGCTCCCAGGTTGCTATCTAAAGGTTGGGGCCGTAAGTTGGGACTGAGTGCCCCTGGGTGAAAGACCAGAAACCGTGCATGGAAACAAACTAGAGGCCCTGCTGCCGCGTGGGTGAAAGGCCACGAAATGCAAACCTAGCGGACGCTTGGATAGTTGCGAGGTTTTAAGACGATTGCCGAGAGAGAGCAAGTGGTTTTTAGATGATACAATTATGATGCCACGCTGTATAAACTAGCCAACGGATTCTTATATATATATATATTTCTTACTAAAGGTTATTTATATCTGAACGATATTTCTTTCACCGTATGTGTGTGGCTTATAGCTATTTTATGTTTGTAGCTAACTTTCAATTGTATTTTTAAGTGAGTGTATATTTTATGATATTTCGGGGATGGGAAAGCATTGGCGGGCATATCATAATACGATTTTTATTACATAAGGAAAATTCTTTCATTACTATACCTTGCACGCATTCTTTCCACAATGTATATTTTTATATATACAACCTATATAATTTCCACTAAGCCCGTGTTTGGCTCACTCCCATTTTTCAACCTAGTTTTCTAGGTATATCTCGGGGGATGGCACGACTGTGAAGTCTAGGACCTCTGATTACCTTAGACATTCATAGTCATTTGTAAACGGGTTATTGTTTACTACTTTTAAATATCGTTTTTATAATTCAAAATTTCAAGTTGATTATATGTATAATTTTTGAAAATGGTGTATAATATTTTAACTTGAATTGGGACCTCATTGGAGGAATTGTGATTGAAAATTTTATTTGTATGAAAATTGTTTCAAATTTTACAGGGCATATTGTTATTCAAACGAACACCTCATGTCGAAATTTTATAAAACAGGTTTTCAAACGGATCAAGTTTTATCCAAGAAAAAGATTTTTAAAAGGTTGTGATTTTTATATTTTAAACCCGCCGCCGCACACGACATCCGTGATTAACCGGGTCCCGGATGTCAAAATCTCGGAACGGGATTCGGGGCATCACAACTCACCCCACTTCTTTTCCATCCAGATTTTCTATAGGTACTTCTGGGAAAAAGGAGAGTGAAGGCTCGTACTCTTAATCTGCCTCTATACCTTTGCTCCTAGAATCTAGTAAGTAAGATGTGCATCAGGTTCTTTTATAGAGCTCATGTTTGTTATATTATCTGTAACTCATGTATTGAACTTTTATTACTATATGTAGGGAATTGTATATTTTGTACTTGGGACCTCGTTGGAGGCTAGCTGATGAATTATAGAAATTGTCATTTCTTTGTGGATAGACTTTGTGTAATGGGAGATGCTCTATTCTTTAAAGTATGGACTTCTAAGTTTTGTACAGGAATTGTAACTAGTTACCTCACCGTCTGCGTACGGCACCCGTGATGATTTGGGTTTTAGAGGAGAAATCCTCATATCGGGATCCAGGGCATTACACACAACATATATATATGTATCCATCATGACAATAACAATAAAAAATTCACGAAAACAACATATATAAGGGAATCACCATTTTTATAATCATTAAGCCAACACAAGTCCAACTAACCCTTTGTGTTGCCTATCACCATGTTATATGTTCATTACAAGGCCTTGCTAATTTCACATGTTTTATCTCTTAAGTTAATTATTCACTACAAGTTTTCTTTGTATTCGAATCATTTATAGCTGGCTGTGTAATTGAAATGTCAATCAATTCTCATCTTAAAGTAGGATTGTACTCTCGTAACCGAGTTAAACCAATGGGATGTGTACCCCTTGTTCATTAAGAACCTAATGTATCAAATGTGTGGTTTAAGGATCATTATACTAGCCACATAATGTTTTCCCTAATTCCATTAAATTGAGTACAAAAGATGCTATACAAGTTAATACCATTACAATGGGAACTCGACATTACTTCATACAAACTCCATCACCACTTTGATCTACGATGTGTTGTAGTTATATTCTCATTAGTAGTTCTTATAATGATATATATATATATATGTTTCTGAACCCAAGCCTATCGTATACATATCTACCTTGGTGGATTTAAGTGCAAATCACAAGGACAATAACCTATGGGAAATACTCGTTGTATAAAGGTATATACCGATCAATTATAATCCATAACCAACTATTGGTTAAGAATATATAACAAAAGCCCCAATTACTAGTTTATAAGGTTAGCACCATATGGGTTTATCATTTAAAAAGAAATTGTGCCATATACAAAATTTTCATTAATCACATAAAGCACCAATTTTATAACTGGCAAGAGAAATCTTATATCAACAATTCAAACTAGTATAATAACCATCACCAAGTCTTTTGCAAAGAGAAACCACCACTTAGTCCCATAAGGGTGAACATTAATCTTTATAGCAAGGGTCGTTAGCAATAAGACGAGTTCCAAGTGGGTTATTGTGCAAATCAAGTAACTAGTTATAATTTCTTATATAAATGAACTTGACAACCATAATGAATCGTTTAATAATAGTTTCATAAAGGAATCCTACTTGGACAACTATGAATGTGTATCAAGAACTATTTGTACAAAACCATGTCCAAGTGAGGTTTTTGGTGTAATCAACGAAATAATCATATACTCATGTTAGACAATCGAAATTAAGCCATATACATACTATATAAACAACCAATTTCATGAATTAGCAAAACCATAGCTCATATAAACAAACCCACTTGGGGTTTCTCTCACTTTTAGCATATGAGTTAACAAATCATAGATTAATAACAAGTAATGTAGAAATTAGGTTTTAGTAGTAGGTTCCCACCTCTATGAAGCTTCTATTCCGAGATTAATGGTTTGATATGTTGACCTTAAAGGCCATTAATCTTATTTTGATAATAACAATAAGTTAACAAAGTGTTATTTAACTTGTTTATTCAAATGATGTTAGCTCCAGCATTTAACAATATCTCTACCGACCAAGATTTACATTGAACCGAAATCGGCAATTCTCATTCAAGCTCAACACTTGCTTCAACTCACAAGAAATGCAATTAAATGTCCTTTATGTGCAATACAAATGTCCACACCTAAGAAAAGATCAAGATCAACAAACAAGTGAAGAAACGTACAAGAAAATCAAGCATTTCGAAGACTCGAATTATTAACAAATTGAGTGAGTGCTTAGATTTTATGTAAAAGTTATCATTGATAAATTATATAGCTTCTAAAATGATGTAACCATGTTAAGATTGATTGGAACCAGCTTTCACTTTCAAAAAGCCTTTTACCGAAAACTAGTCATCTTGAAAAATTCATTCTAAATTCATATGAATGAATTTTGATACAAAAACAAAATTGGAAGTCTTAGAAACTTATTTTTAACATTCCCCAAGCTTTGGAATCAATTTTGGAGTCAAACTACAAAAGTTGAAAAATTGTACAAAATCTCCACACACCAGAGCAATGTAGTCGACTACATTACTATTCTAGGAGTCGACTACTTCATGTAGTCGACTACAAGTTCACTGGGGGAGTTGACTACCTTGAGAAAATATAGCTGTTGGAGATTTCTTGCAAGACTAGTTTTATGCTCTAACCACCTTCAACCACCCCAAACGGCCATATTGTTTCCCAAACTATATATAGGACTTCTAAAACAGTTTTTGGATACTTTTACAAGCTTTGAACATCATTTATTGGCAAAAATCATATTGGAGAGTTTTATTTGAAAATATCCAAATCTTCACTTGATCAAATCATTATTTCTTGAGCTATCATTCTTGATCAAACTTGATAACCTCTGGTGTGAGCTTAATTTGTAATCTTCATACACTTGAGTGTTATTGTACTTTGGTGTTTGTCAACAAAAACTTATTCTTCGAACATTAAGAGAGGTTTATCTCTTAGATAAGCAAGAGGTTGTTTTTGTGTTGAGTGTTGTGAGATAGCAACATTTGTAGAGAGTAAACACTTGTAAAGGTTTGATTTTCACCCGGAAGAAGATCGGTATTAGTAGAAATTCTCAAGGAACTATCCGAGCACGGAAGTAGGGGCTAACAAGACGAACCGTGTGGACAAAAAAGTCTTCGACTTCTATCGGTTTAATCTTTCTATCTCTTGCTCTTTTATAAAATGCTATTTTTTTCTGTGTGCTTGGAATTACTTTGGTATTTTGCTTGATTGCTTGATATAGACATTAAATATTTTTAAAACAATTTTAAAAATCCGATTTAGTTTTAAAGACCCTATTCACACCCCCCCCTCTAGGGTATTTTCCAACCTACAGGATCGAGCTTCATTCCACTACTTTGAAACCCTAGGTGCTTCTCTAATACCCCGTACTTCCATTTCAACACGTTGACCTTAATCAGTCTGCATTTTTCACCGTGAGTGGTGAAATCTTGTATTATGGAGCCTCGTAATGTTTCCTCATCTTGCATTGGTCACATTATCTTCTTCACACTTGTGTGAGTGATCGTATAGTGATTCGGGTGGCCCGAATCGATTCCGGCTTGTAAATCGTAAGTTTCGGTCTTACGCGATTCTTTGTTTTTGGTTAACTTTGAAGCCTCATAACTTCTTCGTCTCTTATCTAATTTAGTCACCGTTTGCACCCATGTCTAGATTTTATACCATTCTACAACTTTTGTGTTTTGACCAAAGTTCAATTTGTACTTCTCGTTGGTCAAAACAACGTGCGAAGTAAACTGGTTAGTAAAATCTGATCATTCAGTAGCGCTTTGGCAGAGCACTATCTTCGATGAATTTCTGGGAGTTATCTATCCAAAATTTAAGGCAACTTACTCTTAGGAAGTTGTATATCTTTGAATGACCTTTTCGTGGACATAAAGATCGCCTCAATCAGAATCCCGAATGGAAAGTTATGGCCAAGTTACAAACTATGTTCTGGATCCAGCTTGCCCAGAAAGTCCTCGATCGATCCAACTATAAGCTGGATTGATCCAACTCCTCCAGCCCCTAAAATTTAGCCTTTTCTCACCCTTTAAACACACCAACACTCTCACTTTCAACTCAATACACCAAGGGCAGGTTATAGAGAGTTGAGAGCACATTTGTGAGGGTTTTTGAAGAGATGCTACACCTCTATCATCACACATCCAAGATTAAAGATCCACTATCATCAAACCCTCACCTCATTTACTATTCATCATCTTCTTCACACTCCTTCCTCTATTGATGCTTGGGAGCTTGGAGAGAGAGCTATGGCAACTATCATTGGAGCTTCAAACTTGTGGAAAATCATCCTACAAGGTGGGAAACATTAGTATAAACTCTTTAATTTAAACTCTTAGTTTTTGCATTAGATTTTCACACAAAATGGGTATTTAACATACAAATCCCTAGGTTTTTGATGCCATATGGATTAGGGCTAGATAGGCCTTCAATTAATGATGCATAATGCTTGATAATTACTTCAATATCATGTTTTGTCAACTAATTACAACTTATAGCATATATATATAAAGAATCACCATGAACCCATATGATAGCTAGCTAGGGTGTAAATTAGGTAATTTGGGATTTTGGGCAAGGTGAAGCTTCAATTAGTGATTTATATTGATGAGTTATTGCTCCAATTGCATGACTTAACTAATGAACCTATGTTTTAAGTTATGTATACGAAGTCTAGTGGTAAACCCATCTTGTAGCTATGGATAGGTGTATATATATATGAACTACAAATTGGGGAATTTGGGGTTTTTACTTAAAGAACATTTGATTGTGGGGTATGGATGGTTAAGGGGAACTAATATGTTGTTAGTTACAAGTGAATCCTTATTTTAGCTTATGTATATAAAGAATTATGATGAACCCTCCTCGTAGTTGCACATACAAACTAGAAATTGGGAATTTTGGGAATTTTTGTTGTGGAATGAGTGATTGTGGGTTAAGAATGGTCGAAATACATAAGTAAATTATTAGTGGCAAGTGTAAAGACTCACCTATGGGATTTGTACCAAAAACCCATTTAGGCAGAATGTATACAACTACTTTTGAACCTAGTGCTTTATGTAGACCACTAATGAGATTAGTAATGAGAATGCAATCCTGACACATTCTAAGAATGTTGTAAACATAATATATGGTATGGCTTGGGTTTCCGTAGCCATATTCATATGAGGCTAGTGTGCTTAAGTATACCGGAGTGGTGAGAATCACATAAATGGATGATTGGCTTGATAGAACAACGTGAGAACTTTATTGCGACTTATATGGCCTTAAATTATACGAATGACACACTATGAGATGTATCATATCGATAATACACTAGTCGGCCATAGAACTTAAATAAGGTCTTGATGATAAGGCCATGGATAAAGGCATAATAACGATGCTTTTGATAACAATATATGAATGGTGTACAATTGTATTTTGTATATATATACACATTGGTTACCATTTATGTGGACTTGTTACATATATGTATATATGTGAATGATGATAAAACTAAGATGTGAATCACTTCATTGGCGCTATGTAAATGAGTCGTATATCTTATTATTAACACATTGTACAAATATATATCGTGGGATCTATGGTTGAATCTAGCTATGTATATGACATGGTGATGAGATAGCATTAGTCCATTATGGTCTCGGGTTTGGTCTCTAACGATTGGGGCCCGAAGTTGGGACACAGTCTCCTGGGTGCAAGACTCAAAACCGTGCACGGAAACGAACGGGAGGCCCTGCTGTCACGTGGGTGAAAGGCTAAGAAATGCAGACCTGGTAATGCTTGGACGACTATTGGTATTATGATTGGATATTAAGAATACGAAAATTAACGGGAGGCACTGCTGCCGCATGGGTGAAAGACCACGAAACACAGATGAAAACGAACAGGAGGCCCTGCTGCCGTGTGAGTGAAAGGCCACAAAATGCAGACCGGTTAGGGAGACTACTTGTATTATTATGATGTGGTTGATCATTGAGAATAAGTGACTATGTCTCAGACGATAATGATATGTCGCAAAGGCGGATCAGATGTGATACATGATATGTGCTATTATATTATATATGTTGTACTATTTTATGTGTGTTAGTATATGTATGTATTTTGAATAACGTAAGAATACATGTGGATTGTATTGAACGGTCTGAATATCAATAGAAACGAGTTGGCCAACATAATGGATTAGTACGTAAAGTGGAAATCATGGACAATTATTGACCCTTATATGTATAACACGGGCGAGTGAACACATTTAGATTAGGAGAACAATTGGCCGGATAGTAATGTACTCAAAACATGACAATCATAGTTAAAGGAATAACTAGTAGGGTGAATGCTGTAATCTAGCAATGAAGCTTAGTAGTGGACCAAGTATGGAACTCATAATGAATGGTGATTAAAGAGGAAACAACGAATACTTGGACCATAGTCACCAACTCTCGGTATGAGCACGGGATAGTTGGGTAGTAGTGTTGTTACACATTCTAGAGCGAGTCAACTTAGCATGACAAACCTTAGGAAGCTAGAGTTTGAAATAAGATAGCCTTAGACCAACGATCCTTTAGTGATACGTGAGGGGTTTATCCTATGAAATGCCTAAAGGTGAGATTGGTTAGTTGGGTAGAGCTTCTGGTGGCTAGGATCGGAATCCTAGAGGGGTTTGGCATGCACTTGAGTGTGACTTGCATTGCGTAGCATGTTTTCAATGCATTAAAGTAAAGTATTTTCTTCTATATAAAGGTGCACGCGCTTGTGATTGCAACATGTATTTTCTACACAAACTATTATAGTTCCCCCTGAGCCCGGATTTGGCTCATTCCCTCTTTCACCAGTTTTGCAGCTGCAACTTCCAAGGTGGCGCGTGATATCCAAGTATAGAAGTCCTCTGATGTCCTTAGAATATTTCTAGTCCTTTTCGGGAAAGGACTAGGTTGTATGAATCTTTTGGTTCTACTTTGTTGTAAATGGACTATGTTAAAGTATTCTATGTCGTTTTGATTTATAAATCGTGTTCTTTGTAAACTTGTATAAAGTGGTTTTCAATATGTGGAGTGGTTTTAAATGTGATTGATTGGGTTGGTACTTGTATGGTATATGGTTTTGATTGCACAGGCTGGTATGTTATATAAATAAACTCCACATGCCGAAATTTGGTAAAACGGTATTTTTACTTGGATCATGTTTTATTAAGAAAAAGTTTTTAAAAGTTGTGTTTTTACGTAATTAAACCTTCCATCGCGCACGGCATCTATGATTAACTGGGCCGCAAAAGTGAAAATCTCAGAACGAGATTTGTGGCATCATAGTTTTCCCCTTGCTTCAATGGTGGTGTATGAGGTTGAAGATGAAAGTGGAGATGAAAACACGTAGATTAAAGCTTGATTCAAAGGATTGGATATCTGACAAGCTCCAAAATATCACCTCTATTCAGCTCTCAAGTCCCTCTCTCTCCCTTAAGTGTTGATGGCTCGAAATGGGGGTCAAAGGGTGTTTAAAATAGAGAAAGATTAGGTCAAAAATAGTCAAAATCGACCTTCAATTCTACCATGATCGATCATGGACCGAAAAATTGTGCACTGCCAGCTCCATGATCGGCCATGGCCTTGGTTTAACCATTTCTACCACTTTCCCCCCAATTTCAGCCATGAAGATGCCGTCGTCTGAACTCGAGTTCAACACATAACTTGTAGAGGGGATCGTGATGGAACTATAGCATATAATGGGGACTCATTTGGATAAAGAAGAAAGAAGTTACGACTCTACAAATTTAGCTAAAATCTTACAAATCACATAGAATTGAAACATGCGTTTTGGATACCGTTTTCAATCCAGACCACTCGGATGATGAAACGATTACTCATATGAACTTATTTAGACTATTACAACATGTTCAAGGTGTGAAACCACCCAAAAGAAACTCTGACCGTAATATGACTAACTAGTCGAAATGGTGATTATCAATGAAATGGAATAAGGTAAGTGTCTAAGCAAAAGTAAGCAAGGGGTATTACAAAACACGTTGGCTAACTCTCGGGCCATAGCACGAATGACATGTACAAACTCCCTTAAAGTGGAACCCTTGTGGGTAGCATTGTTCTCCGTATTAGCTAGTGGGGTCGTCATTTTGTATACGAAAACAAAAAGAATGTCACGACAGTCCAATATATTGCCAATTAATACAATTTATCTCATTCTCCTACATATCTCGTCCACAACCCAAGTAATTGGAAACCTATGCTCTAATAACAAATTGTGACACCCCACCTTAATTATCGGGATAAACACATATAATTAAGGCCTAGAGTGCTACTAACCCACCTTAGATTAACTAAAACGGGTTTAATAAAATAATGAATCGTGGTAAATTATATAGCAAGTGTCAACCAACCATTCAATATCATATATACGATGATAATACGAAACAGAAGGATAACACATATGTACATATTAAAAAATGATTTACAAAATCATATCACATGTGATCAAACACCTAAACTAACTTAGGCTAGCCGTGGCTTGCAATATAAGTTTACATACAACAAAACAAAAGTGTTTGTATTAGAGCTTTCTATTTCATTCCCGACCTCGCCGCTTCCTTAGCATTTGACGTTTCTTGAGTACTTAGATTTATTTAATAAAAACAGGGCGAGCTTACAGCTCAGTAGGAGGGAAATAATAGGGGAGAAAATATTTAAAACATAATTAGTACTGCAATAACAAATCAATATGTGAACCAATATTTCAAGTTAAAACCATCATCTTATAAAACAATGCATGTTTATGCATATGCAAGTTATCTGCCTTGTGTCAACGGCCCTGCCATGTTGCCCAAACTAAATTTTTAATAATAAAGACCTGACTGCCTGAGAGAATAAACCGAACATGATAATAATATGGCCTCATTCACCTTGAGAAAATAATATCAAATGATAACAAAACTAGACACTACACCAATTGGAGCTATTTGTAACGGACATTTGGGTATGTAACGGATTATAGCCGTTACACTTGTATAACGTGCTTAGTCCGTTACTAATATTCAATAACCGTTACTGATATAAAAAATATTAGTGTTCTCATTTTTAAAATAAGTAACAAAATAAAAAAATGTCTTTTAACGGAATAACTGTTACTTAATCCGTTACTCAGTAAAAAATAAAGAATAAAAATGCTGCCCAATTTTTCACCTCTCGCGCTTAATATTGATTATTAAAAAATCAAAACCTAAACCGATCCCACCCAAATTTTCACTCTCCACAATCCAGTCTGATCTCTAAATCTCATATACTCCATTCACAAAGACAACGTACAAACCAGATATCTGAAGCTCCGTCTCTGGCCGTCGTCATTCTCCCACTATCGCCGCCTATCCTCTCTGCATCTCTCTCCAACGTAACAAAACCTAGACTCGCCTCTCCTTTCTTGCCAGCATTAAACTCTCCACTGGTTCCTCAAAGCCCTATTCGTCTATTCGCCAAACCCTAGTTTCTTCAAATAAGTTCATATAAGATAGGTCTGAATATATATAAATTGCTCAAATATACATGTTCAATCTTGCCAATTTTTTTATTTGTTTATTGATTTGGATTGTGTTATTATTTTTTTCTTTAGATCTGTTTTGTTTATGAAGATCAGAGGATTATATACAAAAAGAAAGCCCCTTTCCTTCTTCAATTTCTTTGTATCGTTGGGTGTTATTTCATATCGAGTGCAATTACTTGTTGTTCCTAGTGAGATTTGTCAATGATTTCTACTAAATATGTTCTCAATCTGAGTAATTATAAATTCTAACTCTTTATTGTTCTTATTTTTCATGTTGACCTAACTGAAATTTATCATTTAGGACGTGTCCTCTTTGTCCCTCAAATCCATTCCATCATTTGAGAATCTGTCTCTTTGAGGACCTCACATAAACTCGTCCATTCGGCTTAAATGATTATTTATATCTTGATTTCTTCATTAGATGAACTTATCTATTTTCGTTTTTTTTCACATCATGCTTATAAATACATGATAGCGTGGGTTGTTTGCAAAAAATGGGGATTATATGGTAGGATGCTTTTTTTAAGACATTAATGCTTGTATAGTTTTTGCTTTCAATGAATCAGTATAGTTTTTTTAGTATTTGTTGGCCTTTTGGTTATCCTTTTGTAGCTTTTTTTGGGGGTAATTAACTTACTTTCTTCCAAAAAAATGAGTTATTTTGATTTTTTTTTTCCCCTTTTCTGAGTGAACTTAAATTTTACAGATTTTTTAATATGATTATGAGTGAGGGGTACTAAAGGCCTGAAGCTAGAATAACCTAAAGGAATTTTTGTTATAATTGTATAGAGTTTATGATCATTTATATTACTTTATCTTTTAGTATACTTGTCTGCTATTCTTTTCTCTCCTATGTTATAAATTTTAGCTGTGTTCTATCACTTCACTTGGCAAAAAAAACAAAAAGGGGCTCCCACCCTTTCCCTCCCATACACAAATATATATAGAGAAATTAAGATTTAATATATTTATATATAGAGAGACAGATGTGTGGTATCCATAAAAGAGAAGATAAGAGAGGAAATCTCATTGGAGAGCAACTTAAATGTGTGATATACATGTTCATTATTCCAAGGTAATCTCATTTTCTAACCTTTTCTCTATTCTTGCAATCAAGCACACCCTATTAGCCTAATATTTTTTTTTTCATTTTTTTACAGGAACTAGTTCCTTCTCTTTCTCAGCTCTCCGAAACATAGACGCGGAGTGGGTCCCCCTTGCAAAATTCATTAAATCCATTAATCACTTGGTTCAAAAAATTTTGCTTCTATATATCAACACTGCTTAAAAATATTCATACCCAATAGATCCATTTTCTTAATTTAGTATATACCCACCTCCAGTTCTATCTTAAGGTAGATGGGGATTTTTGTGTGCTAAATTTTAATTCCTTTTGTGCACTTTTGTTTCTTATAGGGTTGAGATGATAGTCTATTGCATAGAAAAATTTGATCTTTTTAGCTACTGTCATTAATTGAATTATTAAGCTTCAATTTCTGGTTTGTTTTGGCCTCTTTGGCCTTTTATTGTATTTGAAAACACACAACTCTCTTTGTTTTTATATTAATTGAATAAAGATGCAGTTGCTTCCTTAGTTTGGTTGCAATTTTTCTAAATGCACGTTAACCATTGACTTTGCTGCTTTTTTTGGCTACCAAACTAAGATTTCATATATATATATATATAGAAGAGAAAAATGTGTGACATATTTCTAGGTTGATTTATTGCACGTCCTAAGCTCAAATCACATTTAAGATTGGGGAGCAACTTATAGCAGTTATGAAAGTTTGATTTCATTATTTGAACTCTAGCTTATGTGCCACTGTTAGTATGCTCTTTGGCTAAACATTAGATGGCTTTGGTGTTCTGTTTGTGGTGCTTTGTTTGGCCTAAATTGGGGACAAAATTTCAGGTTCCTTTGTGATTTGCTGTTTAGGCTTCGCTCCCCAAGTTTTAGAGCTTATCAATCCCTAAGTTTGTGTTTTCTAATGCTGATTGAGTATTTATTCTTAGTTTTTAAAATGGGGGTTAATTAGGTGTTTGTTAGAATACAATGACACCCTTCACGGATATTTGTGCTACTTTTCTTAAGACTAATACTTTATTATTATTATTATTATTATTATTATTATTATTATTATTATTATTATTATTATTATTATTATTATTATTATTATTATTATTGTTATTATTATATTATTTAATGTTTCTCTACTGGATTACTTTTAATCACCTTTTAAGAAAAATATAATATAATGATTATTATCCACTACCAAGTTCAATTCCATTCTTCCACAGATACAGAAGTTGTAAGGCATTATTTATCAATCTATGGGTGAAGCTAGCCGAACACTATTATTAGAGAAGTAATTTTTCTTATGTAAGAAAAATGTTTACTTATAGGTTACATTGAATATTTGCTAATACTACCCTTTATGTGCGAAAGTCTTTTCCTTTTTAACTCTTTGAAACTATTTAGCCTTTTTTATTATAATTATATTTATTGCTTGTACTACAGTCATGTTAACATTACTGATTTTGGGAATATGCTGCAGTTATGTAGTAAAGTGGCGTGGAGTAAAGGCCATTCCAAAAGCAATTCATTTTTCAATTTCAACAAACAAACTGTAAGGTATGTGAAAGCTCGCTTATGAACCAAATTTTGTTTTAATCTCTTATATGTGTGTGTGTGTGTGTGTCATATATGAGTTTTTATTTTTTTGAAGGTTGTGTAGGATGGAGTTTATAGATACTTTATGCTTGCCAATCCGATTGTACTTTATGATTTCGACCAATTGATTGGATGAGGATAGATGATATTGAAGATTAGATTGGCATATATCAAAGGTACATTTTCATGTTCTTTCCTTTTCACTATTGCTGATATTTGTTGTTAATTTATTTAATTTGTGCTTCCACTTTTTCAAATTCATTATTAGTTGCATACACTATGGTTACATATATCCACAACTTTTAAAAACATCAATTTAGGATAAATGCCTCAAATTCTTGAAATAAATTCATTATATCCAAACTAATTGTTTACAGAATTTTGCAGTCAACTTCCAACAAGCATAACTTCATCATCCTTACTCCAAATTGAGATCATGACCCATGGATAGAAAGGTATTGAAGTCTAGTTTCGTTAGGAAGTGGTTTGAAAAGAAAATTCCAAGTATCCTAAGAGTTATGGCCAAAATAGTGAGTGCTGTCCTAAGAATCCAGCTTGTATTTATACCAACTTTAACTAATAAACTGTATTAATTAGCTCATACCTGGACGTTATATCTTGCATTTCTGGAAAGGTCTATGTATTTAGTTTCAAATGCAATTTACGGTGCATAAAACGGAGTTTCCTACATTTAATTATCACTATTTTCATACAACTGCGCCAATCTGCTATAATATGTACAATTCATGGAGTTTTAATAACTCTTTTGATCCAAATACAGAACACAACCTAGTAGCAGCAACCAACATCAAATTAATCAAGTTTAGCATGCTTTGTGATATTTACATAAAGTAAAAAGCATCGTAATCAAGCAAAACAAACTATACCATAGACACACAGTTGGTTCTTGAAGTGGGCTTAAAGCTTAGCAGTCACAAGTAAAAGAAGGCCAGCACCAACTTGGGAGTTTATAAAGGTGATATAGTGATATATATATATATATTTAAATACTTCAATGTGTTAGTTGTACTAATGCATGTTGATTTAAGGGGAATTTTTATAATTAATTAGTCGTTGCTTAATTCCACACTTAAATGCAATAAAAACCCTACTTTATGTAAAATAATTAAATTAGTATAGCGTATAAGTAGGAGTCGATCCAAATCCAAGCTAATTCCTTAAAAGTATGAGAGTTTGTCTAAATTCAATATTTTAGGAACCAAATTAAAACAGTTTTTAAATTTTGATTTTGAAATTAACTAAACTAAGAAACTAAACTAATTAAATTAAATCAAGAAGCAAGTAATCAATAATAGAAAATCCCAAGGAAAGAGAATCCGCCACCATGGATATAAACAAAAAAATATCTAATTATATTTTTAACATTCATCCCTACTATATAAACAAATTTGAATTCACCATCATTCTTTCTTTAAAACTAATGTAAATAAAAATAGGCATCGCTTGTATCCCCAAATTGGTGATCACAAGAGATCCTTTCTTTATTTTAAAAACAATTAAAGTACTAGAAAGAAAACACACGTTATAGTAATGGTAATTTCAAAATCTATTTTAATTCGGGACGAATAATTAAAAATCAATTAGAATTAAATTAATCCCATTACATCCATGGCGGTTTCATCCCTCCCCTTTGGGAGATAATTTAGCCAAGCATATTAAATAAATAACACATTAAAACAAAATAATAATTCATTATTAAAATTAAAATTAAAGTACTTAAATACAAACTATAAAAAAATTAGAAAGCTAGAAAGCGTCCCTGTTTATGATGCTCGAACTAGCGTGTACCGCACGGCTTTACGCTGTCCACTTCTTCTCCTCAATACTTCGGCCGCACAGCAACTGGTATATGGACGATTTTCTCTCTCTAGAACTCTCTAATAATATCTAAATTCTATCTATTTTTCCTATCTATTTTCTCTATATTTTTTTCTATCTCTTTAGGTGTAGAGAATGGGTCTATATATAGGAATAAGAAATAGAAGTTTACAAGGTTTAGGAAACTAGAATTGTAGAGAAAATAAAAACTTTGAGATCTATTAGGATTCTAATTAAGAGAGAGAATAAGGAGTTCTATTCAAATTAGGAGAGAATATTGAATTGGAATATTCTTTCTTCTTTATCTTCTTTTTGATCTTCAGTAGACTTCTTCCACATTTTTAGGCTTTTTATTATAATTTTCTTCTTTCCTACAAAAAGACAAAATAAATATTAATCCTCCATAATTTAAGCATTAATTATATACTAACAAAATATTATTTGCGGGTTTAATTAACAATTTTGGGCACTTATCACATGTACTTGACATATGTACATATCTATATGTAGTGCTGCTAGGACACCTTGAATGTGCTTACTGTCTCTAAATATACATAAATTCCTTATTTTCCTTGTATATAAATTAGGAAAGAAATCTTACTCTTAAGTGATTAAATTAGTGCATTTAGGGATTTATTTAGGGTGCTCAAGTTAGTACACTCTTTTTTCGGGGCTAATAACACTATTTAAGTACACTCTTTTTTCTCCAATAATGTTTTAGATTTTCATTTGTGCATTTTGATATTTTTCACTTAGCAAATATTGATCCCGAAAATATTTTCTTTCTTTTAACCTAGCTTTTTGTTTATTTTCCTTTGATTTCATTTACAGACAGAGGATCAACGCCCATAAGCCCCACTCCCAACTATCATTCTCTGAAGTCTTATACACAAAGTAAGGCGACTATTTATAATCAGAAGCTCCCTCAATGTGCTAATGATATTTCTGCTGCCTATGTTGTTGGGGTTATATAATTTGTTCGAGCCTTGGTTGAAGTATATCTAAATTACTTTTATCTTTGTTATATGCACGTTTGAGTGTATTTTTTTTTTTTTGGATATGATGATACTTTATATTTTGACCTGGCCATTTTGGTTTTAGTATGTTTGATGTATGGTTGGACATCTTTAATACCTTATACTTGTGGATGGACATGTTTTTATAAGAATATTGGTTTGGTTTTTGGATGAATATTGGTTCATTGGTTTTTGAATAAATATTGGTTTGTATGATACCATTTGATCATTATATGAGAATTTTTATTGTGTTGCTAAAACTAGTTGTATTTATAGCTATAGGAATTTGTATTGTTCAGTATAGGAATAATGGATAAAAAAATAGTTTTTTTTTATTAATTTACACTATGTAACGGCTTATAACCATTACAAATATGCAACGGTTTTCACATTAGTAACGGATTTATTCCATTACAAACCATTACAGATTTAATTTCTTTTACGTCCAATTGTAACGGTTGTTCAGTAGTTTTAACGGATTAAATCCGTTACTAAAATTAGTATAAGTAACGGATTAGCAATGTATTTAGTCTGTTACAAAACTATTTTTTGTAACGGATTTTGGCTAATTTTAGTAACGGATATATCCATTACTAAAGTGTTTCCCACGCCTAAATGCTAACGGATTTTATGTGTTAGAAACATTCTTTCTAACGGATTATATCCGTTACAAAAGGGTCATTCTAGTGTAGTGAGACCACATGTCTATTAATATTACATCAACATATTCATCAGTGCTTTGCCGTTGTCTAGATTTATGGGCTACTCACCATTGCCCTAGACAGCCGTCACTTTGCTGCCCTCTGGAGGTTTAGGGATTTTTAACCCAAGGGTAGTAGACCCTACTTATTTTCATTCCGGCAAGCACTAACTGATACCCATTCCTTTCCTCGTTGGAAAGCCACAATAGAAAATTCATTTCTTGAGATTATATCACATCTCAGAATGTTACAATGAGCATACGAAGCTTTCGACATCATAGATGAAAGAAAAATATCTATGCCATATGCCATAAGAATACTCCAAGCTTGCCAAGATATCACCAAGATACCAAGTTGACACAATAATAATGCATAACATGCATATCATGCTTTAATTGTAAACTAGAAATAACATATGCCATGTAAACTCCAATAAACACTCATCCATGTCCTTTGGTGTATGCAAAACCATTTAATAATCCATTTTTATCAAACCTTTCTATATACATCCAAGATACATCCCGTATAAATCAAATAATACGTGAATATTGAGTTTAAATGGCTTATCTTGCTTCAACTCATGGATTTGTAGTTCAAACACCCATGGATCATCATTTACAATAAACATGGTCTCCATATTAAACATATATGCATAGAATCATTAAATTTTCAACTAATAAAAATCACTTTAACGAATTTAAAAATATATAAACCCCTACCTCGAATTTATAAGTCGAGAAGAAGAAATAAATATGATGACCGAAACCCCGTTCGGTGAAATCACGAAGTTCCTAAGTCTCCACGATCTCACGTCCTGTAGAATAATTTCTCCTAAAGTCGAATCAAAGTATGGAGGCATAATTTAGGGGAAATTCTAGAGAGAGGGAGTAGAGAAACTTTGTTCTCAATTTTTAGGTAAAAAAATTATGAAATTCCCAAAAAGAAGGCTCTAGAACTCCTTTAAATTTTTTCCACCGATCTTCCAACAGGCGCCTATTGAGCCGGGAAATAGGTGCCTATTCCATGAAGAAAATTTCCTAATTCAGAATCCACCCCAACAGTCTCCTCTTTCTTGTAACAAGCGCCTATTAGTTCCAAAATTGTAAAACTTTGATTTTTGAATACATTAACTATTCATAAGCAATTTACGCACAAGATACACATACTAAAACACAATTTATATTAAATTAAACACAAGGTGTCACACTTATCTATTGTGTCCAACTTGCTTATTTGGCGCGTCAAATGTAGTAAGGCATAACTTTTTTCCCATCAAGATTAGATGAACACATAAGATTATTGAATATATTTTATGGCATATATGCAAACTACTAGTTATTTTCCTTAAAGTCAGTATTTATACTCCTTCAGTTAAAATAAAAAAAAATATTTTTCTTTTCAGTATCTTCGTAAGATCGTCCAGAATTATAACTATTTTAGGTATCTAAACACCTAATTGTTATAGTGATATACTAAAAGCCATGATTTTATTATTATTAGTTTTGATATGTTATATAGACTCGGTTTTGCTATTTAAATGAGAATCTTTATGGGCAATGGTTGCATTATATTATTTATTTAAATATTGTGCATGTGTGTGTCTTTTATTCTATATAGTAGATGATTTGGTGTGTAGAGTATAGCTTACACACATAGGATCATATCATCGGTTCTTGTAGAATATAAGTTTTTTGGTTCACGATCTTAGATGGAATTAGACAACCATCGGTAGGATTGTAATACAAGTTTTAGTAGTTTATCTTGACTACATGAAACGATACAGTTTTTAACTCGTTGTGCTAGTACACTTTGTGTGTATTGAACAGGACCAGTTTGAGTTAATTGTTTTTATAATGACTATATAAAACAATTTAAAATCCCATGGTTATTATGATTACTTATGCTCTTAATCTTGAAATAATTAATAGACATATATATATATGTAGTGTTTGTTGTTTTGACTCATTAAGAGTGAGATTCATTTATGGATCAATAATCTTCGTGAATTGGATGGCAACACTATATGTATGATGAATATTAATTATTGACGGAATCCATGTCTCGGTATAGGGATTGATGATAACCCCTTGAGAAGCTTATAAGTTTTGATCATGTCAAACCCTGCAAGTGGATTATGTTAATCCGACATGTCAAATAAGTTAAGTGGTACGCTCAAGGATTAAGAAGTCATTTAAATATAAATGTCAATAATTTAATTTAAATGACGGTTATCTGAAATCTTAACGTGGGGAGAATAATAAGTATTTAATAACAAGGAGCTCAAAATATAATTTTTGAGATAAGGACGATAGTGCAATTATAATTCTTTAGTGGTGTGAATTATAATTTATGGAAGGAATCAATTCTTAATCGAATTAGGATTCCAGATTTTCATAATAAGCCCAAACACTTATTTTTCCTTAGGGTCCCTATCGTAGCCTTATATATTTGCCAGCCTTGTCTCTTCTCTCGACACAATAATTCTCACGAATTTAGGGTTTGTGCCATAGAAAGTAGAAAAGGAGATCTTGGTGATACCACAGCCCACACTAGGTACAAGATTGTATGGCGAAAGGAATACGATAGAAGATCTTGAGGTTCTATCGAGCCCGTGTTCTCGATTCGTTTCCTACCAACCCCTGTTCGTGTTGAGACGAGATCAAACTAGAGAGATCTCGAAGGTAAAATCTAATTCCGCACTAGGGTTTTACATAAAAAAAAAATTCGGTCTATATGCGATATTAAACCATTCTGGAACTAAGTTTCCATCACTAATAATGTGAAAAAGCTAGCAAACAAATTAAAGTATTAAAACACTAATGTTTTGCACAAATTTCAATCATAATATCTCTTTGATGACAAAGGAGACCCGAAATGAGTTGAACTTGGGTCTTGGGATATCTTGGGTTCAAATGAGAGCCTTTACAATCCAAACTACCCCCACTAGCTCGTGCTATTATTTTTTATGTGGTCTCATCTATGCAAATTAAGGTTGAACTTGAAAAAGTGTGGGTACATTAATTTTCAGAGAATAAAACATTTGATTAGAAATGTCCATATTGGGTAAATTTTTATTTCTAGGTGGACAATTTTTGGACGGAAAATTTTGGATTTAATGGATTTAGTCTCTATTTTTTTTAAGCTAATGTGGCAATGGTTCTAGATTTATTTTTATTCTTTTTCTAGGGTCTCGACTTTTTTTTATTTGCTATATGTTATTTTTGTCTCCATTCTTTTTTTCCCCAAAAACATGCACATGGTAACATAGTATTCACCGAAGAGTATATTTAAAAAAGCAATAGTGTCCCTAAAACATATTGGGAATAGGACTAGCAAAGCTATGCAATTGCTGATAATAATTTTAAACCTATCTAGATTCAAACTCGAGACTTTTTCCCCCAATAAATGCTATCCATAAACATGCCACTGAACCTTTTTATTGATGTGAACATTCCACTCCTTCAATTGGAGATGAAGCAATAGCTATTATTGGTGTGGGCCGTTTTTTATGTTGATTTATGTCTTTTCTTTATTAATTGGGCCCCATTACTTTTTGACTACTTTTTTTTGGCAACTTTGGGCGACAATGCATAATTGTGTTGTACACGTTACAGATCGTTGGTCACACAGGGAGCACTTCTAGCATTTCCTTTTTTTCAAGTTTTTCTATTAGAAAGTTAATTTTATTTCACACTTTTTAAAATTTATTTTATTTTACTTTCTTTCTTATAAAATTTTCAAAATATCAGAACTTTAAATTCAAAAATCAAAATTAGATAAAATATATATATATTTGAAACCTACTAATCAAAATTTATAAAATAAGATCTATTGTGACTATTTTTTATATTTTTTTTCATGAGTTTTTTGAATTGGTTGAAAAAAACTCCACCAAAAACCAAATTTTCTTTTCAACTTAATTTTAGACTTCCCTAAACTCAACTAAAAAGCTCAACCAAACAGGCCCTTAAACTTCGTTTTTCTGTCACTAAAGCATTGTAGAGATATTTTTTAGTAACAAAAAAATGTCTCCAGAGACCAGTATAGACTGGTCCTACAAACTCTCCATGTTAAGGCTAACACCCTTGTCAGTAATAACAGAGAGTAAGAAATTTGTGTAAGAAATTTTTTTGTCTATTATTTTAAATTCATTGAACTCACGTATATATGTTTTTTTCTTCTTTGCAAAGGAAATAATATTTAGGATTGCAGTAAAAAATTGTTGTAATGAGAGAGAGAAAGAGATAGTGAAGAGAAGAAGACTAAAGAGAAGACTTTAGAAATATTGAAGAGGTCAAAGACGAAAGAAATTAAGCGTTAATATGGGGATGAACAAAAACAACTGTTAAGTTGCCAACGTAAAGAAAATATTTGTAGAAATAGTACACATGCACCACAAGCACAAGGAATGAAGAAAGTTATTTCATTTTGGTTAAAGAGCCTACCATACCAATTTCCTTTCACACATCAAGACATACTCCATTTTTCGAGGGTCCACTACATTTTTAAAGTCTTTCCGTTTAACAATAATTACAGGCAAAGAGCGTCGTCATCTCACATTTGAATATAATAATACCTTTTAGCTATGGTTTTTTTGGCTGAAAACATCTATCAATGATTGGCAAATCTACTCCATATACTAATGGTGGATCTAGGATTTTATCATGACGTGAGTCAACAATAAGAGAAAACTAGTTTAAGTAAAATTAATCAATTTATTATGGGTGGATCCAGGATTTTATAATGGGGTAGGTTAATATATAAGCAATAGTGTTACTAAAGGTATAGTTATATTGACACTTTTGTTATTCTTTCGTTAAAATATATTAGTTATAACTCTATTATACTACATATACGATATATGTGATATCCTAAATTATTTTATTACTTCTTTTTTTAAAAAAATGGTTCTAAGTATTCATTTTTCAAATAATTCTTTTTCAGATGAGACTAACTCTAATCTCCAAATCCCTGGTGGTGGTCTAAGCCAACCACTTACTAATTTTATCTCATTTTACTACAAATAATAAACTCTCCTTATCTCAGATGAGACTAGAACTCTAGATCTCCAAATCCCTGGTGGACGCTTTTGCCAGTAACTAAGCCAACCACTTACTAATTTTATTTCTTCTAATCTACGTATATTTTAAATGAAGAACTGAAATAAACAGAACACTACAACTTATCCATTGATATGCAACACACTTATCGTATTGGGTCAAATGTAGTAAGACATTCCTCCACACAAGGGAGTACTCATCGCTCGAGCTACCATTCCTCCACACAAGGGAGTACTCATCACTCAGGGCGTCACAAGACATAACTTTTCCCATCAAGATGAGATGACCACAGCAAACTATTGAATATATTTTACGGTATATATGCAAGCTATCAGTTATTTTCCTCGAAGTAAGTTTTTATACTCCTTCAGTTCAAACTAAAATTCAAGGGGGTTGTTTGGTAGTTGTTTTGAGTTGAGTTTTTAAGTTGAGTTTTTAAAATATGGTGTTTGGTAGAATTTAGAAGTATGTTGAAAAGTGGATTTGGTTTTTTTTTTTGAGTTTTTTTCAACCAACTAAAAATCTCATAAAAAAATTCAAAAAATAGTCAAAATGGATCTTATTTTATAGATCTTGAAGTGTATGTTTTAAATATATATTTTTTATTTAATTTTGATTTTTGAATTTAAAGTTATGTTGTTTTAAAAGTTTTTTTTGAGAGAGAAAGTAAAGTTAAGGTTTTTTTGGGAAGTGTAAAAGTAAAATTAATTTTGAATTGAGTTTTTAAAATTTGAAGAAAAAAAAAAGAAGAGAGCCAATGTTTTTTTTTTTTTTTTTTTTTTGGTATTTCCGTTCAAACTATTTCTGGTATCAAAACACCTAATAATGTGAAAAGGCTATCAAACAAATTAAAGTATTAAGACACTTGTATTTTGCACAAATTTCAATTACAATAAAATCTCTTTGATCACAAAGGAGGCATGGAATTAGCTAGTCGAACTTGGGTCTTGGAATCTCATAGGTGTAAATGAGAGCTTTTACCCTCCAGACTAATCCGCTAACTTGAGCTATTAGTTTTCAGGTGGTCTCACCAATTTCAAATTAAGGTTGAACTTGAAAAGTGTGGGCACATTAATTTTCGGTGAATAAAATATTTCATCACAAATGGGTATATTGGGTACATGTTGTTTTAGCTGGACTATTTTTGGAGGGAAAGTTTTGGATTTATGAATTTAGGCTCTATTTTTTAAGCTAAAGCAGAAATAGTTCCTAGTTTTTTTTCTTCTTTTTCTGGGATTTCAACGTATTTTAATTGTTATATGTTATTTTTGAAAAATATATGTACATTTAGTAACACAGTATTAACCAAAAAGTATAAACAAAAAAGTAATATTTTATTTTAGTTTCTCACATTACAACATATTAAGGGAAGGACTAGTTATGCCATTCGCCATAATGATTTTATGTTTGTCAAGATCCAAATTCTGAATTTTCTTGAATCATTTACTCCAATAGGTGTAGGGGATTAGGGCAGTGAACATGCATCGCATACACAATAAACTGCACTAATCATTAAACCCTAAGATCTATAATGTTCAATAATAATCGACAGAAAACATACCTTTGAACACGGCGGATCAAATCCTTCTGTTGTTGTCGTCTTAGCGTAGAAAGTACCATGCCTCTATGGTATGCACACACGAACGAGAACAGATCATTTTGGTGTACTAGCACACGATTTTAGGGTTCTCTCTATTTCGCCTCTCAATTTTCACGTGAAACAAAGGAGGCTGATGGTTGTCCCTTTTAAAGGGAAACTCTAATGAGAAACCCTAAGTAGTAAAACAAATTAGGCCCGAGTCCAATTAGGGCCAAGCCCAATTCGTTTTTGATCCTTCTCATTTTGGTGTGCGACCCTATAGGTTTATATTCCTTTGGCAGTACAATTAAAAACCCGTTTTAATTATACAAATAGTAAGTGGTCTCTAGTAAGACATTACTATTATCCAAATGGTATAATGGTCAAAACGACATAACCTTAAATGATATGTCACATATTAATTCCTTTTGTCTACCGATATCTAGATTGAACACAAGACTTAGGCAAGTGTCATTCTTGTATAGTTCAATCTTTATTTCTTGATCTCTAAGTATAATTAATTTTATACAAATGACACCTCATTTGTGCATGGCCATGCAAACATTAATTATACTCATCAAGGGGCCCAAAGATATCTTACTCTCGTTATATGAGAGTGACAAATCCCATCTTGATCAATCACATACCTCTACATAGTTTACAGTATGCTTGATCATCATCTTTATAATTACTCGGTCAAGAGTAACGTTTGATGATGCCCATCACACTAATCCTCATGCTGGTAACCATGACGATCTCAGGTCTAAGGATAATACGATATCACTAATGGGGAACATCACTGATGACATTATATAACACTCCTCGCAGTGCCCCAAAGTGGGTCAGTCCAATACATTGTTCCCTAACAAGTATCAGTGTGTTCAGCTTGATATCTCCATATCCATGACTTGTGGAACATAGTCATCAGCTGACTCATACTCTAATCATTATATCAATATGGTCCTAGATTAATGACATATGATTAGAGAGAAATAATATCATTATTTGTTTACTAGCATCCCACAATCAAGTCACGTACTTGATGAACTGGTATTAATACATATTATTCATGAAACAATCTAAAGTCAAATGAATTAAACTTTATTGATAATAATAAGCAATAGATATCCAAGTACAAATCATAACTTATGAATAGTCCTAGGGCATATCTCTTTCAATAGGTGCCCCATTGTAAATACGCCAATGGACCCTTTTTTATTGGTGTGAAAATTAAACTCCTTCAAATTGAAGATAAAGGAATAACTATTATATGTATGCCTCTTTTTGTATTTTCTTTCATGTTCTCTTTATTAATTGGGCTCCATTACTTTTTTAACTACTTTACAGTAATTTTGGGAAACATTGTATAATTGAGTTACACAATGTTGCCTTCCATCTATTCTTTTTTTTTTTTCAAGTTTTTTCACTATCTTGACAACGTGTTATTTTGAAAGTATATTTATATCCTTTAAATAAATACAGATATATTCGTAGAGTTTGGATTTGCCAAACTGTAAATGGATCGACCTTTAGCGACATTTTTTTCCATCAAAATTTTGAAGAGATATTTTCAACGACCAAAAGACGTTGCTAAAGACATGTAAAGACCGATCCATATTATAAATATTCCACGTTGGATAGAAGTTGTAATAAACTCTCTGTGTTAAAGGTTCTAATATCCTTGTTGGTCAGATTTCAACCCTAGAGGGGGGGGGGGGTGAATAGGGTTTAAAAACTTTAATGTGGAATTAAAAACTTTTCTAACAATGTTTAAGTAAAACAAATTTACTAAACAAATATATTAAGGAATGTAAGCACATAAACAATTAAATAAACAATCTCAAGAGCAAATAATCAAACAATCAATAATAAAGAGATTGAGTAAGAAAGATTGAACCGATTTGAAGTCCAAGGCTTTTTGTCCACACGGTTTTGGTTTACCAAACCATAATCCGCGCTCGGTTAGTTCCCCGAGAATTTCCACTAATTCCAATCTCCTTCCGGGTGAAGATCAAACCACTACAAGTGTATTCTTCTCACACACTCTACAAGTGTTGCTATACCACAACACTCTCACAAGATACCCTCTTACTAACCTTGTGAAATTTACATTTCACAAATTCTAAACAAGAATTAACCTTCTTGTTTTTCCTATGAGATTTACCTCTCACAATTTGAATATAAAAGTTTGGTGATTCACACCAATTTACAATAACTCTCTCAAGTGTGTAAAGAATACAATTTGAGGCTCACACTAGAGTTATCCTATTTGATCAAGAAGATATAGCTCAAATGATAATGATTAATCAAAAATAATTTCTTGAATCTTTAGATATTGAAGATAGATGAAGTAGAGAGTATAAGAGTGATTCAAGGTATTCAAAATGTGTCTTAGATAGTGTATATATAGTCCCAAAAGTGATATAGCCGTTCTAGAGGTTTGGTACCAAAAATAGTAAAAAATCAAAAATCCAATGGCTATATTCTGGGCCATCAGTCGACTGAGCAAGGCTCATCAGTCGACTGAGTGGCCATCAGTCGACTGAGCAAGGCTGCTTGGTCAACTAATGGGCTCTGCTGCCCAACAGGTCAAAAGGCCAAAAATTCCAATTTTTGCACTTTTGCATATAAGCTCCAAAATCAATTTTAATGCTTTGGAGACTTCAAAAATAAGTTTCTAAGACACCTATTTTGGAAAAACTCAAAATATGATCATTTGAATTTAATATGAATTTATTTGAAAATCGATTTTGGCAAGAATGATGTTTTCAAAGAAATTTTGATTCAAACTGATTTTGATCAATCTAAGAATGATATATCAATATATATGAGCTATATAATCAATCAATTAAGAAACTTTACATTAATCCTAAGCAAACACTCAATTACCAAATAGGTGAGTCTTCGAATGCTTCGATTTGTTTCTTCAATTTGATCTTCACTTGAAGCTTTACCCTTGAAGCTTTGGCATATGATCCTTGATGTTTTGTGCTTCATGAAATGCATTGCTAGCATGTGTGATGTAAGAATGATCTATTGCTAGTCCATTGCTTTGTTTACTTGATCGGATATTGATTCCATTGATCCTTATCAAGTGGCATGCTTTCTTGATTTTTTCAAGTAATAAAACTATAATCTTAAATCAAGAAGATGTTAAATTACACATGATTAAATTATTGTTATTATCAAAATAAGATTAAGACCTTTAGGTCAACAATCCTTGTCAGTGAGAATAAATGATAAGAATTTCATGTAAGAAAAGCAGGTGTCCATTATTTTAGGTTCATTGTTCTCTCATTTAAGCCATCGATATCCACCAGAGCAGGCTACCTTTTTGCTTTCACCCATTTAGAAGGACCCAGCTAAATTATTTGTCCTTGGTGAGAACATTATATATATAGAGATTTTTGTACACAGGAGTTATGTTTGCTATTAAAATATAAGTAATTAAAAAAAAGTTTAAAAAATACCTAGTACTACGCACTCAAGAGTTATAGTAATCTTGCTGGTTAGGCTAAATGTAATATATTTTTTTAAAAAAATATAAGTCCACAAGGATAAAATTAGATAACCAAAAACTTCACACAGCCTAAATAACCAGGAATAATTTCGGGTATCATACAATAACAAGAATTTTGCACGCACGCGACGCATATGCAGTGTAGATATAAGTGATATAAAGGAAACAAATTAAAAAAGTAGTAAGTGACTCAGTGGTTGAAGTGTCTTGCAACCCTTCCACAAGACCCATTGCTTACGCTAGGATTATAACTTTTTGTGAGATTAAAAGTATGTAAGGGCAAAATCGGAATACCAAAAACCTGACACGGCTTCAACAATAAATGAATTGCTTTCGGACTTTATATAATAATAAAGAAATATATAATGTTGAAACTACAAATTTATTAATGATGCCCCAAAATTTTGGAGATTAAAATATTCTTCCATGCCCCCCCCACCCCCCCCCCCCCCCCGGCCGGGGAAAAAAAAGGAAATAAAAATATTAGTTATTTACAAAAATCACCCCTAAAGTTTATCTCTTGTCTCACTTTGGTCCATGAAGTTAAAAAATGCATTAGTTCATACATGAAATTTTACCTGTGTCTCACTATCCCCCATTTTTGGACGGATCGACTAAAAAGCTGACGGAAGTTGGAAAGCCACAAACTCACAAAGCATCCGCACTCTACGTCATCATGGAATCGGTATGCTTCCTCAGGTTTAATCTATTGAGAACTCGACATGATTAGGATCCTACATGCTTATGTGATTTATGATTACAATACAGCATATATGTATATCGTTTAAGATAAAACAAAAACAAAAACATATTAAGGAGCCAAATAATCTAAATGTAGAAGTGTTAGAAGTCATCAATTCCATCAAAACTATAAATAAGGAATAGTAACCTAAGAATTCCTAAATCAACGGGTAGTAATATTTCTACATAAGACATATCCGTAGTAAAATTACAACATTTACCATTTTTGGGATAGTTGCAGTAACCTCAGAGTGTTTGGGACTTATTACACGCATCGTCGGAGTTTTAATACAATTAAATTTTGTTAACAATTTCTTAAGGGTTGCTACGAGACATTTGTTTATATGTTATGGTAAATTACCAAGCTTTACAATTGTCATTTCTTGCGCTATATATCACTTATGAAATCTTGTATATAAGAAACTAAAATATGATCAAAAAGTGAAAACATAACAGAGGTGTTTGTATGTGGGTGTGTCCTAACCTTAATACCCTGGGTGGATCACAAAAATCATTCCCCCAAAAAAGGGCAGCGGATCTATATTATTATCAACTCATTATAGGAACACTTGAAATTGCGGACTCTACATTATTATAAAAAAAATAAAAAAATTCATGAGGTTAAAACATACTACACAAATTTATTTTGAAAATGAGGATTTATAATTCATCAATTTAGAATGAAATTAACTATGAACAGAAACATATTTTGCAACCAAAGAGGTTCTTTAAAATAAAATAAAATCATGACCACGAACTAGAAGTGAAACTATGAGGTCAGTTAAGCGCAAAGGCATGAAAATTATCACCCAAGTCTTAAAGTAACAAATAAAGTGAGCGAAAGAGTTATTTCTCGTTCTTCTCAATGAACAGAACACAAACATATTTCATAAACCATATCCGCATACAACTAATAACATTTACTTTCTACAACTCTATTTTGTCGAAGTAACAACATTTACTATCGATGAATGATGCCACCATTCATGAAAATCTTTCGCACAATCAAAAGGAGTTCTACCAAATTGTCTTATTGAATTTTAGGTAAAAATGAAACATCTGCTTCGGAAACAATGAAGTTAACGTACGTTAGACTTGTATGGTTTCATGAAAACTTATCAAATGATGGTTAGTTCAGGTGAAACAAAGGAAATCGTCCACAATATATATCACAAACATTATTATTCAAACATAAAATAGAAGGGAAAGTCTCGGGTAATGTACTACAAGCAACAAGACGGATGGGAACTGCTAATGACAGGTATAGAAAAAAATGACACTAGTGACGAGAGATCGAGGTAGGTTGCAGAATATGCATTATCCTTTCCACTCGTCGTCTTTGTAGAAAGGTCCTAAAAACACAACAATAAGGGAAAACTATTAGTGCCCATTTGGTTGTGTAAATTTTCTAAATTATAAACTACATTAATTATTGCACATTAACAAATTGTTCATTTCCTCATTTCAACAAAAAAAGAATGTGGTTTGTTCCTTGCAAAGTTGTATGATAGTTGTAAATTTTAAATTTTAAATTATGTCTTTACGTTGTGTTAATTAATATGTAAACTCTTCTCAAAAAAATTAATGTCTAAAAACGGAGCTTAAGTTTATAGCTTTTTTTACCAACGCTAATAATTAGTTGCTTCATGTATTAAGTAAATCTGAATGGTCCAACTCGTAGAATAATTTTTTTAATGGCTTGCTGGCTTTGGCATACTAGCTTACAGAATAGTGAGAGCCAAGATCTTTATTTATACCCTAAACAAGGGTTACACAATAATGAAATTCTCGTTCTGGGACGAAAATGCATAACTAACACTTATTCCCGATATAAGAAAATTGAGGTTGGAAGGGTTACGGTTTTCTTTTAGTACGTCCGCAATGTCTCTGTTGACACAATTCAAAGGAACTTCTCTTTCGTATTTTTTTTTTGCTTGGACAGAATGCTCTACTTTGTTTTACAATTCTTATAGCTAGCGCAATTTTTATGTACTGCAACTTGGATTTTTTCTTTTTTCCCTGTACGAAGTATTTGATTTTTCCTTTTTGGTTTAGCACGTCTTGTCCTCTGGCTTGTACTTTATTTTCATTATCATAAACACAAAACTATGAAAATTTCACTGTAAGTAGAGTTATTCCTCCTTCCTGGAATCCAAACTAGTAATTTCAGACAGAGAGTTTTGAGCCTCATCAATAGATAACCATGACATAAACTATAAGAGGCTCCAGTGTGACTTTTCCAATTTAGGAATCCCGGAACGAACCAAACAAGCATCGAATGTTCAAAGTGTATATCCTTGAGATAGAAATTAAGCTATACTGATCAAACCACTACTAATTAACAAGAATCATGTAGTACAGCACTAGTAACTGATCTTCCAATTTCAGCCATTCTCTAGTCATATTAGGTTCACTGAGTAAAAGCTTATCATGGAAAGAATTAAGGAGGAAAATAACTCAGATTGATAATAATAATAAGAAAAAAAAAGAGGCTGAGTGGCTTATAAACATCTTCTCTAACTTCCCAGCCAAAACAAATATCAACTTTGTATATGTTGCAATTTAGGCTCCATTTGATAGCAACATAGAAAATGGGAAGAAAACTAATTCGGGTGAGAAGATGGAATATAAGTTGAGGGACGTGGTAAGATGCTTTCCATCTCTATTCATTTTCGTGAGTATATGTCCTCCATCCCCCTTTATGTTTTCATGGGAAAAAAAATTTCACCACCACGCAAAGAATTTTTTTACGTGGAAGAAGTCAAAAGGCAAGAGCTAATCTCAATGCATCCTCAACTTATTTTTCAAATTCTCACAAAAATTTTCTATCTTGTTATATAACGGAGCCTTAGAATTTGTTAATTTCAAAATTTTTCCGGCTTTTCATAATTATCTGCAATCGACTCTACTGACTGAATTCTCCCAATAAGACCAAAAACACATGGGACCAAAAATGTCGGGGTCAGAATTCTTAATCGATTTGAAGCTCTTTTGGAATATTGACTCTAACCCCGCAGAAGAATTAAGTTCCCAACCGGTACTAGAGTCTTTGTGAGCCTTTTACTTTGTCTGGCTGTTATCTTTTTCGTCCATAATTTCAATGGTGCACCGAATTCTTTTCTTTAGCCACATCGCGCCACAAGCCCATATGCTTATGGAGGACAATCAGTTGACTTGAACCCATTCAACACGCTAACTTGGTGTGCCGTGTAGGTTTGGGAAAGTCTTGTTCAATATCCTTCCCCTAGGTAAATTAAGCACAGTTTTCACTGAACACCACTTGCATTTTTCCAAAAGTGTATTCCACACCAATCCTGTTTGCTACACGTACTGCACTGCCGAATGTTACTCGAACCAAACGAGCATTGAATGCTCAAAGTGTAAATCCTTGAGATAAAGGTTCACACTCTGTCAAAAAGTTATCGAGGAAAAATTGCATTTCCACAAATAATTTGAACACTTACCAAAAAATACACTATAGTCTTGCTCCAAAATTTTCCAAGTTCCAATTAATATCCAACCATATAGATAAGAAAAATTAATTCCAAAAGGTAAGTCAGATTAGTCAACACTTACCTAGGAAAGTGGTTCATTTTGGCTCCTTATCTATTATCTCTCTTTTTGTTTGCGGACTAGCAAAATGTTGTTTGGGGATGGTGTGATAAGCACAAAAAAACTGTTATTTATATTTTCCCAATGCCTAACTTTAATTGTCAAAAATTGTGTTATATTATCTAATGTTGACATTTAGTTGTTTTGCAAGTCCTAGTCTCAATTGATGCAATTAAATGCTTAGCATTGTTGAATTTGTGAGACATGACACCTAAAGTAGCTCAGAAAAAATTTTAAGCATAACTTTTTGCTTGAGCCTCCGACTCATGCATTTCTTGAGCCTAAAGCGAAGAGAATTTCGAAAGTTACAGCTTTTCATGTTAGCACTTTTTTAAATTTGGCTAGCTCGGAATTTGAAATCGTCGCACAAATAATCAGCAACAAAAGAAAAAATCCAAAAGTGTGTGGGGCCCACCTCTCATATCTCTCAACAAGCTACACCCCACAAACCTTCTCCCCCATGTGATGTCCCCCCTTTGTTTACTTTCCTATCCATGTTCAAACACCATTCACCGCTTGCACCAAATTTTCCTCTTTCTCTCCTCTTTCACATTGCCCCTCACTAGCTAGTCTACTTTATGATTACACTGCTCTTCCATTGTTTCCACATATATTCATTCATTTTTGGCCAAGAGAAGGGGAACATGGTGTAGAAAAAAAGAGAGAAGAAATATTTGAGTGTTTCATAATTTTCTTCTTCTTGTAATATTATTTCATTTGGTGACGGGGATAAAATTTATAGTGTTGATAGAAATTAATGTATCACTTTAATCACATATTTGGAAATATTTATGGAGCCATTTTATTATATATTTTGTTCATCTATCATTATCGAAGGTTAATCTCCTTTTGAAGGGGAGAGATGAAGCCCCATTTTTTTGTGATTTAGAATTTTATAGTATTGCATAAATGTACTCATTTGTTTTATATCTTAAATAAGATATTTGGATTACTCTACATAGCATAGGTGATCCAACTTTGGTTTTTATATTTGACTTAAGAGATGAGCTACATACAATTGGATTTTATTGAGTTCATTTTATTTTCCAAATTTATTTTCTAGTTCTTGAGTGCTAATATGAGTGAGTGACAACCTCATACTATTATTATTTCTAAAAGAAGAAAATATAGATCTTGGGTGTATAATTTGATCAAACTAGTATATAATTTGAGTGAGTGACAAACTCATACTATTGGATTAGCTTTTGGGTTTACTCTACATACTATAGTTGATTCCAATTCATCAAACTAGTATATAATTTATTTTGGGTGTATATTTACAATAGTATATCTTTCTATATCCGTTGATAATTTGGTGGTGGATTATTAATTCTTGAAATCCTTACACATTATTTCTCCCAAACCACTTTCTCCACTTTCATTTCATTTTTATTAGTATTAAATTATTCCTAAGAAAAGCAAGCATTTCTCAAACGAAACAAAAAATGGTTTTTATTCTAAATCTACTATTTTGTCAATTTCGTTTTCATTGATTTCTAAACAACTACCATGGATTGGATCCCTTGCTACTACTATCTACATTATTAATATATTATATAGGTATATGAGGGTTTTTGATCGAGCTATTTTGAGCAACGAAAATAGCTTCCCATCACTGGAAGATTCAAGTTGGAGCATTCATTTGTCATCTAATAATTGCAACGAAGTAGCCTTGAAATAATTCAATTGGAGCACGAAGACTTGGCCGGTTGTATCACTCCCGATTTTCCAAGTCAACACTAGTCAACTTGTGAGTTATTAAGTAGTTGGCCAACAATATATAGTGATACGAACCACGCCAACAACGTGATGAAACCCGTAGCAAATACGGACGAAAGATCGTTTCTACAATCAGATTCGAATGGCACCGCGACCCGTTGCTTATAAAGAAGCAAGAACCTAGGTGTATAAGGGTAGATGTATTGATAGACACCGCGACCCAACACCTATAAAGAGATGCGAACCTTGGTATACGCGAATGACGCCACAATTGATAAGTCGAATGAACATTACGGACAAACCGAATTTGTTCAACATGTTCTTGAAGAACAAAAAAGAAAAACTGTCTCAATTTTATTAATCCATAACTCTCTTCATTATATTTTTCAAATGGAATGGGATGGGGAGGTATTTATAGTTGTTACAAAATACATCCAATGGTCTACATTCAATCCCACCAACTATGATCTAAGGGCTCACATTTATTCTCACCTACTACAAATGACATAAACAATGACATCACTAAAAACTTATGTAAGCAATGACGTCATCGATGCACGATGTAAGCGATGACATCATCGATTCATGATGTAAGCAATGACATCATCAAGTACATGACACGATACTAATTTTAAAACAACCTAACATAAAATAATAAATAAGTCCTATAATTAAAATGCAATCTTTTTTTGAATTTTCTTGCAAGAGCACTTGTAATCGGACCCATGAGAACTTGAATTAGGCATGTGTACGCTTCAATCCACGTGCTTGAGCATGTGCTAGCCTTGTCCGCATCATTCCCCTCTTCTTGAAAATGATTTGTCCTCATATCCTCTTGATGATATTGCCCATACCAATAGATATCTTTTGAAAATTCATGCACGTTTAGGATTCACGAAATTTTTTTTCTTTTTTTGACCTTGTCGTAAAACTGCAATAACTTCTAATCAAACCGTTGGATCGGGCTGATTTTTCGATATGTTGTTCGGAAGAGAAAGTTACCATTAAACGCGAAAATTAGGGTGATCAGAAGTCGTTTCAGTGATGAAAACAACTGATATTCGCAACCCAACAAAATTTAGAAAGAAAAATCTGAACAATAATTTTTTTTTTTAAATCAAATTGAAATTCAAACGAGGAAAAAAAAATAAAAGATAGATAAATCTAAATATAGAAGCTCTCCTCTGATATCAACTGAGACGAACCACGCCAACAACGTGACGAAACCCGTAGCAAATACGGACGAAAGGTCGTTTCTACAATCAGATTCAAATGGCACCGCGACCCGTTGCTTATAAAGAAGCAAGAACCTAGGTATATAAGGGTAGATGGATTGATGGACACCGCGACCCAACACTTATAAAGAAATGCGAACCTTGGTATACGCGAATGACGCCACAATTGATGATGATGAATCAATTGATAAGTCGAATGAACATTACGGACAAATCGAATTTGTTCAACATGTTCTTGAAGAACAAAAGAGAAAAACTCTCTCAATTTTATTAATCCATAACTCTCTTCATTATATTTTTCAAATGGAATGGGATGGGGAGGTATTTATAGTTGTTACAAAATACATCCAATGGTCTACATTCAATCCCACCAACTATGATCTAAGGGCTCACATTTATTCTCACCTACTACAAATGACATAAGCAATGACATCACTAAAAACTTATGTAAGCAATGACGTCATCGATGCACGATGTAAGCGATAACATCATCGATGCATGATGTAAGTAATGACATCATCAAGTACATGACAAGATACTAATTTTAAAACAACCTAACATAAAATAATAAATAAGTCCTATAATTAAAATACAATCTTTTTTTGAATTTTCTTGCAAGAGCACTTGTAATTGGACCCATGAGAACTTGAATTAGGCATGTGTACGCTTCAATCCACGTGCTTGAGCATGTGCTAGCCTTGTCTGCATCATATAGCCATCGTTTCTTGTCGGCATTCAGCCAATCAACCTCAGTTAACTTTGTAAGCTATATATTTGGTAGTGGGCGAACAATGTTCATGGTTATGAAATCATTCGTTAAATAGATGAATGTGTTACGAAGTAGAAGTAGCTAGCCCAACATTATGTTAAAGTACGTGTATTATTTGAAAAGCATAATGAGTTTATAATGTGTGGCAAAACAAAACTCGAGAATGAATAATAAATGAAAAGGAAGAGAATACTGTTTTTGTCTTACAATCTTGATATCGAGTTTGAAGGCGCGCTTAGCTTGAGTTAGAAATAGATTTCACCAGTTTAAAATGGGTGATTTTATTTTTATTTGCGACATCTTGCAGTTAATCGGCGCTGTTAAGTTAATCCACATGCATTACCTACTAAATTAATCCGCAAGGGTGGATAGGCTAAAAAAAAATATTATTGATTTAGTTTTATAAATATTACTTTATTAGTGATTTAATGTTAAAAATTCCAATAGATTAATAAGCACATCCACTTTAATTAAATAAAAAAAAATATTACATTTTATATGCTCATAATTTCTTCTTTTTTTAGAATAGTATCATAAAAGTATTGAAATATTTTAAAACATCAAAATTACTAGCAGACAGTTGGCGACACGTGTTGTTTAGTTGGGTTTTTTAAAAAAAATATTTTTTGGTTTAAAAAAAAATTCATGTTTGGTTCACCCATTTTAAAAGTTTCATTCAATTAAAAAGAATATTTTATTTTTTCCATTGTATCTAGAAAAGCTTTAAGAAATGAGTTTTTTTTTAATATATTTTTTAAAATTTTAAAGTTAGTGTACCATACACAAATTAAATTGAAAAATAGTTTTGAAGAACTATAGTAAATTCAAAATTTGAAAACTCTACCCAAGCAGAACTTATTGTTTAAATTTTATTTTCAATATAGGAGCCATCTAATTCGAGTCATCCTCACTTCCATGATCTCTATCTCCTTCTAATTAAACCACATATCTATTTAATAATTTAAGAAAGTAATTCTAAAATTTTTACATTTATCTAAGTTGGCTTTTTCTTATTTATACAACACACAAAACTTGATATTACTAGTAACAAAAAAAGGTGATTGGCAATTGAGTTATAAAAAGTAGCTAAGGTTAAGATTGAGGTAGTAAAAATAACAATGCCAACAATTGGTTAATAAAAAAAATGTAACACTGGTGGTTATACAATTAGAAAATATTTTGTTTGGTGTAGAATTATGATTTGAGATTTATAATCATATGGGAAAAAGACAAATTAAACCCTGAAGTTTGGGTGTAGATTCAATTTCTCCCCTGATTTTTCAAAAAATGCAATATCTTCCTTGAAGTTGCTACAGTGGTTCAATTGAGACCCTCGTCCTAATTCCGTTAACAATTCCGTCCAAATAATTTACACTTAACCCCCTAAAACTTTAAAAGTGACACTAAACCCTCTTAAGTTATATATTTTTAAATTTTAACTCCATTTTTGTTAAGATTCATCACTAGCTTTTCGATGACGGAGTGTGATGTACACGAGCTGATGTTAGCGAGGACTATTCTGGTGAGGTTCGCGTCGAAGATTAATAGCTTCTTGAGGTGCTGGAAAATGGAAAAATTAGTCGGTTTAATGATCTAATTAAACCCTAGGTCTTGCCGTTTAATGATCTAATTAATAATTCTTGCGGATGAAGAAATATTCTGATACACAGAAAGAAAAAGAGAGAAAAGTCAAAAGGATAAATATACAAAAAGAAAGAAATAAAGAAAGAGAGTGACAAATTTGATAGATATTAGATGGAATTTCAAGAGCTATGGAATTTGTTAGGATCGATGTAAGCTATATCATCGTGGTCATGGTGGTGGTGTTGCTGCAAATTGAAGGAAAGCGTAAAATGAATGGATGGATGGATGGATGGATATATGTCTGTAAGATAATGATAATGATAATTGGTGTCTAGTTCATCTTCCCCATCAAATAGTTGCAATTCCAGAAGATACGGAGTTCAATTTCCTCTACTGCGCTTCTTTCAGGCACCAGTATCGACTATCTTGGAATACTCCAGCATTCTATGGCCTCGCCGGAACGATCACGAAACGGAGAGCCTCGTAACCGATCATTCGAATGGTGAAACTAGTAATATTAGTGGTGCTGGTGAGGTTTCGATACAGATAATAGGTGTCGGTGAGCAAGACCGTCAAGTGGGTTTGTAATCGAAATGGGTTATAATCCAAATGGGTTGTAACCGAAATAAATATACAATCAATTCCCCTCTAGATTTAGTTACCGGCTAATTTCTCCATTTTCCAGCACATTGAGAAGCTGTTAATCTTCGACGCGAACCTCACCAGAACAGTCCTCGCTAACATCAGCTCGTGTACATCACACTCTATCATCGAAAAGCTGGTGATGAATCTTAACAAAAATGGAGTTAAAAGTTAAAAAAATATAACTTAAGGGGGTTTAGTGTCACTTTTAAAGTTTTAGGGGGTTAAGTGTAAATTATTTGGAGGGAATTGTTAATGGAATTAGGACGACGATCTCAATTGAACCATTGTAGCAACTTCAAGGAAGACATTGCATTTTTTGAAACATCATGGAAGAAATTGAATCTATTCCCAAACTTCAGGGTTTAATTTGTCTTTTTCCCTAATTATATTTAAATCTTGAAATTTGATACTTAACTTAAAGTCATAACTTTCAAATTTTAGAGGTAGTGTTTTTACTTCCGGATTCCAAGCTCACAAATTTGAAAATAAATTAATTAATTTTTAAACAAATTATTATTTTTTATTATTATAACTATACTTGTAATATTAATTATAACAATAATATTAGGGATAGTAAGCCCCGAACCCGACACGCTTATTAACCCGTCCCAACTCGGTGTGAGTTTTATTTATTTTTTCAAATCTTAACCCGTTGCGAATAGTGTATGCATAAACCCACTCCTGCCCCGTGGTAATTACACTATATTATAAGGAAGAAAATACTATAATAGGGGCAGGTCGGGTCAAATGGGTTAATTTTGTGTAAACCGGACCTCCGCCACGATGTTAAAAATAACCTTAGCCTACTAATAAACTAAATATAAGTTTTAGCTGAATAATATTTGGATTTAGAAATCAATTTCCTTGTATTTGTTAGCAAACACAAAATTTTAAATTCTTTTATTTTCAAATATGTAATTTTTGAATCTTAGATTTATGAATTTTTAAAGCTAAATCCAGTTCTACAATTCAAACATACCCAAAAAAGAACCCTAAATGAAAATAGGAAATAAATAAAATGGAAGTAGATTTTGATTAGGAATCTTATTTAAAATGGAATCTAAATTAATACATTATAAATTAATTTTAATTGGTGAATATACTTCTCAATTTTGAAAAGGGTAATATTATCAAAGTTTGTTCAACATCTCCATAAACTAGGATTAACTACAAGATATGTCGGATGGAAACAAAATCATCCTTTAAAATATAGAATCGAGAAAAGGTATTTTAACCCATTTCTAATAGATTTTATGTTCATTTAGAATCCTGAATAATATTCCAACAAAAAATTTGCTTTTTTAAAAAAGAAAAATATATAGTGGACAAAATTCAATTTCGAATAGGTAAAATATCTTTGATCATCATTATTCTGATACAATTATTTACATAGTGATGGAAGACCAAGTCATGCACTAGATGAAATGTGTACAAAAGTCTTGGTTGATATGAAAGAGAGAGGAGAGCATATCAGTAATGACAATGCTTGAAATGCATGTACATTATGCAAACACTAGTCTTAGTCGAGCACTAATGACTCAAATTTCAATATAATTGGCTCACCTATCTATTTCAAAAATCTGTATTCAGTTCAATTCATGGGATTTTCCAAACTAAAGGTTCAGACTCTGTGTCAAAAGTTGTCGATGAAAAATTGCATTTCGGCAAATAATTTGAACACTTACCAAAAAATAGACTATAGTCTTGGTCCATAATTTTCCAAGTTCCAATTACTACTAAACCATATAGCTAGCTTAGAAACATTAGTTCCAAAAGGTATGTCAGATTAGTCAACAAAATAATGTGATATAGTTCGCTAGCTAAGAATTAGTCTTTTGAGACAACCCAGCAAGATTCGAATCCTGTCCAATCTTTTGAAAGATGGACAATGAGAGTTGCATTAATTCTTCCGTCTCTTGAACAAAATTGAACAGGTAGCAGAGCACAGAGCTCTACTAAAGTAGTTTAGAAACTGATATCTCCATTTAATATGAATAAAGGAAAACAGATTATATATATATTGGATTTGTAAGAGCTTAAATCACCATTACCGAAGTAGAGGGTTTTACTTGTTTTCCTTTTTCTCCTTTTTTTCCCATATCTGTTGTTAGAACAGTAACAAATAACCTTGAGTGCTTGTTTGGTTCAAGTTTTGGTTCGATTCAAGAATTATAAATTGGTAAATTCACATTAGGATTTAGGAGCCTCTTAGACCATCTGCAGTGATGATGCTAAAAGTGTTATGTAAAAGTGGGTATATTTAGCCTATCAAATTAAAAAAAAATCCACAGAGGCAAGGAGTAAAATTTACACCAGGTGTCACTATTTTGCTGTTCAAGCAGCAGTGCCATGGGATGACACACTGTGTGTTGCATCAAGTATGATATTTCAAATTGATAGGCTAAGTACCAACTTTTACACTTCACTTTTAGCATCACCACTGCAGATGGCCTTAAAGTTCATGTATGGTGAGGTTTAATTATAAGTAGATGAGGCTCAAACTTTCCATGTCTAATTAGCATTTGGGATTACAGGAACGAACAAAAACTTGAACCAAACAAGTACTGAATGTTAGAAGTATACATCCTTGAGATTAAAGTTACGCTTTACTGATCAAATCAGTGCTAATTAACAAAAAAATCATATATATATACTCTAGCCTAGTAACTCATCTTCCAATTTCAGCCATTCTCTGGTCATACTAGGTTCACTGGGAAATAGCTTATCATGGATAGGAAGGGTTAAGAAGAAGAAGAAGAAGAAGAAGAAGAAGTAGATGTTTTATTCAAATAGATTTCAGGTATAACTACTATCTACAAAAAATGCTGAGTGGCTTTTAAACAAAGTATCAACTTTGTATACGTAGCAATTTAAGTGATAGAAATATGGAAATAAGAGGAAAAACAGGTGCTTTGTGTGAGAAGTTAAAAAATAAGTGAAGGCATGTGTTGAGATGCTCTTCATCACATGCTCACTTTTATGAGTATATGTCCTCCGTCCATTATTTTTTCAGGAAATTTTTTCTTACATAGCCCCCAAAGAAAATTTTTCCATGGAAAAAACAAAAAAGGAGGAGAACATCTCGATGACCACGTCTTTATTTATTTTCCAATTTCTCACACAAATCAATAATTTTTCTTATCATTTTCCGTAAGGCTCCGTTTGATAACAACATGAAAATGGCAGGAAAAACAATGTATTTTTGTCACAAGTTGAAAAATAACTTGAGAGTTGGGGTGAGATACTCTCTTACTTTTTGGCTTTTTCAGTGGATAATTTTTTTTTAGGGTGGTAGTGAGGAGAAAAATTTCACAAAAAAATTAAGCAAGATGTAGGACATTTACTCATTAAAATAAGTATTAGATGGAGAGTATCTCACCACACCCCTCAAGTTATTTTCCAACTTCTCACACGAATCAATTGGTTGTGTGGAGAGCATCTCACCACGTACCCCTCAAGTTATTTTCCAACTTCTCACACAAATCAATTGGTTATGTTTATCATTTTCCATCTTGTTATCAAACTGACCCTTAATTTTCAAAAATTTCCGGTGTTTCATAATTATCTACGTACAACTGACCCTATTGCCTCTATAGATTGAATTTTCTTTCTAAGATAAAAATACATGGGACCAAAAATATCAAAAGTCAGAATTCTTTAAATTAATTTCAAACTCTTTTTGTTAATTACTAGTCTTTGAGCATGTGCGATTTACGTGATTATTAGTTATAATTTTTTCTAACTTTATCATCCAACAAAATCACTTTTTTTAATTGTTTTGAACTTTTTTGCAACTACCATAGCATGCTTATAACCTTTTAACTACTACCCATACCCATATTGTCGGATATATAATCTTTGTAGGTATAATATAGTAGTAGCAGTAGCAATAGCAGTAGTAGTACCGGTAATATACGCCGAGGCGGATCCAGATTTTATTTTTTTTGGGGGAACCATACGATTTTTATCAACTTAACATATTTAATATAAAAAATGTAAAGTTGCATTACAAAATAGAAAAAATATAAAGTTGCACTACAAAATACATACATTTCTTGCAATTTCCCTTTCAATGAAGATAGTCAAAGAATTTATAAGAAATTCATCTTCCGTTTTACTTCGAAGTTTAGATTTAACAATACTCATAACCAAGAATGCACGCGCTCTCTCTCTCTCTACTATTTTTTTTTATTATTTGGGGGACCATAATAGAAATTTCATACACTTAATTTTTTATTTTTTATATATATATATATATATTAAAAAAATAAAATTGGGGTGACCATGGCCCTCCTTTTCATAGACATAGATCCGCCCCTAAATATACGATGATTGATATGATATGTTTATGGTGAAAAGTACCTACCATTCCACCAATAATAATAATAGGGAATTCTGAAACAAACCCACAAAATTATTCTTCTTACCCCGGTGGGAAAGAACATGCAACTCACCCCAATAAATTATTATCAATGCTTTCAACTCACCCCACCACTTTTTTATATGCCAAACAAGTAATACACTATTTCCCTTGCACACCCACGATCAAGCTGTTTCACAGTTGAAATCTCCACCCAACTCCCAAGCCTTCAAATCATTCCTTTATTCATACAAAATCCACCTTTAATGTATGTATGTATGTATGCATATATATATATATATGAATTGTGTTGTATTCTATACTACATAATATATATGTGTTGATTGTAGATACAGATATGCATATATATATATTAATTTGTATTAGAGAGATCTAGAACTTCAATTTTAATTATTTCTTCTAATTCTGCCAACAAATCTCATTCACTTTTCTATTCTTTTTCCAGCAACCATTCCAATCCACTTTTATTTTATTTTTGCTGAAAAAAGTGTTAAAAATGAATTAACTTAAAGACTCAACAAGAGAGAGAGAGAGAGAGAGAGAGAGAGAGCAACGAGGGTTAAAGATTGGGTAAAAGAGATTGAAATTAGGGGATTGTTTGGGTAAAAGAAATAGATGTAGATGTTTTGACGCTGTTATTTATTTCTTCCACACCACTCAAATTTGCCTTAAGCATCTCAATCGGTTGACTTGAACCCATTGGACACGCTAATTTTGTCTCTCTTGTCCGTTTGGAAAATCTTGTCAAATATCTATATATATTCCTCCACTGACCAATAATTTAGGTGTTCTTTTAACAAAATTAGAAATTTTGAAAATATAACTGTGTAAGTTGAGTTTAAGTGTGATTCTTATCCATTTATTTATTTTAGTTAGAGAGAATAATAATAGAGGAGAGATATGATTAAAAAGAGATATATTAGATTCAAACTCCATAATTTAATATGGGATTCCTAAATTCCAACCTTTGAGAGGATTTTAAAATCACATAATTTGCACAATTTGAAAATTCGACCGAATTTTAAAATATCAAGAATCAAGATTTATCCCAAAAAAATACTCCTAAATTACATAAATCATGAGTATGATTTATCTATCTCATAATCAAAAGAACATCCCTAAATAGATTTTACAATATATATATATATATCAGGATTTTTACACAGAAAAATAAAAATTAATAGAATAGTAGTACATGGGGAACTAAAGTAGAAGTTGGATTTTTACTCAATAATAAATAGAGTTTACACAAAAAAAAAAGTAGTTGTAGTAGTAGGAATTTTTTACGCACAAAAATAAAATAAAATCGATTTGTAGTAGTAATTTGAGTTAAATAAATATTCTTAGTAGAAGGATTTTGAGTAAATAAATATTTTTTAACCAAAACATAAAAAATAGAGTATAAATTATTTTTATTCCTAGCCAATTGATACAAGTGTAAAATATTTTTATAAGCGTAAATCACCCACAAACATTTTTACACTTCTATAATTAATTAACTAATTAACAATAAATAATAGTATCTATAATAATAATATAGATATAGATATGGATGGACATTAGGCTATTATCTATTTCTTCCACAAATTTGTGGAAATTTGGGGTCTCGTGTCTGCTTGGAAATTCTTGTCAAATATCCTATATATATATATATATATATTCCTCCACGAAGCTACACTAGACAATATTCAAGCAGAACAAGTTTTTCATTGAACACCACTTTCCACAAAACAGACACTTGCATTTAAATTTCCAAAAAATGAGTTCAAGTGTATCACACTTGATCATCTACAACAATCCTCTTCTTCAAATCCTATTTGTTGCACTGCTGCTTAATGTAACTCTTGCCACCACCAATTATCAAGGAAATGAGACAGATCGCCTTGCTTTGCTCGCCTTCAAGTCAAATTTGCATGACCCTCAAGGTGTTCTCAATTCCTGGAACAGTTCGGTTAATTTTTGCAATTGGCAAGGCATTACATGTGGACTCCGGCACAGACGTGTGACGGTCTTGAACCTAAGTTCGAGTGGCTTGGTGGGTTCCTTGTCTCCTAACATTGGAAATCTAAGTTTCCTTGGGCACATTGCTCTGCAGAACAATTCCCTTCAAGGCCAATTACCTCCTGAAATCGGCCGTCTATTTAGATTGCAATCTCTTTATCTATACAATAACTCCTTGGAAGGGAAAATTCCAACCAACTTATCCCACTGCAGAAACCTAATGTTGATTGCCGTAGGAAACAACAAGCTAGTGGGAGAGATTCCTAGAGAGCTCACCACCTTGTCCAATCTCATTCATTTTTCAGTTCACACCAACAACCTACGGGGAAAGGTTTGCAGTTCGTTTGGAAACCTTACTTCTCTTGAAACTCTATCTCTAGCTTACAATGCTTTGGAGGGAAGTACTCCACAAACTTTTGGACAACTGATAAAATTAGGTTTTCTTGCAATTGGAGCAAATAAAATCTCGGGTATGTTCCCTTCCTCTATATATAATCTTTCCTCATTGACTACCTTGTCTTTGGCAGGGAATCAACTACGTGGAATTATTCCCCACAATTTAGGCCTAAGTCTTCCTTATCTTCAAGTACTCGAGCTGGCTGAAAACCAATTTATTGGTTCCATTCCAACCTCCTTAACTAATGTTTCCAACTTAGAATTTCTTCAATTATCCAACAATAATTTTACGGGGAACATTCCTACCAATTTCGGAAGCCTCCAAAACCTTCAGTATTTATTGATGCATTCTAATTTCCTAGGAAACGAGGACGGTGATGACATGGCCTTTCTTATTTCATTGTCCAATTGTAGTGGGTTAGAGGAACTAGAAGCAAGCAACAACCAATTAGGAGGGGTCTTGCCGAATTCATTGGGAAATCTCTCAACTCATATGCGACTTTTTCATGTTGCGATGAATCAAATCTCTGGAGTCATCCCTTCAGGATTTCATAACCTTTTGAATCTAGAAATGTTAGACATAGAGCAAAACAAGTTTGAAGGTGAAATTTCGGATGCTATAAGTGAGATGAACCAATTACAACTGCTGGCTTTAAGCAAAAATCACCTTTCTGGCAAAATCCCAACATCTTTGGGAAATATATCTTTCTTGAGGCGTCTGCTTTTACAAGACAACAAATTAGAGGGAACCATCCCTTCAAGCCTTGGAAATTGCAAAAACTTGATATTACTAGATCTTTCTCAAAATAATCTAAGTGGCAACATCCCTAAAGAACTTTTCAGTGCATCTTCTCTATCCGTTTCATTAAACCTAGCTCAAAACCATTTTGTAGGACCTTTACCTTCAGAAATTGGTAACTTGAGAAATTTAGGAGAACTGGATGTGTCAAAAAATAGGTTGTCTGGTGAAATTCCCACTAAACTTGGTAAATGCAGTAGCCTTGTGAACCTATACCTTGGTGGTAACTTCTTTGAGGGATCCATTCCCCCTTCATTCGTATCTTTGAGAGGTATTCAAAACCTCGATATTTCTAGTAATAATTTATCAGGTATAGTTCCAATATTCTTTGCGAGTTTTTCCCTAGAGTGCCTAAATTTGTCCTTCAACAATTTTGAGGGTGAGTTACCAACAAATGGTGTTTTTGCAAAAGTAAGTAATATATCTATTGTTGGTAATAATGGTCTTTGTGGAGGCATATCTGCACTAAAGCTGCCTCGATGCAAAACTAGAACTTTAAAGGAACGAGGACCTTCAATTTTCCACATAATACTAATTTCGGGAGGGTGTTTGCTTCTAGTTGCTTCCATGGTGTCTTTATTCATAATTTACTTGCTCAAAAAGAAAAAACTTGGACAGTCCTCTAGATTTTTTCCCATGGAACCTTTCTTAACGGTTTCTTATGGAGACCTTCTCAAAGCAACTAACAGGTTCTCTTCAACAAATTTGATTGGTAAGGGAAGCTTTGGATCTGTCTATAAAGGAATCCTTGATCGAGAAGAAAAATTGGTTGCAATTAAAGTACTAAACCTTCAGCAGCAAGGAGCTTCTAAAAGTTTTATGGCCGAATGCGAAGCCTTGAGGAATATCCGACATAGAAATTTGGTGAAGATCATAACTTCATGCTCGAGTATAGACTTTCAAGGTAATGATTTTAAGGCGCTAGTTTATGACTTCATGCCCAATGGAAGCTTAGAGAGGTGGTTGAATTCGAGTCGAGATACAAATAATGGGCAAGATGAGCATCGTATCCTTAACCTTCATCAGACAATAAATATAGCCATGGATGTGGCATGTGCACTCGAGTATCTTCATTTCCAGTGTGAAAAGCCCATTGTACATTGTGATCTAAAGCCAAGCAACATTATACTTGATAGAGACATGGTTGCTCATGTTGGAGATTTTGGGCTGGCAAAGTTTCTTCTTCCCAATCACACAAATGCAAATCAAAGCAGCTCGAATGGCATAAGAGGAACAGTGGGTTACATAGCTCCAGGTAAACATAAACCCTTTCCACTTTTTTACATTGGAATAAAAGGAGCCATATAATATGTCTTATATACATTTTTGCATAAACAGCACGTTAAAGTTGTAAAAGGTGCACGATGCTAGGACAAGGCCTGCGCTTTATGCGCAAGCATCAAATTGCACTTTAGTGCGAAAATGGATAAAGAAAAAAAGAACTATCATTTTATTTAATGTGCAAAAGCAAGTCTATTTAAATATTAGTTAGCATTCTAATTAATTGTTTAAATCGTTGTCAGCTCATTAGAATTACCCCCCCCCCCAAAAGATAAAAGTGAGTCTATCTTCTCTCCATGTGTATGTAATTAAATAAGTGTGACATTCTTGTTACTTGTTAGTTTTGGAACATTTTCATTTTCGACAAAAAATGTTGATATTTCAGAGTATGGACTAGGAGGTAAGGTGTCGATGAATGGAGATGTGTACAGCTACGGGATCTTGTTGTTGGAGATGATGATGGGGAGGAGTCCTATTGACCCCATGTTCAAGGAAGGCCTTAACCTTCATAATTTTGCTAAGATTGCCTTACCCAATCATGTGAAGGAAATTGTGGAACCAAAACTTTTAAGCAATAATGAAGAAGGGGAAATAACAACATCGAACAATATGCAAAGTACAGGACAATCAAGAAATAGCAACACATATGAAGATTGCCTAATTTCTATGGTGAAAGTTGGAGTGGCATGCTCTATGGAATCACCACAAGACCGAATGGGCTTAAATCAAGTCATCCGTGAGTTGTATTCAGTCAAGGGCATCCTCAGAAGAGCTTGAATGGGTTCCTACTGAATAATATAGGATTTGTGTGATGCCCCAAATCCCGTTAGATTAGGGCTAAAAAAAGAGACATCAACATTACAAATAAAGGATACTATTGTGCAATTAAGGAGGAAGCAGCAGTGCACTATTTTGGTGGAGCCGAGCAGTACCTTCTCTCTCTCTCTCTCTCTCTCTCTCTCTCTCTCTCTCTCTCTCTCTCTCTTTCTCTCTTCTTTATTTGCTTTTTATATTATTTTAAAGTCTTTGAAGATTTGGATTTTAAATTACTCTTCAATTAAAGTAATGCCAAGTAAGTTTATTTTAATTTTATTATTTTTTTTATTTAATTTATTTTTTGCTAGCATAAATTTATGCTAGAGTTAGAATAAGTATATTTAATTGATTCCCTTATGCATGTTCAAACCAATTGAGTGTACAAATTTAATGCTTTAATGGTAAATACAATTCTTCCTATTGGATGCCTACTTTAATTGATAAAAAATAAAGTTGGATTCTCATTATTTTTTGTTGATTCACCTTATGATTTGTTAAGAGCAGATATGGGGTGTGATTTGATGGATATAGTGAGTATTTTAACCATATACATAAGTTTGGCTGTGGAAGAACTATAATTGGATTTTATAAATTAATTAAACTTGAATGATTTATTTTCCGCAAATAATTGGGCTAGGAGACCAAATTATTGCAAGACAAGAGTAGAGTTTATGCGCTTGAATGCTTAGGAAGATGATATTAAACATATGATTCCAAAACCCTAGTCAATTAATTCATTAATTTTGTTATATATCTTAATATTATTTAATTTAATTCCATTAATTTAGTTTATTTATTTTGCTTTATTTTATTTGCTTGATTCCCATAAATTTTTCTAGCTAGATTAGGAGTTTAGTGAAAGATTAACAAGCTAATTTTAAAACATATTGTTTGAATCCTTGTAATATTGACCTCGCTTACACGAACGCCCCAAATCCCGTTATGAGTTTTCACCTCCGGGACCTAATTAATCATGGATGCCATGCACGACGGCGGGTTTAAAGTAATAAAAACCATGACTTCTAAAAACTTTTCTTAATAAAATATGATCCAACAAAATCCCGTTTTGTAAAATTTCAGCATGTGAAGTTCGTTTAAACAACAACCAACTTGTGAGGTTTCAAACCATTTACATGCAAATGTTATCGAATCCAACCACATTGTTTACTAAAATTAAAGTCCAGTTTTGTGACGCTCCGAATCCCGTTTCGAGATTTCCACCTCCGGGACCCGGTTAATTACGGTGCCTTACGCGACGGCAGATTTTGATACACTTAATTAAATACCAATATAAAAGAAATCATGCGTAGGGCCATAATTTAGAAAATTTTGGTATGTGGAGTTCATATTTTTAACAAAACCAAAAACTGTAATTTATAAAAACAAGGTTCAACTCCACATCTGTATAAGTCTCAATCATAAAAATCAAATATCCAACATATACATTTATATCTATCCCTCCAATGAGGTCCCAGTAAAACAACTAAATGGCCTTTATACATCAATATAAAATCAAATACTACAAATGATGTTTATAATATAACTCACAGGACCGAGTCGTACAAGGTCGACTATAATCAATTACAGTCATCAGAGGTTTCTAATCTCTTGGTCATGCCGTTCCCGGAAAGCCACCTACAAAACTGTTTGGAAAATGGGAGTGAGCCAAACACGGGCTTAGTGGGAACTAATAGTGACGCAGACAAGGCTACAAGGGCTCAAATCAATTCGTGTAGGCCCATTAGAATAAATTAGAAGCTTTATTTTAAGTAGTTTTAATTATAACATTTATTTCCTTCTTCAATTAGGAATGTTTTCATTATTTAATTAGGAATGCTTTCCTTAGTCAATTAGGATTTAGATTAATAGTTTCCTTATTGTATTTAGATTAGTATCTTTTCTTATTCTATTTGAATTAGTATTTTCCTTATTAGATTTGGATTAGTATTTTCTACACCCTATTTAAAGGGATCATTGTATTATTTCTATAACTAAGACTTTATTCATAATAATATTGAGTGATTTAATCCTCTTTGGTTCTTCACGAACTAGTTGAACTTATCGGTTTGTCCGTGGCGTTCATCCGACTTATCAATCGGTTTTCGGCACCCGGTTGTGGCGTCTTCGTTTTCCACCCTAATCTGATTATAGAAACGGTCCAAATTCTTAATTTGCTACGGTTTTCGTGTGTATCTGTGTCGAGGTTCGCACAACCAATTCGTTGTGTTTCCGAGTTTTGTGCGATATCACCGTACGGTCATGGACCAATATTCAAACTCACATGTTTGGTATGCGATATCACAGAGTGAGCTTAAGAAGCTCACATGTTTAAGGCTAGAAAAAGAGGTTTTGATGGAAATGCTTCAGGAGTAAATAGTAGCCAATCATCGGCAACCACTAAGGGTTAGTATACAAGAAGAATCACATGTCTCATCTACCAGGGAAGAGATGGTACCTAAGGTCAGTGAATCAAACACCCATGACAAAGGTAAAAGAAAGTTGGCCAAAATGCTCAAATTTGATAACACCAATGATCAGCGTACACATGATGTTCCTGAGCCGACTAGTCAAGCAAATATCTTTAATCAGTTAGGGGCAAAGTGACCACACGAGGGGAAAGCCAACCAAAGAATTGGGCGAATAAAATTTTGAGAAAATTTATTTATTCAATTCTTGGTAATAAGAAAATTCTGAATGCTTGGACTACAACCGAATCGGTAAGAAAAGCCTTGGTGGAGGAGCAGGGCTCTCCCTTCACCTAAAGAATTGTAGATGCACAACCACCATGAAAATTTAGTCCCCCTAAATTCAATGTTTGCAATGGTCGTTCATACCCAGCAAATCATGTCCGTTATTACAAGCAAGTAATGGTATATTGGATATTCAATGATGCAGTGATGTACCCGTATGTTCCTAGCAAGTTTAGGGGACTTGGCACTTAGATGGCTTGCCAAGTTACCTAAGGTGCAGATAGACAACATCAGAGAGCTCGCCAAATAGTTCACTGCTTGCTTTATCATTAACAACCGAGTAGTGAAGGTCCCAGATGCTTTGACTCATTTGGGGAAAGGGAAAATGAAACTTTAAGAGATACTCATCGAGGTACCAAGAGGTCTTTTAAGATGCCGAAGACTCTGATTTGAAGTTCACCATCAATATTTTCAATTATGGATTACCATGGGATCGTGATGGCATTTACAATGATTTGATAAAACGACCCTCAAAGACCTTTGATGACTTGCTTTCTATGATTGATGATTTACCATCAAATCTTGAACCGAGTGTCAGGTACGGTATCACCAAGATTGTATCCTCTCTCTCAATGGCACAAACCTTAATTCGTGAGAATTCTAGTCTTTTTTAGAAGAGCTAAGGCCGTCGTATATATAAGGCTACGATAGGGACCTAAGGAGAAATAAGTATTTGGTCTTCCAATGGAAATTTGGAATCCTAATTCCATTATGAATTAATTCCTTGAATAAATTGTAATTCGCACCACCAAAGAATTATAATTGCACTCTTGCCTTTATTATATTTTGAGATCCTTTATATTAAATACTTATTATTCTCCACACATTAAGATTACAAACAATTGTCATTTAAATTAAATTACTAACAATTATATTTAAATGACTTCTTAATCCTACCACTTAACTTATTTGACATGATCAAAACTTATAAGCTTCTCAAAGGGATATCATCAATCCCTACATCGGGAAGTGGATTCCATCAATAATTAATATTCATCATACATATAGCGTCGTTATCTAATTTACGAAGATTATTGATCCATAAATGAGTCTCACTCCTAATGAGTCAAAACAACAAACACTACATATATATGTGTATTAATTATTTTAAGATTAAGAGCACAAGTAATCATAAAATCATGGGATTTTAAATTGTTTTATATAGTCAGTATAAAAACAATTAACCAAAAATGGTCATGTTCAATACACACAAAGTGTACTAGTACAATGAGTTAAAACTATATTGTTTTCTGTAGTCAAGATAAACTACTAAAATTTGTGCTACATTCTTATCGATGGGTGTCCAATTCCATCTAAGATCATGAACTAATAAACTTATGTTCCACAAGAACCGATGACATGATCTTTTGTGTGCAAGCTAAACTCTGCATACCAAATCATCTACTATGTGGAATAAAAGACACACATGCACAATATTTAAATAAACAATATAATGCAATCATTGCTCATAAAGATTCTCATTAAAATAACAAAATCGAGTTTATACATATCCAAACCAAAAAGAAAATTATGACTTTTAGTATATCACTCTAACAATGTCTCACTTAGACTCAAAGCCATGCAACTATGCATCTCACTCCCATGACCTAAACGTGAATGTTCTAAGTGTTTTCCCTTCTTATGAATCATCGGCTTTTTCGAGTTCGCAACCGTTTCACTATTATGAAAATAAAGTGAAATGACTGATCACACTGAAGGTGCCACATCCAGATCCATATGAAAGTTCCTGAGCCAAATTGCTTCGTTAGCTTCTTCTAAAGCGGCCACATATATGGTGGAGAAAACAATGCATGACTGCCTGAAGTTGACTTTCTGGAATCCTAACATATAACTAAAAATCTTAATCTATGCCAAATTGCTTCATTAGCTGCTTCTAAAGCGGCCACATTATCTGTGTATCCAACAGATAATAAACTTGTAACACCCCGGGCCTCGACCCTAGCAAGATATTGTCCACTTTGGCACTTAGGCAAACCCACTGCACTTCACGATTTTGTTCTTGGTAGGGTTACTTGGTCTAACTCACCCCCAAAAAGGCCTCTCATTAGTGGGAACCCCTTGGGTGTACATAAAAAGCACTTCAAGTTTCCCCCACTTTCCGATGTGGGACGTTACATCCTCCCCCCATGGGGACTGACACCTTCGTCGGCAGAACGTACTCTGTGGGTCCGCTTTGATACCATTTGTAACAACCCAAGCCCCAACCCTAGCAGTATATTATCTGCTTTGGCACTCCGACAAAACCGCCGCACCTCACGGTTTTGTTCTTGGTAGGGTTACATGGTCCAACCCACCACCCAAAAGGCCTCTCATTAGTGGGAACCCCTTGGGTGTACATATAAAGCACTTCAAGTTTCCCCCACTTTCCGATGTGGGACATTACAAGAATGAGAAGCATATAATATCAATAGGTAAGCATTGAAAGATAGATATCTAACTTTACTATTTTCTAAATTTTTCTTTCTTTATTTGTTATAAATTTGAGAATGAAAAAAAAATTAAAAAAATTAGATCAATGGGCTTGTTTTGGCAATTTTCAAAAGAATTTTTAAGCATTATTTTAGGTTGTTAAAATTTCCATTTAAAGTTTTTATGTCATTATCAATCATTATCAAAATACCTTAAATAATATGTTGTTGATTGTACACGCTATGCGTGTGCCAACATCTTCTAGTCCTACAACTAGTAACCAACACATCTGCTTTGAAAAAGTATTTCTACAATTTTATTATAAGTTTATCAATATTATCATTCTGAATGAGTACTCTAAAATACTAATGCGATTTTTTGTCCAAGTTTTTTTTAAGACACTTTTTATACAATATAATTATAATAAATTTTGAAGTGTTTGATAGAATACTGAATTATGTTAAAGTGAGAATAATCACACCTTTCTTAATCATAAAATCTCATTGTTAAATATATTTTTTTAATTAAATCAAAAGCACAACCAAACTAATAACTTATCATTAGAGAATCTATTAGGAATCTTTGATTGATGAAGGAATTAGAAACATAGAAGATGATTGGCTTTATCTAATCACCAAAACCCTGGTGGTGGGTGGAATGTTTTTTTAAAAAAACATTTTGCATACCAACTATGCTTTTCTTTTGGTGTTAAATCACCATGCCACAGTGAAGTGAATTAATGTAACACCTCGAATTTCAGTTATGCGATAATTTTTCTCTTAAGCCCGATGAAGGCAAAAGTCTCCGCTAAGGAGCCAATTTTTGTTCCGAGACCTCGGTGGTCGAGCCAATACTTCCAATAAGTTATTTTAATGATATTAAGTATTCATGTATGGTTATAACATATTTCGGGAAGCCGCGGTTGAATTTGGCGATTTTCGGCGAAAAATCGAAATTTTGCCAAAATGAGTTTTTTGCCAACTTTGGAAGGCCATAACTTCTTCATATGAATTTCAAATGAGTCCCTGTTTGCGGCCACGGTTTCATCTCATTCCTCTCTACAAACTTCATGTTAAGGCCGAGTCAAATTGAAGTCGTTTCGAAGGTCGAAATAAACCATGAAAAGTGAAGTTTTTAATCGAAAAATGCTGAGCTTCAGATTTTGTGTCCTCTGATCGATCAGAGGGTGACAAGAGGGTTTTTAACCCCATTCCTCCCCCTTTTGACGATTCATTTCCTTTTCTTCTTTCTTCTCTATTCTTCTCCTTCCTCCAAGATAGTTAGAGAGAGATGAGAGAGAGCTAGAGAGGGACTTGTGAGGATGGTTTATCATGGTCCCTAGCTTCCTACAACGCCATCAATCATCTTCATCTTCCATCAATGGTGGTTCCACCATTTTAGGGCTCTTGGAGCTTAAATTGGGGATTTCAGAATTGATGCATCGACAGCTTGTTCCAGCACTCCAAACCTTCGATTATCGGCCTATCTAAGGTGGGAACACTAATACCCAAACTCAATTTCTACTCTTATGCGTTGAATCTCCATTTTCAAATTAAATTGATGGATTTTTCACCAAAATGATTGATATATGCATACATGGGGTATTGGGTTGTAATTTATTGTTATTTGGGCAATTTAGACTTAGGTACTCTCATAATAGGAGAAATTAGACTTAGGTACTCTTTTGTTTCAAAATTAGACTTTGGTGCAATTCCGTCGACTACAGTTAAAATTTCAGCAGAATTTAACCATATCCAGTTTAATTTAACGTAACCATAGTTTAAAAATATTAAATCCTTTAAAAGAGAGAGAGAGAGAGAGAAGAGAATTCCGACGAGGTATATTAGAAGAATACCAACCAGCATCGGCGAATGAAAACGTGAAATATAAATTCTCACACTCTCTTCTTCACCATTTTTGCTTAAAATCTAACCCTCACAAATCCAAAAATGGAGGAAGTAGAAGAACCCCACATACCAACCACGAAGAAGAATCCCTCCATCTCAAAACCCTAGCCGAACAAAAATACAACTCTTCAAACCTCAAATCAGCCCTCAAATTTGCCAAAAAATCCCACTGACTCTCCCCGGACATTGACGGCCTTAACGAAATGCTCACCGCCTTCAAAATCCTCTGCACCTCCACCAAATCAACCACCGCCCTGAATTGGTACAAAATCCTCCCGCGACCTCTGATATGTCTAAAGATGAGAGGATTACTCTTACACATAAGTACGAAGAGGTACATTCAAATTTCTTGTATTTATGTTTCCCTTAATTCTATGAATTTTTGTAGTATTTATTAATTTATTTTGTGGTGGCACAACCGTGGTTTAAGGAAGGGAATGGTGGTAGTGGTGGCGAACGCCGCGGTGGCGGCGCCAGTTCTGAAGGTCGTCAGTGATCGGAGGTGGAGGTGGTGAAGATGAAGGATGGAGGTGGTGAAGATCGGCGGTGGTGTTGATGAAGGATGGAGGTGGAAGAGATCTGGTGTGGTGTTGATGAATTAATTTTAATTTTATTTTTATTTTTTTTGGGAAATTTTAACCATAGGTAGATTTGGTGGGTTAAAGGCACGTGTAAATCACGTGTCCGTTAATTTTGATCGGAGATTGACGGAATTTGTATCAAAGTCTAATTTTGAAACAAAAGAGTACCTAAGTCTAATTTCGCCCATTATGAGAGTACCTAAGTCTAAATTGCCCTTGTTATTTTACTTGGATTACACATCTATATGAAGGAATCTCATTGTATGCTAAATGATTATAAGTTTGGGTCGATACCTATTAGCGCGTATGCGCGTATACTCATTTTGGGACTATATATTTACTATTATGATTTACAAAAGAGGATATTTGTAATTTGCGCCTAGTACTAAATACCTTACATGTAAGTATGTTTGGATATATGTTTGGAGTATTAAGGGAATTATTTAATAAGTGTACTACTACTAAGAGTATTGGATATACATATATGCTTAGTAAATGAGTCGATATTATATATATATATATATATTAGATTTGCTTGATATATATAATATACATATGCCTTTGGTTTCTTCACATCATGACTTTGGCGAAGATCCATTATTTTGGAAATAAACTCGTCTTCTAATTTAACTATACATTTGAGATATGTTGGGTTTGATCTATATATTTACATATGCTTTCCTTACCAAAAGTCATGATGTTTATATCCATGAGAGGCATCCGCCATTGAGTGGACAAATTTCTCTATGAATGATACATTATCACGTTCAAAGTTTATTACGTATGGATTATTACTCCACTCATTAAAGTTATTCATTTCATGGATGTAGTCATGTGAAGGATATTAGTTACTTAAAAAGGCACATGTATATTAGATATATCATAAGATGTATCCATCTATCTATCTATTTATCTATCACGCACACATAATTGGTGGAATATAAAGTTTGAATAAGAATTAGACGTTGTGTATTTTGAAAGATAAAATGCGCCTTTGGTAGGCGGAGTCTTTGCGTAATCGTGAGTCAAGATATATATATATATATATACATGCGTTTATACATGTATGTGTACTATGTATAAGTATATTCTTTGGGGATAATATGTTTTATTGATTTTCCTAGTTTTATAAGGCACTAGTGGTCTATGGGGTTGACTTAGCCTTGGCAGCTACATACCTTAATCTGTGTAGAGGGATCCTGCCTTTAGAGCGGCATACTCTATGGTCCGTAGGGGGACCCCGTGATGTGGCATACCCTACACCATCTAGGTGGTCCATGGGGGGACCCAGCCTTGGGGGTTGCATACCCTATACCCTTGGGGGCTTAGATCCGGATTGCAGTGCAGTTTAGAGTAAAATCCTAAATGTTAAATGTTGGACACGAGATGAGTTGTTGAACGAGATTAGTGTCTACGTTTGTTTTACGACTATACTTAATTTGTGAATAAATCTATAATGATTTTGAGATTTTAGATTGGTGCCTTTATTAATATAATGCACTTCCTTTTATTTTGGTTTATCGTACTTTGGAGATGTATACACCTTGTTGTTATGATTACGCATATCTTGGTAGTACCTGTGGATACATATTTTCTCGTACTTTCAGGGATGGGATAGCATTTGGTATGCATTGCACGTAAAAGGATTTTCATTGCAATAATATATATATATATATATATAGACATTTATAAAGAGTTATAGAGATGGCATATATATATACGCACGATAATAACAAAACTATTTTCATTATAATGCATCGCATGCATGGTTTTAGAAATTATTTTCTATACAAAAACTTATAGTTCCCACCGAGCCCGTGTTTGGCTCACTCCCATTTTCCAGCAGGTACTTTCTTGGGGTGGGACGGACACAAAATTAGTAACCTCTGATGACCCTAAATGTCTGTAGTCATCCATGGATGACTTGTTCCTTATGGATTGTAGATATTAGAACCTTTTGATTTTATTGTATCATTAATGTGTATTAAATTCTGTTCATAAGTGTTGTAAAGACTATTTAATTATTTTTGGGACCTCGTTGGAGGGATTGGAATATATATACATATATTGGAGTATCGAATTTGTAAAGAATGCAAACTATTATAGATGTGGAGTTAATTCTCTAGTTAAACTTTATTTTCTTATTTACAGGTTTTGTTTTGTTGAAAATACGAACTCCACATGCAGAAATTTTACAAAAAATGTGGCCTTGCATATAATTTTCCCTCTATCTCAGTTTTAAATTAAGTACTTTAAAACCGCCGTCACGTACGGCACTGTGATTAACCGGGTCCCGGAGGTCTAAACCTCATAACGGGATTCGGGGCATCACAATTAAATTTTGCCGTTGCACTGCATATCATGTATGTCCTGTAATGTTTAACAACCTTCTCACCAATCAATACTTATATATATATAGATATATGTGGTGCATTTTCCATGCCGATCAAGATTTTATCGAAGTTTTTTTGTTGTAAAAAACATTGAGCCATATTTTGGCGATGAGAAAACGATGTTAAAAGATCCGGTCCATATAAAATATTTTCGGTATGTGCATGTATAATATTATATTATATTATATTGTACTATATTATATATAAATTGTGCAAAAAGTTTAAAATGCTTATTTTATTCATACAATTTTTTATTTTTTATTTTTCTATAAATTTAAAGACCGGAACTTATGTCTCTTTGATGATTTATGATGACTGAGATAAAGATGTCAAATGGAAAGTTAGACTATAGTATCTTTGACAAGCGTTACGAGCATTATTGTTTCTATATAATAAATGAAAGACCATTTTATACCATTGAGAGACAAAAAAGAGAAAATAAAAATAAAAAAATACACTCATATTGCATTGCACTTCTAATTTTTCTTAAAAACAAAATTCAAAATTGCGTCATAATTCAAACCGTAATTACTGATTAAGCAGTATATATAGTTTCACAGTAAAGTTCGCTTATTCATCACTGTTCTAGAGCTCAAATGTTATTTCCTCAAATTATATATATATATATATATATATATATTTCACACTTCTTGTGAGTACAAATTAATCTAAGCAGACCATTTTATCTCAGTTTAAAACAAGTTTTTTATAGAAAAAAAAATCGCATGAATAAGATTTGTATTTTAAAAATCTGACACAACTTCACTTAGCGTCAAAATGTGACAACTTTAGAATATATTATGGATACTATATAGGTAGCGGACCCTAAGATCCAATTGATCGTTGAACTAACATTAAGAAATAGTGGTGTTTGGTTGAAGTACATGTGCTGAACCATTTATTAAAAGAACGAAAAGCCCACCTGCTAATTCAACCAACTGCCACTATATGTACCTTCAATGCACAAACAAGTGTAACCATTCCATGCATTGAGATGAGGGTTTTAGAATTTAAATGCAAATAATATATATATATATATATATATTTCACAATTCTTGTGAGTACAAATTAATCTAAGTAGACCGTTTTATCTCAGTTTAAAACAAGTTTTTTATAGAAAAAAAAATCGCATGAATAAGATTAGTATTTTAAAAATCTGACACAACTTCACTTAGCGTCAAAATATGTGACAACTTTAGAATATATTATAGATACGATATAGGTAGCGGACCCTAAGATCCAATTGATCGTTGAACTAACATTAAGAAATAGTGGTGTTTGGTTGAAGTACATGTGCTGAACCATTTATTAAAAGAACGAAAAGCCCACCTGCTAATTCAACCAACTGCCACTATATGTACCTTCAATGCACAAACAAGTGTAACCATTCCATGCATTGAGATGAGGGTTTTAGAATTTAAATGCAAATAATATATATATATATATTTCACAATTCTTGTGAGTACAAATTAATCTAAGTAGACCGTTTTATCTCAGTTTAAAACAAGTTTTTTATAGAAAAAAAAATCGCATGAATAAGATTAGTATTTTAAAAATCTGATACAACTTCACTTAGCGTCAAAATATGTGACAACTTTAGAATATATTATGGATACTATATAGGTAGCGGACCCTAAGATCCAATTGATCGTTGAACTAACATTAAGAAATAGTGGTGTTTGGTTGAAGTACATGTGCTGAACCATTTATTAAAAGAACGAAAAGCCCACCTGTAAATTCAACCAACTGCCACTATATATATGTACCTTCAATGCACAAACAAGTGTAACCATTTCATTCATTGAGGTGAGGGTTTTAGAATTTAAATGCAAATAATATATATGTATGTGATATGCTGTTGTAAGATGATTTTTTTTAATAATAAGTACTGTTTAATTTTTAGGGTAAATTAATACTTAATTTCATAAAAATTTGTTTAAATGATCTCTACAATGAGTTGATCATCTCCACCAAATTTTATATAAAAACTGAATTTAGATGTTTGTAATATGATCATATAAAATTTCAAAAGAAAGAAAAAACAATATATATATATATATTGATTTGCATGATGCCCACTTCTGGTACGAATTTAGTGATAAAATTTTGGGAAAGTGATATTTTATAAAAATTATAGACGATATCGACCAAATTTTATGAAAATATTTAACCGTTTACTCTTCAAATGGACGGTTTTTATTATTTCTAAAATAAGGGATTCAGTTACAAGAACATTTCCATATATATATGAATCATACTTCAGAATCTCTATCCCACAATTAACTATTGCTACTTTTAATTAATTCACTATATATATATAGTGGGTCTGATATATGTTGATTATTGTTTGAACCGGCCTTTATTAACAATTTTGGCCGCCAAAACATAGAAATACATTCTAAGTTACAAAATTTAATAGCTAAAAGTCAATCTATACATGGACTATTCCGTATCGAATCCATCTTGATATCATATGTATATACATATATAGTTATTAATTGTACTTACGGAGGCCTTAAATGTAGAGTATATGCGCCTTTCGAATAATAAATTTTCATTTAATATCCTTTTTAGGTTAGGTTAGGTTAAAAAGCTTTATCCCCTACCATGTTGCCGGCTGTGCTTTCCCCACATGTCACTTAGAAGTACACAAGTGAACAGTTCACACAGGATACGTTGATGTGTTAAATAAAATAATTAATAATGACAAAGTATAAATAAATAGAAGTTTTTTCATTAATTAAAAAAATTAAAATATTCAAATTCAGGGGTTGGCCTAGCGGAGGCGAGCCTGGATGTGTGGTGAGGCGCACGTCGCAGGTTCGATCCCCCGCGAAAGCATAATCACTTGGGGCCAGCCATCACCCATGGAGCACGGGCCGACTCTTAAGCCAATGCGTCCGCCATGAGGTTTAGTCGCCTTGTGCAGCGGTGGCCTATACGAGGACCGGGGATTAGTCGGACCGAAGGTGCGGATACCCCGGGGCATGGCCAAAAAAAAAAAAAAAAAAGTAGTCATATTTTTTTTAAAAAAATAAAGAAATAATAAGAGCAATATTTCTAACTGTGTAAGTAAAATTGTAAGAATATTCAATTTTAAGAATATTAGTTAAATGAAACTCTCAAATCTAGTCTATATGAGACTATTTTAATACTGATGAAGTATACAACTTAGTTATCATTTCATGTCCTTTTGAACATACAAAGGATACGAAGAGCTAGGTAAAATTGAGCAGTAAGAAAAACATAAAACTAAGTGAAAGTTAAAAATAGCACAATAAATACATGCATGCATTAAATTGAGCATTAAAAAAAACATAAAACTATGCCCATGACGTCATGGGCTTGTGGCCTATTCCCGCCGCTGTTATTAGTATCGGAAGCAGCTATATATTGACTATCAAGGGGGAATCGCCGCCCTCGCAGGTAGTTACTGAAGTGTAGGCAGGCCTTTCCCACCAAAGAAAGAGTAGTACTCGCTTTGATTTAGCTAAGCCTATAACTGGCCTTTCCCACCAAAGAAAGAGTAGTACTCGCTTTAATAAGAGTGAGTGTTTTATTATTTTATTTTTTTTTTGGAATTCTAAATTGATAAATTCCCACTAGGAGTCTTTAATAGTTTATGTCAAGAGTCTCTTATGTAGACAAAACACCATAACCGAAAAAAACGTAAAATTTCCATAAAGGTAGCCGAATAACCAACTCATGGTGTGGAGATTGTAAAATATCAATTGTAGCTTCCCCTTGGCAATTTATCGCTGAATGCATGTACAAAATTCGGCGTCCTTCAATAAAGTAATAACACCAAAACTCGCTATAGTTTAACTGAGATAGTGATAAAAATTGCACAGCAACATATTGCCGACATTGGACTTTACTCGGCAACCAATGGCTGAATCATATATCAATTTTCGACAACAATACACCGAATTAGTACTTTAAATTTGAGGTATCCCCATATGGATGTCATTATCTATAATGCTAAAATTAAAGTGTTAAGATTATAATGGTGATAGACCCGGGCATTGCCCCGGGGGTTAATTAAGAGTAAAAATTTATATGAAACGCCACGGCTTAATCTCCCTTATTTACCGAGAACCATCCTAATTAATAATCGCTTGTATTTAAAAGATAAATAAGAAAGATCATAATGGTTTTTGGCTTCAAAATGAATGCATGTATAATTTTTTTTATTTTACTTACTGTTAACTTTTTCGCGCCTCCACTAATTCCGACTTCCAATTCGTAATTACCAATGGGTAGCCATTATTTTGTAAGTTAAGCATCGTAATTACAAGTGTGTATATTTTCATCATTTTTGAACCACAACGAAGAAGGCATTAATTAAGAAAAATACGACTGTTACACACTTAATCTCTCCCCTTCTCCCCCCACTCTCTCTGCGTTCCCTCTTCCTAAAAATTCTTAGTGCTGTAAAATCTCAACCAAATCTCCATTAGAATTGCTTGATTGATTGAAACATATACATCGCAAGATTCTATGTATCGATCATGGTAGTGTTTAACCTCGAATCTAATACTCAATTAAAGGTAAGCTCAAAACCCATAGTTCTTATTTATCAATTGTGCTTCTTTTTTGTTTCTAAATAAATCCTCATCAATCTCGTCTTTTGGATTGTTCATCAAATTTCATATGGAATGTGATGTAATGTGTTATATTCTACTCTGAATTTCATCATACACATGCATACTAGTGTTTTCTCTCTCTCTCTATATATATATACACACATACACCCGAACAAGTTCTAAGTTGTTCTCCGGATTTTGTTAATGTTGAATTTGAATCACATGTGTGGTTAATTATGCTTGTTTTATTCATTCTCCATGACTTCTCTGATTTGATTATCTAGACTAATAATTCTGTGTGTAGTTTAAACAATGTTTTAGTATCAAAATATGCTCAAATATCATAAATTTTTTGATATATATATAGTGAGAAAAAAGGAAGAAGAAGAACTGGGCAGGAAATAGACATCAAGCAATCATCGCTAAACACACACCCATACACACTCTCTCTCTCTATATATATATATATCGTTCCTTCTTCGATCCCCAAATTCTTAGTGTGGTCAAGTCTCAACCAAATCGTAATAAGCCAATTCTCCATTAATATTTCTTGATTATACAGGCAAATAGATCGCAAGATTCTATGGATCGTTCGCAATAGTACTATTTTTTTTAACAGAAATAAAAAACATATCATTTCATATAGATAGTTTCATTACATAATTCCCCTAGTAGTCTAGCCTCCTTCCTACCACTCATATCATCATGGAAGTCTTTTAATACAAAAGAAGGGGAATAACCCAAAATTTGATACAAAAACATATTTTCTTTTCCATAATTTGCTAGTTTATCAGTTACTTTGTTTGCTTCTCGGTAGCTAAATCCTATCCATAGATGCTCGAATTCAAGGGTCCAAATCTTGATATCCTCCAGCAGAGCTTACTGAATCTGATGCTGCACTTTGTTCCTGCGAATTATATTAAAAACTGTTTTAGAACCAATTTCTATTTGTAAGCTTTTGATTCCTTCATTCCTTGCATGAATTAAACCATCTCTAATTGCCCATAGTTCAGCAGTTACATTTGTAGCCACCCCTATGTTTGCCACTAAAGCGTTCCTGAATTCTCCATATTCGTTTTTTTATTATAACACCATTGCTAGCGATTCTATCATTGCTAGAAAAAGCTCCGTCATTGTTCATTTTAAATTGAGTGAGAGTAGGTTTTTCCCACCCAATAAGGTACAACTGCCTGGAATGATTATGTGGAGATTTATTAGGTAGATGATCTTCCATGCAAGCAGCATAAAAGTATCTTCTTCTATTTTCCTCAGCATAATATTAACATTTATAGTTGCATTTCGAAATATTGCTTCATTTTGAGTCTTCCAAAGAATCCATAGAGTATTCACTTGCTTTGTAATTTGCATACTGCTGTGCATTCCTCTGTTTAAATCTAAAATGAAGCTAACAAGATCAAAATTGCTCCAATCCATCCATGAAGTTTTTTCTCTAAATAATTTAAAAGCACTGCAGTGTTTAATCAGATGCCACTGATCATCCAACTGCCCGCAAAGATTACATAGAGGAGAAGGAATTATTTGTTGAGTATATAAATTGCAAGCATTAGGAATTTTATTGTGAATAAGAAGCCATATGAAATTTCTGATTTTTGGGGCACAAGGAAGTTTCCAGATTCTTAACCATGGAATTTGAGGGAAACAACCATTTTGATTTCTAAAAATCAACCAATTATAAGTAGATTTGATAGAGAATTCACCAGAAGGATTTGGACTCCACATAGGATCATCTCTATCTTTTTTGTTTGAAATTGGGATTCCAAGAATTCTAGGAATTAATTCCATAGGCAGAAGATTTTGGAGTGTTTTTATATCCCACTTTTTGATTGAAAATTTATAACTTCAGAGACCTTAAGATTTCTGTTCTGAATACCATAACCTTCATCCAATTGTTGAGCTAGAGGAGCATTACCATTCCAAAAATCAAACCAGAAAGAAATGTTTCCTGATCCGATTCTCCACTTCTGGCCCCTTTTAAAATAAGATATATTTTTTGAAATACCCTTCCAAGCCCAAGATGCATTTTTTTATTTGTAACTTCAAGAATATTAGTATTAGGAAAATATTTACTTTTATAAGTACGGGCCCAAAGGGATGTCGAATCAATTAGGAGTCCCCATATATGTTTTCGAATAAAGGCTTTATTTATAACATAAAGGTCTTTTATTCCCAGCCCTCCTATTCTTTTTGGTTTAGTGACCACACTCCATTGAATTGGGCTGGGTTTATTTCCTTGAAGCGAGCCATTCCATAAAAATTTTCTAATCTTTTTAGTAATTTCTTCAGTAATATTTTTGGACAAAAGGAAAGACAACATGCTATAATAAGGGAGAGCTTGTAACGTTGAGTTAAAAAGCACAGCTCTACCCGCTTGAGATAGGTATTTAGTATACCATACTTTAAGCTTTGCATCAATTTTTTGAACAAGATCTTGGAAAAGACTTTTAGTGACTCTACCATTAATAAGAGGTAGGCCTAAGTATTTTTCTTGATTCTTAAATCTCTTAATATTTAGGATAGATTTAGCCATTCTTTTATTATATTTAGAAGTTGAGGGCCCAAAATATAGCCCAGATTTGGCATTAGTGAGATTTTGTCCAGAATTCTTACAAAAATCAATGATTGTTTGTTTAATATGAGATACCCGGTCTTTATTTGCAGCAGAGAAGATGATACAATCATCAACAAACGCCAAAGCTGGGATCGTAGGGCCTGATCTAGATGCTCTAAGAGGAATAATTTCTTTTCTGATGGCTTTCATTTCTAAGTTTCTTAAAAGCACATCTAAGGCCATAATGAAAAGGTAAGGGGATAGTGGATCCCCTTGTCTAAGCCCTCTGGAAGGAATAATGGTAGAAGTGTGTTTACCATTAATGTTTATCTTATATGTTACAGAAGTAACACAAGCCATTATTAAATATATCCGGTAAGTAGGAAAATCATGCTCCTTAAGAATCCATCTAATAAATGGCCATTCTAATTGGTCGTATGCCTTAGACAAGTCAATTTTAAGTCCTAATGCTCCATTTTTATTTTTAGACTTTCTCATAGTATGCATAATTTCATGAGCTAAAAGGATAAACTAATAGGTCTAATTGGATGTGCCTTTTTGGGACAAAAGCATTTTGATACGGAGATAGGCCTCATTCTACTAACCATCAGCCCACTAATAATTTTATATAGTACATTGCATAAACTAATAGGTCTGAAATGGCAGGTTTGAGTAGGATTTTCCTTCTTAGGAATAAGCACTATAAATGTTTCATTAATTTTCTTAGGTATATTCCCAGTGATGAAGAAGGATTTTATAATATTAGTAACCGTGGGCCCAATCAGATACCAATATTTTATGAAGAAATAAGCTGTAAGCCCATCAGGCCCAAGGCTTTTATGAGGATGCAAGTTCTTAACAACTTGAAAAATTTCTTCCTCAGATGCATTTTTTATAAGATTTTCTTTCTCCTCTTTTGTAATTTTATTGGCAAAGGATTGAATGTTAATATCATGATTATCAGGAATAGAAGAGGAGTAAAGATCCTGAAAAGTATCATAGAATATTTTCATTGTTTCAGGTTGCGATGATGTCCATCCAGCCTGAGGAATGAAAATAGCCTCTATATTATTTAATCTTCTATGATGATTAGCACATGCATGGAAAAACTTTGTATCAGCATCACCAAACTTATTCCAATTAAGTCTGGCTTTCTGTTGCCAATATAAAATTTCTTTCTTCATAGACTCACGTAACATAGTTTGTAATTGAACTTCTTTTTCCAGCAGATCCATAGAAATGTTATTATCTAAAATAAGTCTGACGGCATGGAGTTGTTCTTTAATGTTTTTTATGGCTAGATCATAATTGCCATACACTCTTTTTTTCCATTGTCTAGATTTAATGTCCACTGCTTTTGAAAAATTCAAAAAGGTGTCCACAGGGGAAAGATTTAATTGACTATGATGGATCCAGTTGCTTACAATAAGATTATTATCAGAATCATTGAAACTCCATACATAGTCATAAATAAACCTTTTCCTATGATTAGGAAAATAATTATCCGTATCCAGTAAAATAGAGCTATGATCCGAGGATGAATTAGTAATATGTCTATTAGAGCACCACTCAGCATTGGCAATAAATCGATCAAGTCTTTCACGGATATGAGTTTTCTTATTCTTATGTTTATTATTCCAAGTAAATCTAGGACCTGAAAAACCTAGATCTATGACATTACTATACTCCATGCAGTCATTAAAGTTTTTAGATTGACTAGGTCAAAACGCTTGGCCACCTAATTTTTCATTAAGGTTTAAAATTGCATTAAAATCACCAGTAATAAGCCAAGATCCCGAAATATTATCATGAGTATCTTTTAAAAGCTGCCATACCTGACTTTGAAGCCCTGGCTGTGGGTAGTTATACACAGCTATGAGGTTAAAAGACTGCTCTGCTGGATTATAATCCACCAGGACATGGATCATTCTTGGTGTGAGAAGAAGAGTGGTTGTAGTGATAGTGGGGACTGTCCATAACACCCATATTCCTCCAGCTTGACCAATGGTGGGAGCTATGATGTTGCCGATGAAAGGAAGACGCTTTATAATCTCAACTGCTGGTTCTGACCTTGTACACGTATCTAGAATGACCATCATGTGAGGTTTGTATGTATTGATAAGATTTAAAACCTCATGCATGAAATCTGGTCTATTTTCTCCTCTAGCGTTCCATGTTATCAATCTCATGTCGTTGTTGTTTTTGTAAACCCTCTCTAAGCCCCCGCACATTAGCTTGAACCTCTTCAGGTTCATAAAATCTTTTTGCTGATGTGGCATCAGAGTCTTCAGATATGGTTCTTTTGGAACCAACCTGCACTTGAAGGAAAACACTTGTTCCATATTGTTGTTGAACTTGTCTTTGTGTTGTCCTATTTGGAGAAACATTTTTTGGTTGTTTAGAGGGTGTGTGAACAGGTTCGGTGTTATGTAGAATGGTAGAAAGAGGAAGTTGTTTGTTTCTTTTTGAAGTAGGACATTTCTTGGTTTCTGGTTGTTTTTTGATGCATGGGATGGTGTTGGATTTATAAGACTTGTGGTAGGGGGATGAGAATTGAAAGTTTGGATCTGGACTTGGTTCCTGTCATTGAAATAGTGAATTGGAGGTAACTGTAAGGGCTTGTGGACTTGGTGGCTCATTGCTCTCAACTGGCTGTTTGTCTGGTGTGGGTTGGTTGGTTGTTGGAATGCCATTTCTGTATTATGCTCTAAGGCTTTGTCTGTGTTATTAAGAGAAACCAATGGAATAGTACTAAGGGGACTGCTTTCTTTTATATAGTTGTGAGGTCCGTTTTCCAAATGTTGGTCATGCATGCTTTGAGTCTCATCATTATTTTTTGCCACATGTTGTAGATTACTTGCAATCTCTTCCATAATAGTATTGTCATTTAGAGACTCACAAGTTTTCATAATATTTGGGTTAAAACTACCATCCAAAACCATCAGTTGATCAGTGGTATTTGCATTCACATCATTATTACCCTCGGTAGGCGGAGATTTACTGTTATCATTAGTATCTCTAGGCAAAGGGAGGGTGGTAGGGTTATTTTGCTCTGCATGAACATCAGTAGATGTTATGATGTTTGTCTTGGTTCCGTAGGCTTCTTCAGTAAGTTTTTTAATCCACTGTAGTTTTGTGTTTAGGGCTCTCTCTTCTGAATTGGGCTGGAAGTTAGTAGGATTATGGGCTTGTAAAATATTCACATCTTTTCCAATACTAGTTTGACAACCATCAGCCTGCTCTGTTATCTTTTTAATCCACTGAAGCCGTTTTTGATGCGTTAAATCAAAATTAATAGGAGGGGAGGTCTGAACATTATAATTTCTTAGAGGTCCAATATTATTTGAGTTGCTTTTAAGATGGGCTGAGAACTACGGGCTATTAGTTATGTTTAGAGTCTGTTGTTGGGCTTTATTTTGCTCAGGTTTAGGCTTATTTTTTGGTCTTCTAGAAATAATGGTCCATTCAGAGTCTTCCGTTAAACACTCTTTACCTTTGTATTGATATTACAAAGAGAAGTAATATGTCCAAGAACACCACACTTGTGGCAAAAAAGAGTCTTAAGTTCATATTGCACTTTTTGAACAATTCTATCTATCTTAATTTTGGATTCTAAAGGTTTAGTAGTATCAATTTCAACACAAATTCTAGCATATCTGGCTCTAAATAAATTTCCAGTGTGAACATCTAGTTTGATAGGTTTGCCCACCAAAGATGCAATTTTCAATAAAGTACCAGGGTCATAATATTCTACAGGAAGCTCAGGCAATTAAATCCAAATAATCATTTTGTTAAATTTAGCTTCCATGGGTCTAAAGTTTGGTTTCCATCTACATATAGATAAATACTTATTTTGCAAGGACCATGGTCCACCAGTTAAAACAAGCATATAGTCATTGATGAGCCTGAGGATAGCACGAGAGCTAGATCATGGAGTGAAGACTATGCAGATCCCATCCGGGTTCCAAGTGGTCCAATCACCCGAGCTAGAGCAAGGAAGATGAAGGAAGCACTCGTGAGCATGGTCCACGAGTTAATGAATAAAGCTGACGCTTGGAGAAGCATTCAAGGAGATTCAGAGCACGAATGGAAAATAATGCTTAGCCAAGAAGACGTAGAATAATTAAGGCGTTTTTATTATTGTTTTTATTAATTTGAAGCCCAAGGATTATGTATAATTAGTATTTAGAGTGATGGGCTTGCTAAGAGTGTTTTTGGGCTTGTTTAGGGCTCTCCATTATTTTTTGTTGCCTTAGAATTGGGCTTGTGATTGTATTTTCGTTTTTAGGGTTTCTTAGGTTTGAATTAGGGTTTGCTTATGTCTCATCCTATTTAAAGGAGGCAAACTCTCTTGTATGGGCAGCTTATTTGATAATACGAAATTGAGAGTGTTGTTTTCACCTCTTGTGTTCTAAGAACACTTCGAGCAGCCAGAATTTAATTCTTGTTGCTCTTCGACTTATCAATCAATTAACCCATCAATTGATTGTTTGTCTTCGACTATACCAAGGTTCATTCTCGTTTTAGGGATTGGGTCGAGGTTCCACCTCCATCATCTTCGCGTGATTCCAAGGTTCTTACGTATTCAACGTTAAGGGTCGCGGATTCGTCATATTGGATAGAAATACGATCGTGAATCACATCAGTCATCCATTCTTAAAAATTTAACAACATAACAATCAGATCCTATATTAGTTACCTGAATTGGATTCGAAATTTTCCAAAGCTGAGAAAGTTTGGCGGTTACTCCGTCCAAGTTTATTCCTCTACCTTGGAGTTTTATAATTAGGGAATTTTTCCAATTTTGGCGAATTTTCTTTAATTCCTCACTCGTCAGATTTACTTGGAGTATGCTACTTGATACTGGTTCCTCTTCCAATTCCTCATCTTCCTTCCAATTATCGAAATTTGTAAACCAATCAGCAAAGTAAACATGGGCCGAATCTTATATGAGTTGGTCCTTGTATGATAATTTGGAGATGTCGCCTCCCGATGAACTTTCCTTTGAGTTTGTTAAATTTGCCGATTCGACTTCACGAAAACTAAAATTTATGTTTGGATTCATTGTTTTCTTTCTCAATAGAGTAGATTTTCCTGAGATTTGGAGCGGATTTGGTGGTTTCGGAGGTGGCTGGTTTCTGGCTTGGGAGGAAGTCAGTTCTGGAGAGAGCATGTTGAGTTTTTCCTTTTGCAATAGTACTGTTAACCTCTAATCTGAAACTAAATTAAACTTAATCTCCATACCCTAGTTTGCATTATGAATTGTGCTTCTTTTTGTTCATTAAATTTCATATGGAATGTAATGTAATGTATTATGATGGAACTTTTCCCCTTTTATATTTTACTCTGAATTTCTCATGTATATGAGCATTTTTATATAGAAAGATCATATATACACGTGTTCTAAGTTGTTGTCTATATTTTGTAAATGTTGAATTTGAATCTAGTTTTGAATCTTCTATGTGGTTAATTATGAGTGTTCCCTCAAGTAGCTCTAGTCACTTTGTTGATGTGCTAATTTAGTTATATATAATTTGAATAATAAATGCAACTCTACAAATTACATGGTTCTGCTAATTTTTTTGCATAACTACATGATTCCTTTCAAGTGTAACATATGCCTATTCTGAAAATTTGGGTGCGTTTATATGGAGAAAGAGCCGATTATACGAATCATCAATATAAAAAGTTTGATGATGAATTATTTGTTTCCTTGTTAGCTGCTACAAGGCATGCGCTAATTTACTTCTTTTTTCCATTCATGGGTTGTCTTATTTCCTTTAGTTATTTTTCTAGTAGCGTGTTCTTTTGATTAATTGTAGTATTTTATTTTTAGAGTACTCTTGAGTAATTTACCTTTTCCTTTTAGGGAATGATTAACATGATAAACATTATTTGTCAAGAGCATACTTGGTGCAGGCATATTCTCATTTATGTTCACCAAGAGGCCTTGTTCATTAGATATGGAGTTCTTATAATAATACGCTCTTCCTTAATTGTAATTACTGAGCTGTGGACTTCCAACACCAAGCCTTTCAAAAACTATAGAGTGAAGGACATCAAGAAAAATTGGAGAGCTTGGATTTTTGAATAGTGTTCCATTGTATAATCTGTTCTAGGGGTGTGTTGTTGGCTGTGGTTTTTGGCTTTTTACTTTTCTTTTTCTTGGGATATATGATTTTTTGTTGGGCTACTTGTCCCCTCTTAGTTTGTACTTTTTAAATTTATTAATGAAATCTTGTTTCTTATCAAAAACAATAAATAAATTGTAATTACTGCACGTCTCAAAGTGGCATCGCGAATGGCACGCGTGTTGTTATTTTCTTCGTTTTTACTTCATAGTTTAATTTTCATTAAATTCACTTGAATATACTTAAGTACTCCATTCGAGTAATTTGACCTTTAATCTGTTTGTTTTTTAACAGGGACAATTCCTCTATTCTTCAATCATCTGTTGCATCAGTGGCCTTTTTCACCATCTCTATCAACATTCTTCTTATAAGGAGACATTGATGCAAGTGAGCTCTCTAGATATATGCAAGTATTAATATTCATTCCCATTTCTTGACACCAAAGGAATAGTAGCAGAGGATGATACTATTCCTTTATTGGATTTTCTTGCAATCGAGCATGGAAATTTTTTGGAAACTGCGTGGCTCAGGCATGACCCCTCCCTTTTATTATCTTATCATTGCATGCTTTCATTCCTTTATTTTAGAATATTGGGGGCAAGTTGGATTTTGTTGGAGGAAGGGGACTTTACAATCTAGTTTTCCTTTTCTAAACTCCTCTTGCATGCAAGTAGCTAAGTAGCCATTTTTGAATATTAATTCCAAAAATTCATTAAATTCATTTTTTTTTCAAAAAAATAAATTAAATTGAGATTGTAATACATTCAAATCCCTTGCCGTTTTAGTTTTTCCGCTCTGTCAGCAATGACGCATTCATAGGTAAGCTTATTTGTGGTGTAGCATTAAATATATTTGTGTAATTTACATTATGTTTTAACCCGAAGGATATATGCTAATGAACCTAGCTCTTGTGCCCTTGAAGCAATTAATTTTGAAAACCAAGAGACTAAGACATAGTGAAACACTAAGCTCATATATAAAAGTGGAGACTAATATAGCCCGTGAGTTTAGAACCAATCCCATTGTGAGAGTTATACATGAACTCTTTTAACTTTGAAAGCGCCTTTTCATTGTGACTCTCTAAATCGTTCATTTGGCTTGGCTTTTAAAAAGGTACGTCCATGAAATGCTCAAATTATGATACTCTGAAGCTTTCTGATCTTAGAAGCTTATAACTAGGGAAGTGACATAGGCCATCTTTGTTTTACCCCAGAGCCTTGGCCTACCCGAAACATTTACCCTTAGTTAGCCCTTTTGAGCCTTAGCCTTGTTCTTTGATTAAGCCACATCAAACCCAACCTTTACAAAAGTTATCTCTGCCCTTTGATTCGTATGCGAAAGTTAGGTGAGCTAATTAAGGCTTAATTGTTGTTGAGTGAGCTTGAAAGAAGTGTTCTACTGTGCAAAGAAAAAAAAAAGAAAAAGGAAGAAACAGAAACAGTAGGGCTGCCAAAAAAAGAGAAGGAAAAAAAAGTGAAATAAAGGCAACCAAAAAAAAATAAAGAAAAGAAGGGGTTGCCAAAAGAAAAAGAGAAGAAAAAAATAGTGAAATAAAGGCAGTCAATGAAAAGAATGAAAAAGAAAGGAAAGGAAAAACAAGCTCAAGTGCATTTGAAAAGCCTGAATCTTGTGAGTCTAACTTGAGTATGCGAATTACTTTGAATCCCTCGTTTGCCCTTTCATTTCGTAGCCACTACCCCTAGCCCCATTATAACCGAATTGAAGTCCTAATTGATCCTTAGTGACTAGGTTTTGAAGTGAGGATTGTGGAAGGGTATCCTATAGCATTTCTCCTTTTTAAAATTGAGTATCCTTTCTATGAGATTCTTTGTTCGTTCATGTTAGCGTTTTTCATTATATGCATACGCGAGGCTTTTGAACTTGATTACACTTACTCTTTATAGCCCGCATGTCGAGTGATGCACCATATTCTGAGTGATTTTCTTGTTGAGTGTATGACATGAGAGATTTTGAGTCGAGACTTGATATGAGCAAAGTGTGAAGCTATTATTAGTTTTGCGGTTGATCCTTACAATGTTGCCTTCACGCCCACACACAAGGTTCACATAAGCATAATTTTCCTTAATGATTATTTAGAAATATGATTGCACCTATATACCTCTTGCTAATGCAAATATAAGAATGCTTATATCTTTGCCGAGCTTACGGAGGAAATATGCAAATTGAGGATTGCTTTGGGACTTAGTATTGTGTTGCAATTTGAACTAATTTTTTGAAATTCTTGAAATTTCTAATTTTTTGGATGTCTTCAAAAATGGCTAACTTAGCTTGTTGCCTGCATGAGTTCAAAATGTCTAAGTCAAAGCTGGACATTTGATTTGAGACGAAGAGAGTATAGTTTGCATAGGTTTAGTACTCACTTACGATATAGTGTATATTTATGTATGTATGTTTTCCATGCATCTCACTGATTTATATGTACGTTGAATTGCCGTGGGGCCATCCCGATACTAACGTGTTTATTTGAGTGTCTCAGTATTATATCATTTAGTCATTTTTGTTTCATGAATTGCTTTATTGCTTGGATTCTTAAGTGTTTCTTCTTTGTCCAAGGTAAGTGACGATTCCCATTATCATTGTATAAATATGAATGTGTCTTGCATGCTCAAAATATCCTATTGCTTGTAGATAATTAAAAATCATTAAAGAGCCCCAAAAACAATTCCTTCCAATATGACTTTTTAAGTTTTATCTTGTGTCACATTTGCACTAAAGCGACAATGAAAATCATTTTAAAATACTTTTTTAGTAGAAAAGCACTCACTTTTTCAAAAGCCTTGTCTCACATGGCACATTTCTTCAAAAGCCAAGGCACCTCTTTTCAAAATCTCTTTTTCAAGGAATCTGTTTTTAAATACATTTTTCTTAAATAAAACCATTGTCTCTTTTGCCGCATCATAGTACTGACTACAAGCCCTCCCATGTCACACCAAACTATGTAGATTTTGATTCTATCTTTGGAAGATATGTATGACCGTTGAATTGAATACCTGAGATTGAAGTAGCATCTTAATGTCTTTCAAAAGTAATTGCCATGTCTTTCCATTGTGTTGAAATGCCCTTCATTTCCTGTTTAATTTTGAATAAGAATAATATTGATGCAGTCTTCGGGATTAAGCTCAAGGCTTAGTGAGGCTCAGTTAGCACTTTATAGGGTTGAGGTAACTTTACAAACGTGTGAGCCTTTGGTGCGTTGCAAGGCTGAAGGCACAGTTGAGACACGCCTTAGTGAAATTTAATAGGGAATATTTCCATAAATTGTGTAGAATGGCAAAACAGAATTCATGTTGGTGTTGGGATTGAGATGATTTGAGCTTCAAGTTTGTTATTATGTTTCCATTTTCGGTGTTAGGTCCATTGATGTAAGAACAGGCCCATGCAAAATATTCTATATTGCTTTTTATGAGCAAATAGAGCAGTTTCTAGTTTATGTCAAATGTATTCCTTTCTACTAAAAAAAATTTGTACATGATACTGTTTTAAGCCAAACATGTACTTGAAGTTATTTTAAGAGAACTTACTTCGTTCTAATGTTTCTCTTCTGCCCTTTTAGTCAAAATAATGGATTCAAGCATCTGTTTTCAGATACGGTTTGACAATGTCCCTCACCGGAAGCTAATTGAGTACAAGAAGGACCAAAATTGGATGCACAACTCTGATGACTCTTATATTTCCTGGAGGTGGTACCCAATTGAAGGATGGAGTACATCACTACATTCACTATATTGAGCAGGTACATTTGGGTTTATCATTTCTATTTTTGGAATATATTATCATTTAGTTACGTTAAATTGCTAATGAAGTTAACATTGTATCTGGTCGATGGGAACACGATTGGGATAAGTTTACCAACAATTCAATAGGAAACTTCTTCTGCAGTTTTGATATATATTGAGAACTTGCATAATTGTAATTGAAATAGGTAGAGGGTTGTCGTTTACTTATGTCAAATACGAATAAACTGTCATCCATCTGTTTTCTTGTCATTTAGTGCTGAGAATATTGATGCTTTTGTTCGGAAAGTATTCTGTTCATTGTCATTATTTAGGAACGTCGGTTCATTGTCATTTAGTGCTGAGAATATGCTGCAGCCATTGCTAAAAATCAGAATAACGATGAAGAGGGTTGCATTCAACTTCATCAAGATACTCTTCAATTCTGAATCAGAACTTTCCTCCTTTGGGTGAAAGCAGTCCTGTTACCAAACAGCCCTCTCAGAGCATTGTCAATAAAACAAAAAAGGGAAGACTAGAGCTCAAAGGCAAAAGAAAGGCCAACCTTTTTCTCTTACCAAACAGCTAAAGGCCAAGAAAGCTGTCAACAGAGAATTAAAAGCTTATTCTAGAAAATCCAAATCCATAGCTCAACCTCAAACTTCTGACCCTGATGCTTTTCGATGGCAACTTTATGAAAAAGATAAAAAGAAGGGGGAAGATGAAGCAGCAGTCTCTGCATATGTTCTTCTTATTGTCCAAACCAGTTCATGCTGCAGTGTGAAATGAAATTAGGCTGATCATAGGTTCTTTTCCATGACATGGTTCAATATCTATTCATTTACATGATTCCCTAGAGGTTGTTTGTCCGAAGCTGTCTTGCCTATGGTTGGCAGCTGGCAGCGCAACATTTCCTATTGTGACACCGAGTTCCCTAATAGATACAAAATTGCTGGAAAGCTTGGTAAATCTACAAAGTGAATGATGTGATTCACGACCGTATTTCTATCCGATATGACGAATCCGCGACCCTTAACATTGAATACGTAAGAACCTTGGAATCACGCGAAGATGATGGAGGTGGAACCTCGACCCAATCCCTAAAACGAGAATGAACCTTGGTATAGTCGAAGACAAACAATCAATCGATGGGTTAATTGATTGATAAGTCGAAGAACAACAAGAATTAAATTCTGGCTGCTCGAAGTGTTCTTAGAACACAAGAGGTGAAAACAACACTCTCAATTTCGTATTATCAAATAAGCTGCCCATACAAGAGAGTTTGCCTCCTTTAAATAGGAGGAGACATAAGCAAACCCTAATTCAAACCTAAGAAACCCTAAAAACGAAAATACAATCACAAGCCCAATTCTAAGGCAACAAAAAAATAATGGAGAGCCCTAAACAAGCCCAAAAACACTCTTAGCAAGCCCATCACTCTAAATACTAATTATACATAATCCTTGGGCTGCAAATTAATAAAAACAATAATAAAAACGCCTTAATTATTCTACGTCTTCTTGGCTAAGCATTATTTTCCATTCGTGCTCTTCATCTCCTTGAATGCTTCTCCAAGCATCAGCTTTATTCATCAACTCGTGGACCATGCTCACGAGTGCTTCCTTCATCTTCCTTGCTCTAGCTCGGGTGATTGGACCACTTGGAACCCGGATGGGATCTGCATAGTCTTCACTCCATGATCTAGCTCTCGTGCTATCCTCAAGCTCATCAGTGAGTTCACTGGATCCACTCCTTACCTTTTCTCTTTATTTCATTTTATCTTGTAGTTCAAGGTAAATATGTATGTAACTTTTTTTTTTCTTGAAACTATTTAAAGCATTTTAATATTTGGGGTAACGAATAGTTTCAGTCTTTTGAAGCTCAACTTCTGAATACTAGTCAGGATCACGTGCAAATATTTAACATTTAGGTGAAAGCAAAAATGAAGTCATCTCAGATGCCCGAGCAGGTTACGATCTTAATTCTTTACCTCACATCTCTTAAATTCATTCATTCCGAATCTACCTTGTTTTCCATTTTTATTGATGTTTATGTCAGGATCAACTTCTGAATACTAGTCAGGATCACGTGCAAATATTTAACATTTATGTTTATTGATGTTAATTCTTTACCTCACATCCATTTTTGTCCTTTGGAACTGGATTACAAGAAAGTTGTTGGGCTTGATCATGTGAACCTCAGTATATCGTTGGTCGATTGAAGGTAAAGATGCTATTCTATTTCTACATGATCAATATGAGATTTATGGTTTTCATATTATGCTCAATACATATTGTTTGAAATTGTAGTCCTCTAAAAAGGTTTTCTATGCATCTATTTGTTGGTGATTCTGAACAAGAAATTTGGTGGAGATATTACTGGAGTTCCACCTGTGGTTGGCCATGTATGCACTCAACAACAACTAACAAAACTAATCCCTTGGTATGTTATTTGCCCATCTATATGTGGTTTGCTGATAATGTGTACAATTCGACTACCATGTGTTCTGGCAATTGTTCTTTATGGCTTACACAACTTGCGAGACAAAATATGTCTGAGGTTTTGAAACTATATTATCTGGATACTTTCGTAGTCATTTGAAATTGGAAAGTTTATTTGTTGGACCAATTTTCCAAAAGCTATAGCTTAAGTGGGTTCCACCCCCTCTGCCACTTTGAGTTATGGTTGTAACAAGGAAGAGAGTTAAACATTCCTTGTTTTAAAAAAAAGGAAAAGAAAGAAAGAGTAGTGGCATGTCCGTATTTCTGCAGACTGACCCCACTATTACGTTAGCTATGTTTTAGATGCGGAGAGTTCAAATTTCACCCGGACATGCCACTTATCAAACTCGATTCAGCTTTATGTGGCAAGAAGTCAGAAGGCAGTGCAGGCAATCACGGATCTTTAATTTCAGAGAAATAATGAGTGTTCTGCTTTCTAAATTCAGGGATCAACCAAATGCTACAATATGCCCGTTTTTCCTTCTAGTTCTGGTATCGTCCGCCAGGCAAAAAGTTTGAGAGGTAAGGATCATTCTGCATTAATTGTTATTTGCCTTTTTTGGTTTATTTATTGTTGCGTATCGTGGCTACTTTAATGCACCCCACCCCACCCCAACAGTGATTGTGTTTGTGTTTTGTGCTTGTGAATGTTTTGTTTAAATTTCCATTTCTATGCATTTCATTTCAGTTTCTGTTTTAGTTGAAATTTCTTTTCATATTTGGTACTGATCATGTTACTTTGATTACACTTTCAGGTTAACCTGGATTTTGTGGTTGGGTTGTTTTCAACGCTGATGATCAATGGGTTGGTACTTGCTGGCTAGGGAGTTGGAAGTATGAAGTGTCCCCACTCCCCCTTTCATTCCTTTCCTCGTTAGCTACCCAATAGTACGATTTCAGAAGAAATGAATTTCCCTTGTGTTTCTGTCCAGTAGACCAGGAAGCAAGGAATCGAGTGTGGTATACAATTGAAAAGATAAGCAGAACTGCAATTTATTGTTGAAGAGATTTGGATGTTTGGAAACAAACAATGAGCTAGGAGGGAAAGCAGAGGGCTTTGTCTGACCCTTTTTAAGCTGTTAGATAACCGTGGGTTGTCTAATCATGACAGATCTGCATTTTTGAAGTGAAGGTAAGAACTATTATCTTTTAGCCTTTTCAGATTTATGCTCGTGAGGCTTAGTCCGAGCAATCCCTAGACTCTTGAGTGCTAGTTTGGTTCGGTTTGAAAAATATTTTTCACATAGCTGAAAAAAATAGTAGTTCAAAGTAGCCTCACCTTTTTTGTGTAAATTCCTTTTGGTACAAACACAAGAAAAGTAGTACATAACAATTTTTTCCTATTCTACAATTGAAAACAGAAACATTAATTTCCGTAATGAGTGAGTGAAATCTATTCCCTCCTCCCCGCTGAACCAAATGGTTCTTAAGATCATTCTTTTGTACTTGTAAGATGTTGCTTTTAACATTTATATTCTGGTGGCTCCTTGTGTAGGAGCAGTTCGAAACCAACCATGGCTCGTTCATCCGTCCACAGGGTTGTTGGTTGAAAGTCTATAAACTAAATGGAAAACATCAAATCACTACTTCTTAAGGAGATTACATGGCTTCATTCCACCAGTCGCTACAAGTTTGATCGTGTTCATCTACTAATGAAGGTAATTAGCTAGTTTGCACTCAAAAGGAAAAAAATGAAAAATAAACTAAAACAAGTTCTCTGGAAATTCATTATATATTGGTTTATTCAGGGGCACATGTTTAGGGTAGAACAGTTGGTGAATGCAGTACTGGCAAAAGTTAACTGAGCATGTGAGTGATTATTTTGCCTTTTGTGATTTCTCTTTTGGCTTTACCAAGATGCAGCTTTAACTCAAATGCAGCAACAAAATGTTTTAACATTGTAATAAAGGTTTGTGCACATGATAATGTTTTCCTGCCAGCATTTGTAAGCATAGAGCGACGGTTCTAACCTTGTCAATTGAAGACCTTGTCAAAGTGTCAAAGGTGTAGCGAAGCCAATCCTTCTTTTCGTCATGAATTTCAGGAGTAAAAGGTATTCATATTATTCATTCTGCTTTTTCCAATGATTAGTGTTGCTTTTCTCATGTGATTCACTTGTCAAATGTAGCAAGCCAGAATTTGGAAGCAGTAATTGTTCGGACAATTCAATTTTCTTTTTCAAGTATATTTTTTTCGAGCTTTTGAAATGTTCTTGTTAAATATTATATTAGCTGTATATTAGCTGTTATATTAGCTGTATATTAGCTGTTAGATAGTTAGGTTATTTTAATAGTGTTTCCTCTTGTATAAATAGATGCTCTTGTTATTGAAAATAACACACAACAATTTCTTCTCATTCTTTCTCATGGTATCAGAGGTGGAGTGAGAAAAACCCTATTATAATCTTGTGCTTGCTGTGTTTCTTCGTTCCAGCATACCTCTCACCCAAACCCTAGCCGCCAAGCTGTGTTTTTCATTCCAGCATACATCTCACCCAAACCCTAGCCGCCAACAACCAAGGAGTCATCCAAACCCTAGTTGTTTCGCGTGTATCCTACCACTTTCACACCACACCACCCACACCAAGGTGGTCGGAAATCTCAGACGAGCCCACGCCAAAAGAATCACCGGAAAAATCTGCCTCACGCGCTCCCACGCACCGTAGCTGCCCTGCGCGTGAGATCCACGCGCCATCACTTCCACACGCGCGTGTAGGCGCGTGAACAGTAGATTCATCTCCAAATTTTCCAGATTCCCTTTTTGGCTTGAACCCTACTGTTTTGCAATACTTTCCTGGTATTTCTTGCCCTTTACATTCTTTCTTGTGTTCATTCGTAATGAGTAATCAAATGAATATGTTGCCTAACAAATCCTTCCTAAGTTTTGCAACCACTCCTATCATATGTTCGGAAAAATTGAAGGGTCCCAATAATTATATGTCATGGTCTGCCTCTGTTGAATTGTGGTTTATGGGCCAGGGTTATGAAGACCACTTAGTAAAACGTGTTACTGATATTGTTGAAAAAGAACAGTTGCAATGGAAACAAATTGATGCCTTTTTATGCAATGTTCTATGGCAATCTATTGATCAAAGTCTTGTTGGCCAGTACCGTCCTTATCGCACTTGTTATGAGGTGTGGCAAAAGGCTAAGAAACTTTATTCAAATGACATAAATCGTCTTTATACCATTGTCTCTCATATGAAGACGATTAAGAAACAGGATCATGATATGCAAGAATACCTTGGCCAAATTGAGACTCTTCGACAGGAATTTAATGAGTTAATGCCCTTGTCAACTGATGTTACGCAACAAGAAACAGATCGTGGAAAGTTTTTTATGGTTCTTGCACTCGCAGGGTTGCCCACTGAACTTGATTCAGTTCGCAATCAAATTTTGGCAAATCCTGGGGCTCCTAATATGGATACGATCTTTGAGCAGTTGATTCGTATTTCTGTACCTTTAAGCATCCCAAGCAATTCTACCACTTCCACTGATTCTGCTATACTAGCATCTCAAGTGACTCCTGGACGGGATGGTAAAGGCGGCCAACGAGGTCGAACACGCCCCAAATGTACTCATTGCCATAATCTGGGCCATACAGTAAATCGTTGCTACAAGCTTCATGGCTATCCGCCTAAGGTTGCCAACATCTCACAATATGATCCATCCTCTGGGGATACACCTGGGACTATGACTGTACCTGCTACTGAGTATGCTGCATTTCAGAAATTTAAAGAGAGTAACCAGTCATCAGCCATAGCCTCAACCAGTCAAATTGGTAATCATATTGCTTGCATCTCTCAATCATCCTCTCTTGGGCCATGGGTTCTTGATTCGGGTGCCTCCGATCATATGTCTGGTAACAAAGATTTGTTCTCTCGTATTACTTATTCTGATACTTTATCTACTGTTACCTTAGCTGATGGTTCACAAACTAAAGTTAGAGGTATTGGACGAGCTACTCCCTTGCCTTCTCTATCTTTAGACTCTATTCTTTTCATACCAAATTGTCCTTTTAAGTTAATTTCCATTAGCAAATTAACCCAAACATTGCCTTATTCTGTTACCTTCGTTGCTAATTCGGTTCTTGTGCAGGATCGGAACACCGGGAGGACGATTGGAGTAGGATGTGAGTACCGCGGACTATACTACCTTTCCCCACCACCACTCCCTGTAGCATGTGTTGCCATTGATCCACCTGCCATCCTCCATCACCGTTTGGGACATCCTAGCCTACAAAAGTTACAACAGATGGTGCCCAGTCTTGCGAGTTTGTCTTCTTTAGAGTGTGAGTCTTGTCAGTTAGGAAAACATGTTCGTAACTCTTTTTCTAGTCGTCTCAATAAACAAGCAGAGTCACCTTTTGCTTTAGTTCATTCGGATATATGGGGTCCTAGTCGTGTTAAATCTACTTTGGGTTTTAGTTATTTTGTTACGTTTATTGATGACTTTTCCCGTTGTACTTGGATATTTTTAATGAAAAATCGTTCAGAATTATTCTCCATATTTCAAAATTTTTGTTCTGAAATTAAAACTCAATTTGGCACTACTATTCGTACTTTTCGAAGTGATAATGCACGAGAATACTTTTCTGCCCCTTTTCAATCTTTTATGGCCTCTCAAGGTATACTTCATCAATCGTCATGTGCTCATACCCCTCAACAAAATGGGGTGGCAGAAAGGAAAAACAGACACTTGATTGAAACTACACGTACTCTCCTTATTCACACTCATGTTCCGCTGCGTTTTTGGGGAGACGCTGTTCTTACAGCATGCTATTTGATTAATCGCATGTCGTCCTCAGTTTTACAAAATCAGGTTCCTCATTCTCTGTTATTTCCTAATCAATCACTATACTATCTTCCACCTCGTGTCTTTGGATGTACATGTTTTGTTCACGATCTCACTCCGGGAAAAGACAAGTTACATGCCAAGTCTCTTAAATGTATCTTTCTAGGTTACTCTTGTTTACAGAAAGGTTATCGTTGTTTCTCTCCTCACATTAAACGATATCTTATCTCTGCCGATGTCACGTTCTTCGAAACGACTCCTTTCTTTACGTCTTCTGAACATGCTGAGTGTCCAATTGATGTTCTATTTATACAAGAGGAAACACTATTAAAATAACCTAACTATCTAACAGCTAATATAACAGCTAATATACAGCTAATATAATATTTAACACTCCCCCTCAAGCTGGAGCGTACAAGTTGTATGTTCCCAGCTTGGTACAAATATAATTGACTCGAGGACCTGTGAGAGACTTGGTAAATATATCTGCTAGTTGATCATTTGACTTAACATAACCAGTAGCAATGTCCCCTGAAAGAATCTTCTCTCGAATAAAATGGCAGTCAATAGACAACCGACTGTAGATTTCCCAGGAGGAAGGGGCACTAAATCCCAAGTGCCATTAGAATGTAACGCAGACATCTCATCAACCATCGCTTGACGCTAACCGGGGTCCAAAAGAGCTGATCCTCCATTTTTTGGAATAGAAACAGGAGACAAGGACGATACAAAGGCAGTATATGACGGAGATAAACGATGATAACTCAGGAAATTATAAATGGGATAAGGATTTCGAGTAGAACGAATACCTTTACGTTCGGCAATTGGACGATCCAAGTCAGAGACCGGAATGGAAGTCATGATCGGAGCTATAGACCGGTTGAAAGCTCGATTGGTTGCCAAAGGTTATACACAGATTTATGGGCTTGATTATGGTGACACATTCTCTCCGGTTGCTAAAATGGCCTCTGTTTGCTTATTTCTTTCTATGGCCGCCATTCATCAATGGCCTCTCTATCAGTTAGATATCAAGAATGCTTTCCTCCGTGGTGAATTGCAAGAAGAAGTTTATATGGAGCAACCTCCTGGGTTTGTTGCTCAGGGGGAGTCTAGATCTCGATTGGTGTGTCGCCTCCGACGTTCTTTATATGGACTTAAACAGTCCCCACGAGCTTGGTTTGGGCGATTCAGTTCAGTTGTTCAACAATTTGGAATGACCCGAAGCGAGTCTGATCATTTAGTGTTTTATCGCCACTCGCCCTCCAACCGATGCATCTATTTGGTTGTGTATGTGGATGACATTGTGATTACCGGAAATGACTAGGAGGGTATACAGAAACTTAAGCAACATCTGTTCCAACACTTTCAAACAAAAGATTTGGGCACACTCAAGTACTTTTTGGGAATCGAAGTTGCTCAATCCCAACATGGCGTATTTATCTCCCAGCGAAAGTATGCCCTCGATATCTTAGAAGAAACAGGCATGTCCAATTGCAAACCCGTCGAGACTCCGATGGATCCGAATGCTAAGCTTCTACCTAATCAGGGGGAGCCTTTACCAGACCCGAGTAAATACCGGAGACTTATTGGTAAACTTAACTACCTCACGGTAACACGTCCTGATATTGCGTTTCCGATGAGTGTTCTCAGTCAGTTTCTAAGTACTCCATGTGATAGTCATTGGGATGCAGCTATTCGTATTCTAAAGTATATCAAGAGAGCTCCAGGTAAAGGCTTGTTATATGAAAACAAGGGGCATACTCAGGTAATTGGCTATTCAGATGCTGATTGGGCAGGCTGTCCGTCCGATAGACGCTCAACTACTGGATACTGCATTTTTGTTGGGGGTAATCTCGTGTCTTGGAAGAGCAAGAAACAATCCGTTGTTGCTCTATCCACTGCTGAAGCAGAATATCGAGCCATGGCTAAAGAAACATGTGAACTCATATGGCTGAAACAATTACTCCAGGAGCTACAATTTATAGAGATTCAGCAAATGAAGTTAATATAGTTAGGTTATTTTAATAGTGTTTCCTCTTGTATAAATAGATGCTCTTGTTATTGAAAATAACACACAAGAATTTCTTCTCATTCTTTCTCAATTCTTTTTCCTTCTTTTAATTTCTGTTATCATTATCCAAATGTGTTGTTGTGGATTGATGTTTTAATGCGTCCCTTTAAAAATCAGGTCTCAGCTTGGGAAATGAAAGCAGCATTTGATTGGAATATTTATCTTCGTGTTGCATATTATGCTTCTGAAGCCTGGTAATTTTATAGTTCGTCCCTCATGGTGAGTTTAGTCTCTGGAAATGATATTATTTTTCTAATTATCCAGTCCTTTCCTTGTTGGCAAATGGGAAGATTTTGTACAGCATGTTCATGTTCGGCGTGTAACTCTTTGAGTTTTCTGTCACTCTCATGGTCGAATGGCTTCATAATCTCTCATATTAATGTTGCATTTGTTCTGATTGAGGCACATTTCTTATTATGGCTACGGCTTGCAGAAGGATCCTCTGGTTTGGATGGTAAACTAAGGCCTCGTTTGGTTCACGGATTTTAGTACTCGGGAAAGGAAAGTACTTCCTTTCCTTTGTTTGGTACGCACAAATTCCGAAAACACTTTCCCGAGAGAAGGGAAAGTAGGGGGTAAAACCATTCCTCCCAAAACACATGGGATTGATTTTCCCATGTGATTTCCAAGCATTTATTACACAAATTTTAGACAATAATACTCTTACCAAAATACTTTTCATGGTTTACCAAACACAAGAAAGGAAATTTGACAGGAAATTTACTTTCCCACCTCCATGGGAAAGGAATTGATTTCCTTTCCGTGAACCAAACGAGGCCTAAATCCAGAACATACACCGTGCCTAATTTGGGGTATCAAATGAATTTCCTTCTATCTGAAAAATTAGCTCATGCCAACAACTTTTTACAAGGTTTTGTATGCCATAGTTTCTTTTTTTTATTATTATTTTATTGTGTCCTTTTTGCACTTAACAAATTTCTTAACCTTTTTCTCTTCATTTCCGTATTGGGTTCAAATGCTATTGTAATGGCTAAAATGGCGAAGCCAGTTGTTCAAAAGCGAAGTTTCACCCTTATAAATGCATAGCGAAGATCATCCTGCTCTTCAGAATATTTTGGATGTGATCGAAATGATCTTAGATATACCTCAGAGCATACCTCTAGCCAAGGTATCAAATTTGCCAAATATGCATTGTTATTGCCTAAAAAAGCTTACAACTCATGAGATTCACTTGTTAAACTTTAAATGATAAACTTGATATATATTCATTCGACACATGAACCTTGTTACGCTTATGCTGATTTTCGAACTAACTGTAGAGGGATCAACATATTCATTTGTAAGATTACCTAGAGGCTGTGCGTCCAAAGCTGCTTCACCTATGGTTGGCAGATGGCGGGTCAACATTTTCTCCTGTCTTGTAGAGTTCCTTAAAACTATGGGAACGATATATACAAATTTGCTAATAAGTGTGGTTAATTTCTCTAGTGAGCTTGCTCTTTCCATTCCGTCCCTTTTCTCTTTATTCCATTTTGTCTTTTGCACGTTAAGGTGAATATTTTGTAACTTTTTCTTTGCACAGGAGAGCAAGAATTTGGACAGCATTTCCTCTTGCTCGTGTTTCTGGACTTAATAATCTATTAAGAAGGTAATGATCTTGTTTACATTCAAGAAGGAAAAAACAACATAAAATGAATTATTTTTAGGAACATCCGTCCCTTTCTCTTTATTTCATTTTGTCTTTGCACGTTAAGGTGAATATTTTGTAACTTTTTCTTTGCACAGAAGGAGAGCAAGAATTTGGACAACATTTCATCTTGGTATCCAGGGCGGCATGTTGAGAAAAGAGGAGTTGGTGACTGTAGTAGCAGCAGATGCATCAGTATTCTTTCCAGTTTGTAGGGCATCCGCATCTTTCCAGCATAATGTCCGTGTGCTAGCCATCCAAGCGAATACTCTGCATATATGGTATATAATCCAACCAGTTCAGGCTTATCAGAGATTACATGACAATTAGGATCATGAACCATTGGGCCCCTTTAACAAGGTACTTATAAGATGTTACATTTGACATTTATCTTCTGATGGCCTACAAATAGGATTTGTTCAAAATGAACAAATCAAGTCAGTTGATCGTTAAGCCATTCTATACTATCAGCATTCGTGTACCAGTTGCTGCCACTTTGCCTCAATTTCAAATAAGATTTTATTCTTGAGGAATTCTTTTTTACTACGTGCATGTGGTGGAGGTATTGGTGTTTCAAACGAAACAATTAAGAATCCAAACTGAAAAAAAGAACTGTTGATAATTCTGAAAAATATTATAAAGATCCTGCTCTCCATACAATTCAGAGAATTAAATAGGATGATAATCCTAAGAATAAGAAACTCTGGGAAACTAAGTTTAGAATGCAATTAGGCAACTTAAAAGTAGTTCTAGAAAATAATAAAATAGGAAACTAATAATAAGAATTGGAAACTAGTTAAACGTGTGCTGCATCAATCTTCTCCACTTGAAGAAAACTCGAGGACGAGTTTTGTGGGTGCAAAGAAAACTCATCTGGTGGGAAGTATTCAAAGATATCAGCAACGTTGAAAGTGGTGGAGATGTTCATGTCAGTCGGAAGATCAATTTTGTAAGCATTATCACCATTTTTCCGAAGAACCTGAAAAGGACCAATTTTTTTGTTCTTGAGCTTACTGCAAATGCCAACTGGGAATCTATTCTTACGCAAATGCACCATCACCAAATCGTCCTCATTAAAAATCTTTTGGAGCCTATGCTTGTCCGCTGCGGACTTGTATCGTGAATTAGCCTCCTCGAGACTTTTCTTCACTTCGTTATAAATCTGTTGAATACGGTCTGCAAATTCCTTAGCATCATAATTAACATCGGCAGACGGAGGAAGACAAATTAGACCCATAGTATACTTCGGAGCACTAGTGTAAACAATTTCAAAAGCTGTCTTTTTAGTAGAGCGATTAGGTACACAGTTGAAAGCAAATTCAATCTATGGAAGGACAACATCCCATAGCTTCGACTTATCACCACACGCGGCCTAAATCATGTTGCCAAGGGTACGATTAGCCACTTTGATTTGCCCATCGGTCTGCGGGTGGCTCGTATTATTGAACTTTAAAGAGGTGTCGAACAGTTTCCACAAAGTTCTCCAAAAATGATTGAGGAACTTAACATCCCTATTGGAAGTTTTGGATCGAGGAACCCCATGTAAACGCACCATTTCGCGAAAAAATAAATGAGCCACATAAGACACATCAGAAACCTTTTTGCAAGGAAGAAAGTGAACCATTTTGGAAAATCGATCAACCACCATGAAAAAGGAATCAACGCCTCGTTGAGTTCTCGAAAGGCCAAGAACAAAGTCCATTGTCAAGCCTTGCCAAATTGTCTCTAAAATGGGCAAAGGCATATAGAAACCAATATTTTGAGCTTGCCCCTTTGCTTTTTGACATACCGAACAACGCTGAACGAATCGCCCAACGTCACGCTTCAATTTTTTTTGATAAGAAACAAACAATTCCATTAAAACTTTAAAAAAAGTACAGAGAAATTTGAAACGCCGTGGATGAGTTATCCAAGGCTAAGAAAACAGGAAAACATCGCTCCAGCTTATACAATCTAGATCAAACAAAAGACTCTCAGTTTTATCAAATATTTTTCCCGCTCTCGCCCACAAATTTACTTTGCATATAACAATATCCCATACTTCCCCAACTGAGCTTTCTTTATCTTCAAAAACGCGTTTATTTCTCTCCAACCAAATCTGCCAAGCCAATGCTAACACCAAAAAACGCCAAATATTTTTGCTCTTCTTAGAATTTTTCCCCAAAAACCAGCGATTAACCACCCACTCAGCCCATGTTTTGTTTGTAGCCCCAATAATATGAAACAATGCTCTCACCTTCTGCCAAAGAGCACCAGCAAAAGGGCAGTGAAGCAGCGGGTGATCATTTGATTCACTGTCCTTTTTGCACATGACACATATTGATGGGGATAGCGCCCAAAAAGGCCTACGCCTTTGGCAAACATCAAAAGTGCTCAATTTGCCTAGAGATGCCAGCCATGCAAAGACTCTTATCTTTGTCGGTACGCCGCTACTCCAAATCAACTTATATTGCTGAAAATCTGGTTCATCGTTTTCATTGCATAAAATTTCAAAGAAAGATTTGCAAGAGAAAATACCAGACTTCTCCCCCTTCCATACCCGTTTATCCTCTCTCCCACGAACTGGACAGTGATCTGTAATCAAACCCACTAACTCCATGTACATGTCAACTTCCCAGTCATTTAAATTTCTATTGAACTGTACATTCCAAATCGCTGTTGTATTATCACTCCAATCCACAAATTCACTAACTGTACCCCCCTTATTTCTAGCAATTCTGAACAATCCCTCAAATTGTTCTTTTAGAGGTATTTGACCAACCCAAGCATCTTCCCAAAATCGAGTTTGTTCGCCATTTCCCACATTTATGCATGAATTACTTGAGAATTTAAACCAGCCTTGTGAAATGGCCCTCCATGGGGCCCTAAAAGTGCTGTTAACGTTGCATGAAGGGTCCCGGCCATTGCTATGGAAGCCATATTTGCTTACGATTACCCGACACCAAAGTGAGTCTCTTTCAACCGAGAAACGCCACATCCATTTCCCCAATAGTGCCAAGTTCCTTTTCCCAATATTCCCGACCCCAATCCCACCTTTTACTTTCGGTTTTGCGGCTATATCCCATTTGACCAGATTGTCTCCACCACCGTCTTCATTTCCCTTCCAAAAAAAATCCCACATCAGCTTCTCCACTACCTTGATCACTTTGATTGGCATTTTAAAAAGCGACATAAAGTAAGTAGTGATACTACCAAGGACCGATTGTAAGAGCACTAACCTTCATCCTCTCGATAGTGCTTCTTTAAACCATCCTTCAATTCTTTTAGACATCTTTTCTAGGACAGGTTCCCAAAAGACAAAAGAGTTGGGGTTACCTCCGAGAGGCAGCCCTAAGTACGACATCGGCCACTCCCCACAACTGCACCCAACAGATTCAGCGTAATTAGAGACAACACCCGCCGCTACATTTAAGCCCGCCAAACTGCTCTTTTTTAAGTTCATTTTTAAGCCGGATGCCTTAGAAAAAATATTCAACACTTCCCATAAATTGTTTATGCTTGCCTCATTATTTTCAATAAAGAAAATACTATCATCGGCAAATTGAAGATGAGAGATATTAATTCTATTCCTACCGATCTTAAAACCCTTTATTAGGTCTTCATCGCTTGCTTTTTTCATTAACCGACTTAGAGCGTCCGCGACAACAATAAAGAGGGAGGGGGAGAGGGGGTCACCTTGACGAAGACCCCTAGATGCATCAAATCTACCTCTTGGCTTCCCATTTAGAATGATTGAAAAATTTGCCGTACTCAAGCACCCTTCAATCCATTTCCTCCATCTTTTCCCGAAGCCCTTCTTCTCAAGAGCAAATTGTTAAAATTCCCAACTAACATGATCATAAGCCTTTTCAAAGTTGACCTTCACCACCATCCCTGGCTTCTTTTTACTTCTGTACTGATGGAGGCAAGACTGTTGTGCAAAATGAAGACAATTCAAAGGCCATCCAAGTTCCAACAGGCCCAATTACAAGGTCGCGGGCTAAGAAGTTAAAGGCTGAGCTTAATGGATTAATTCAAGCTATTTGGGCTCAAGAAGAAGGCACAATCAAGCCCATTGGAGGGGAAAAATGTGGAGCACAAAATGGAGGCTGGGTTACACTTATTCAAGCCCAATTGGAGTGAGAAGACTATGTCTATGCGGCCCAAGAAGTGGAGTCAAGCCAGCCCACTCGTTTTTATTTATTATTTATTTATTATTTTTATTTCCTCTTAAAAACTAGTTCTTGTTTGATTAGGATTTGTTTGAGGATTCCTTATTGGATTGGTTTCTTGTGGCCTAAGTTTTCTTCTCCCTATTTAAAGGGGGATTCATTGTTTTATTTTATCATCTAAGACTTTATTCATAATAAGATTGAGTGATTTAATCCTCTTTGGTTCTTCACGAACTACTTGAACTTATCGGTTTGTCCGTGGCGTTCACCAGACTTATCAATCGGTATTCCGCACCCGGTTGTGGCGTCTTCAGTTTCCATCCTAATCTGATTGTAGAAACGGTCCAGGTTCTTAATTTGCTACGGTTTTCGTGTGTGTCTGTGTCGAGGTTCGCACAACCAATTCGTTGTGTTTGCGGGTTTCGAGCGATTTCACCGTAGGTCGTATCAGTTGGTATCAGAGCAGAGCTTCTACTATCAGGTTTTATCTATCCATTAATTAGTAATCGTTTGATTTGTGTTTATGTTCTTCGTGTTTTATTCTTCATTCTGCTTATTGATTTATCGTGTTTATTCTGTGTTCTGCGTCAAAAAAAAAAAAAATCGAATTCCTTTAATTTGTTCTTTTGAACCCTAGTTGCGAATCTGTCCATCATAGTCTTTCTTTTGCTATCGCGAATCAGTTTCTATTGTTGCCGCCTAGGGTAGGATTTTGACATAGTTAGGGTTAGTTTGCGATTGTAATACTACCTAATGCCTTGCGTTTGCTGAGATACGAGATTGTTAGGGCTATCAAAATTGCGATTTCTGCATACAAACCCTATCTGCAGTTGATTGTTTCATTAATCATATAAACCCTAGCTATTGCGAATCTGTTGGCTGTTCATATAAGCTTCGTTTGGTGCTTAAAATTCGATTTTGTTGAGTTTCGAATTATGTTGAATAAATCATTGAAATTTTGAATTCTGGAAATTTCAACTACACCAGATTAAAGTACTCGAGAGACCCAGAAAAAAAAAAAAAAAAAAAAAAGAGTACAAAATTTTCCGAAATTCGCAATTATTTCTTTTTAGATTTGGATTCTATAGGGTCCAAGGATTTCAAAAATCACGTTTCCACAAGACTGATTTTTCGCACCTAATTCGCGTTCTTTTGCCCCTTATTGTGTCCGTAATCGTTGGGATTCTAGTTTTTTTTTTCTTGATTCGTCGTTTGAACTGTCCATTCACAATCCGATATTCAATTGAGTAGTTCAATAAGAACCTATAGAGCATTAATTTGAGTGGAAAGAGGCGTAAGTTGTGAGACCATTAGAGGGTAAAAGCCAATAATTGTGGAGTGATACACGAGTGAACTGAGTGAATCATTCTTCGAGTGAGACACGTGAGGGAGTGCTTGTGAGGTCCTTAATTCTATTTTGCAGGTTATATAAATAATGTCGACAAGTCAAGACGTGGCCTCGAAAGAGGAGGAGGGACGTCAACCAGTCATCCCGAACTTGCAAGTACAAGCTTTGTTAGGGGAGATGAGGAAGATGTTAAGAACTGAGATGGAGATGGTTCATGGGCGGATAGACCGAATAGAGAACACACAAATCGAGCAATCAAATAGGATTGAGCAATCAAATAATGCTCATGCTCGTAGGAGAGGGAGATTCCAACCTAGAGAAGCGAGGGTTGAGGATGAAGAATCTTACGATGGTGAGTTTGAAGATGATGACGATTGGAACCCGGTGGCCGCCAATAGGAGATATGCTGGACGAAATAGAGAAGGAAGGAACAGGGAAGATAACAATATGGGTAGTATCAAGATGAAAATTCCGTCGTTTCAAGGGAAGAATGATCCCGAAGCTTATCTTGAATGGGAGAAAAAAGTTGAGCTAGTGTTTGATTGCCATAACTACTCCGAGATAAAGAAGGTAAAACTTGCTGCCATTGAGTTCTCTGAATATGCGATTGTGTGGTGGGACCAATTAGTAATGAACAGACGAAGAAATAGAGAGCGTCCTATTGAGACATGGGAAGAGATGAAGACAGTGATGAGAAAGCGATTTGTACCTAGCCATTACTACCGGGAGCTGTACCAAAAGTTACAAAGGCTTACACAGGGCAACCGCAGCGTGGAAGATTATTTCAAGGAGATGGAAGTAGCCATGATCCGAGCTAATGTAGACGAAGATCGAGAGGCTACTATGGCCAGGTTTTTGAATGGATTGAACCGGGAAATTGCTAATGCGGTAGATTTGCAACATTATGTTGAGTTGGAAGATATGGTGCACGTGGCGATCAAGATTGAGAATCAACTCAAGAGGAGGGGTAGCCTACGCCAAAACCAAAGTCCAACCACACCCTCTTGGAAATCAAATCCCCTTTGGAAGAAAGAGGAGAAATCAGCCGCGTCAAAGCCCAAAACCGAGCCCAAACAAGGGACGACTAGCCTTGGAAACCAAGGTAAACCTGATCCTAATACACCTCGAAATCGTGATATTAAATGTTTCAAGTGTCAAGGTAGGGGTCATAAGGCGAACCAATGTCCCAATCAAAGAGCTATGGTGATTCGAGACAACGGTGAAATTGAGACCGATGAAGAGTCCAATGATGATTCTATGCCGTTACTAGAAGATGTTGATGATGAAGAAGAAGAGCGTGCGGCTGAAGGAGATTTGTTGGTTGCAAGAAAATCTCTTAGTGTGCGAGCTAAAGAAGATGATGAAGTACAGCGAGAAAATCTCTTTCATACTAGATGCCTAGTGAACAGTAAGGTATGTAGTGTGATCATTGATGGCGGAAGTTGTACGAATGTTGCAAGTACTATTATGGTGGAGAAGCTAGGGCTTCCTATTGTTAAGCATCCCAAGCCATATAAATTGCAATGGTTGAATGATAGTGGGGAGATCAAGGTGAACAAGCAAGTATTAGTCGCATTTCGTATTGGGAAGTATGAAGATGAGGTCTTATGCGACGTAGTACCCATGCAAGCTGGTCATCTATTATTAGGACGACCATGGCAATTTGATCGCCGAGTGAAGCATGATGGATTCACCAACAAATATTCTTTTGAGCTCAATCATAAGACAATTACGCTTGTCCCTATGTTACCGAAGCAAGTGTATGAAGATCAATTAAAATTGCAAAGGGAGAGTGAGCAAAAGAAAGAAAGCGAGTTAAAAAAAGAGAGTGAGCAAAAGAAAGAGAGTGACAAAAAGAGAGAAAGAGAGAAGAAGAGAGAAGTTGAAAAAAATGAGAAAGAAAGAAAACAAAAGAATTTTTATGCGAGAGCGAGTGAAGTTAAAAGTGCGTTGTATTCAAGGCAGCCGATGATTGTACTTTTGTACAAGGAGGCATATTTTAATACTAATGAACTTAACTCGTCTTTGCCTAGTTCTATTGTTTCTTTGTTTCAGGATTATGCGGATGTCTTTCCCGACGAGATGCCACATGGATTACCGCCAATTAGAGGGATTGAGCATCAAATTGATTTTGTTCCTGGTGCTACCATTCCAAACAGACCAGCCTATCGAAGCAATCCGGAGGAGACGAAGGAGCTACAAAGGCAAGTGTCTGAACTGATGGAGAAAGGGCACGTTAGAGAAAGCATGAGTCCGTGCGCTGTTCCGGTGATTTTAGTACCTAAGAAGGATGGGACGTGGAGAATGTGCGTTGATTGTCGAGCTATCAACAATATAATGGTAAAGTATCGACATCCTATTCCTCGCTTAGATGATATGTTGGATGAGTTGCATGGAGCTTGTGTATTTTCTAAAATTGATTTAAAAAGTGGGTATCATCAAATTAGAATGAAAGAAGGAGATGAATGGAAAACTGCTTTTAAAACCAAACATGGTTTATATGAATGGTTAGTGATGCCTTTTGGGCTAACTAATGCACCGAGCACTTTCATGCGTTTAATGAATCATGTTTTGCGTACATTTATTGGCAGATTTGTTGTTGTCTACTTTGATGATATCTTGATTTATAGCAAAACCTTGGAGGATCATGTTAAGCATTTAAAATCAGTTTTAGATGTGCTTCGAAAAGAAAAGTTATTTGCTAACATGAAGAAGTGCACTTTTTGCACCGATAAGCTTGTCTTTCTTGGTTTTGTTGTGAGTGCACAAGGTATACAGGTTGATGAGGAGAAAGTACGTGCAATACAAGAGTGGCCGAGTCCTACAACTGTGGGGCATGTACGAAGTTTTCATGGACTTGCTAGCTTTTACCGGCGGTTTGTGAAAGATTTTAGTACCATAGCCGCGCCACTAACGGAGGTGATCAAGAAGAACGTGGGATTCAAATGGGGGGATGCACAAGAGAAGGCGTTCCAATTGATCAAGGAGAAGTTGACCCATGCGCCCGTACTTGCATTACCAGATTTCACTAAATCATTCGAGCTTGAGTGTGATGCATCGGGTTTGGGAATAGGGGCTGTTCTTATGCAAGGAGGAAAACCAATTGCTTACTTTAGCGAGAAATTGAGTGGGGCAACCTTGAACTATCCGACGTATGACAAGGAATTGTATGCATTGGTTAGAGCATTGGAAACTTGGCAACACTACCTTTGGCCTAAAGAGTTCGTGATTCACACCGATCATGAGTCTTTGAAGCATTTGCGGAGCCAGCACAAGCTGAATAAGAGGCATGCGTGACGCGAACCCGGATCGTCTTTCCTAGCCAGGCTAATGGATCCTCAACCCTTGATACAAACGTAGCAAGAACCTTGGAATACGTCGAAAGATGGAAGGCGGAAACCTCAACCCAACGCTTAAAGAAGCGCGAACCTCGGTATAGTCGAAGACGCCACAATCAATTGGTGGAGAATTGATTGATAAGTCAAGAACAATTGAATTAATCAATTCAACATGTTCAACATGTTCTTAGAGAACACAAAGAGAAAACTCTCAATATTATTAATCATCAAAGCTTTATTAATAAAACAATAATGTGCCTCCTTTAAATAGGAGAAACAAAACTAGAATCCTAATTCAAAAAGGAAACTAATTCCTACTTAGAAAAGGAAAATAACTTCTAGAATAATCCTAACACAATAAGGAAATTAATAATAAGACAATAAGGAAAATATTCAAAAAGGAAACTACTAATTCTAATTCCTAATTGAATAATGAGACTCAAGAAGCCCTATTAATTTAAAAACAATTTAAATTAATATCTTCTAGATTATTCCACTGGGACTCCTTGCCGTTTTAACCTCTTGAACTTCCACGCCCAGTCCTTAGGAACTCCATTAAATGTATGATTATCATTTAAGCTCCTTGCTTCAAGCATGTGAAATTCTATAAAATTCCATTTGAATTTCCATGCTCTATCCTTGTGATTCATCATGTGCGGATCATCATTTAGAATGCCACAAACCACCATGGTTGAATAGAAATTGAAGCTAGACCGGATCATATCATACCCCTCTTCTTCAAGAAGATTCGTCCTCGAATCTTTGCTATGCATTGCTTGATTCAACCCACATCTATCCGTTTGTTGCTTGGCCTTCTTCGACAAATGGAATTCATCAAACTTGAGGCGATGCTTCAACTCGATCATCTTTAGTTCATTGAAGAAACTTCCTAGCTGATGTTGTGGATGGAAATCGTACTTGTCCACTCCAATGAAGTCTACATGCTCCACTTCATCAACTTCCAACTCCGGTTCTTTGGCTAGAATCTCTTCTCTTCCTTTTGCAAAGATCCTCCTCGCTTCCATGGCTGCCTTGGAAATTCCTTGCTCCCCTCTGCATTTAATCTCTGAATTCTTTTCAAACTCATCAAGCTCCACGGCTACCATGCTACTCAACTCCTCCGCTAAATCCGGCTTACCTACAACACTCTCATCAAAGCAAAGAAACATAGTCTCATTCGTGCCAAGAGTGCACTTCTTGAGGTTAGCGGTTAGTGCATCAAAACTCATCATAAGCAATTGATCATTCCAACTAATCGATAAGTAACAATTCAAACTACTATTGCTATGTGACAGTATGACATTCCAACGATCAAAGCCTTTCAAAACAATTTTTCCCAAGAATGGCTCAAAAATTTGATTCTTTAAACTCATAAAAGCATTATTCAAAATCAAAGAATTAGTTACCCATTCAAACAAGCCATATGTTGTTTTAAATCCAAATAATTTCTTCGGAGAACAACTTACCAATTCCAACTTAGAAAACTCACCAACTCTTTGCTTTAAAGCTTGTTGGCCATGTGCCAACTCAACTTTTCCTTGGTGTTGATCTCCAACTCCCTGCAAATAAGACACAATATATATAGGCAAAACGGGATTAAAATTGTTAGTATTTGAAAATTCTTCCTCCGATTCACTCTTTTTTGCCTCAATCTCCATCACTTCACTCAAGTCTTTTTCAAACTCATTCTCACTAAAGATCACTGAATTTTCTTTTTCTCTCTCTATTACCTCAGCCTCTCTCTTTTCATTACTCTCTTTTATTTTTCTCTCTCCTTCTTTCTTTTCATCTTCGCACTCTTTCCTTTCCACTCCTTCACCACTCTCCTCTTGTTTTCGCTCACTCTCTCTTTTTTGATCACTCTCCTTTTGTAACTTCATTTGATCTTCATAAGCTTGCTTTGGTGGCAATGGAACAAGAGTAACGGTTCTTTCATTCATCTTGAAAGAGTATTTATTGGAAACACCGTTGTAATTGACTTGCCTATCAAGTTGCCATCGTCGACCCAAAATAATGTGGCCGGCTTGCATTGGAACCACATCGCATAAAACTTCATCCTTGTACTTTCCAATGGCAAGAGAAATAAGCACTTGCTCGTTCACCCTTATCACTCCATTATCATTCAGCCATTGCAACTTATAAGGACACGGGTGCTTGAACGTAGGCAGTTTCAACTTCTCAATCATTGTTGTGCTAGCAAAGTTTGAGTAAACTCCCCCATCAATTATCAAACTACACACCTTCTCTTGCACGAGGCATCTAGTTCGAAATATATTCGCTCGCACGCTTGGGTCACCACATTCAGCTAGTAATTCACCTTCTACGGTTTGCTCTTCAATTTGGTTTGGCACAAAACTTCCCTTCTTCTTAAATTGCTCATAGGTTTGGGTAAACAATTCGTTAAACTTAGAACAATCCTCATCATCAAACAAGGAAGCCTTTTTCGTACTACTACCCAAATTTTGTTTTCTCCTTCCCGCATTAGGAGTTTCACTTAACCACTTGCGCTGTCTAATTTTTAGATTTCTTACTCGCGCACTATCCCTTTCAAACTCCTCATCACGCCAACTTTGCTCAAAATTAAAATAAGACATTCTCACTGCAAAACAAAGATTAGTATAAAGAAAATAAATTTCTCACAACACTCCCTTACGTGTTTCGCTCAAAGGAGTCACTCTAATTTTTTTTACCGCTCGTGTTTGTCACTCAAAGATGATAAGCCTCACAATTTTTTTTTTTCCTCTTTGGAACTCCAAAACAAGTTGAATAATATGAATATAACAAGTCCTCAACAACCAATCGCACACCCACAATTAAATTGGACGCGTTCAACAATGTAATACCAAGGACTCAAGAAACCAAAATTCTAGCAATATTAATGAGCCAAACGAATTTCTAGAATTGCTAGAATAATTGCAAGCAGATTTCCAAACAATGGGCAACAAACAAATCCCTAATTAATAATGCAAATCAAATTCCTATGACTTTCTAGATTTTTCAACCAAAATAGACTTATATGGAGCAAAGCAGAAAAATAAGAATCCCAACTAGAATGAAGATGCAACAAGGATCAACAAACCCAAACGATTGATTATGATTCGAAATTTTCTAGGGTTCAATGGGAATCTTCAATTTCAATAATAGCGCAAGAGTTCATAGCAATCAAAACCCTATTCCATGAAGCATAAAAAAAAACTAGGGTTCTCGTTTCAACAATTCAACTTTCCTGAATTTTAATTCTAAACAACTCACCCTAAATAATTTTTTTTTTTTCCAAGCAATTTCGAAATTCTGTTTTTTTTTTTTTTTTTTTTTTTTTTTTTTTTTTTCAGAATTCACTGTTCACGCGGCACTGTTCATGCGATTACTATTCACGCGGCACTGTTCATGCGATTACTATTCACGCGGCACTGTTCACCGATTACTATTCACAGCACTGTTCACCGATTACTATTCACGGCACTGTTCATTGACACTGTTCACGCGCACTTTTTTTTTTTTTTTTTTTTTTTTTTTTTTTTTTTTTCTATAAACCCTAACACAATTTTTTTTTGGAATATGATTAACAAGAATGAAGGCCTAGGGTTTCAAGAATATACTATGAAATTGAAAGAACAAGAAACTAAGATAGAAAACCTGGATAGAAAAGTCTCCTCTGATACCAATGACGCGAACCCGGATCGTCTTTCCTAGCCAGGCTAATGGATCCTCAACCCTTGATACAAACGTAGCAAGAACCTTGGAATACGTCGAAAGATGGAAGGCGGAAACCTCAACCCAACGCTTAAAGAAGCGCGAACCTCGGTATAGTCGAAGACGCCACAATCAATTGGTGGAGAATTGATTGATAAGTCAAGAACAATTGAATTAATCAATTCAACATGTTCAACATGTTCTTAGAGAACACAAAGAGAAAACTCTCAATATTATTAATCATCAAAGCTTTATTAATAAAACAATAATGTGCCTCCTTTAAATAGGAGAAACAAAACTAGAATCCTAATTCAAAAAGGAAACTAATTCCTACTTAGAAAAGGAAAATAACTTCTAGAATAATCCTAACACAATAAGGAAATTAATAATAAGACAATAAGGAAAATATTCAAAAAGGAAACTACTAATTCTAATTCCTAATTGAATAATGAGACTCAAGAAGCCCTATTAATTTAAAAACAATTTAAATTAATATCTTCTAGATTATTCCACTGGGACTCCTTGCCGTTTTAACCTCTTGAACTTCCACGCCCAGTCCTTAGGAACTCCATTAAATGTATGATTATCATTTAAGCTCCTTGCTTCAAGCATGTGAAATTCTATAAAATTCCATTTGAATTTCCATGCTCTATCCTTGTGATTCATCATGTGCGGATCATCATTTAGAATGCCACAAACCACCATGGTTGAATAGAAATTGAAGCTAGACCGGATCATATCAATGCGCACTGGATGGAGTTCATTGAGACATTCCCATATGTCATTCGGTACAAGCAAGGTAAAGAAAATATTGTTGCTGATGCACTTTCGCGAAGGTATGTGTTAATCTCTACCCTTGATGCTAAATTACTTGGTTTTGAGCAAATAAAGGAATTGTATCCAATTGATGTTGATTTTTGTGAGGAGTACAAAGCATGTGAGAAAAACGCAGTGGGTAAGTTCTTTAGGCATGATGGTTTTTTATTTCGTGAGAATAAGTTATGTCTACCCAATTGCTCTATGCGTGATTTGTTAGTGAGGGAAGCCCATGGGGGAGGTTTGATGGGGCACTTCGGGATTGCTAAGACCTTAGATATTTTGTAAGAACACTTCTTTTGGCCACGTATGAAAAGAGACGTTGAGAGAATTTGTGGAAGATGTGTTACGTGTCGGCAAGCAAAGTCCCGTGTGCAACCGCATGGCTTATATACACCATTGCCTATTCCTAGTGAACCTTGGATAGACATTTCCATGGATTTTGTTTTGGGTTTACCTAGGACTAAGAATGGTCGAGATTCAATTTTTGTGGTCGTGGATAGATTTTCTAAAATGGCTCATTTTATTCCATGTCACAAAACTGATGATGCTTCGCATGTTGCTGATTTGTTCTTTAGAGAAATTGTGAGATTGCATGGTATGCCTAGGACCATTGTTTCAGATAGAGATACTAAATTCTTAAGCTACTTTTGGAAGACCTTGTGGTGTAAGTTAGGAACTAAGTTATTATTTTCTACTACTTGTCACCCACAGTCTGATGGTCAAACTGAGGTTGTAAATAGAACTTTATCTACTTTGTTAAGGGCTATCATTAAAAAGAACATTAGAACATGGGAGGAATGTTTACCGCATGTTGAGTTTGCTTATAATCGCACTGTTCATTCTGCTACTCAATTTTCACCTTTTGAAATTGTGTATGGATTTAATCCTTTGACTCCGTTAGATTTATCTCCATTACCTTATTCTCAATATACTAATCTTGATGGAAAGAAAAAGGCTGAGTTTGTTAAGCAGATCCATGAGAAGGCCAGGCTCAACATTGAACGGAGGACGGAGCAATATGCAAAGCAGGCAAATAAAGGACGTCAGAAGCTGGTTTTTGAACCTGGAGATTGGGTATGGCTGCACATGCGGAAGGAACGATTTCCAGAGCAACGTCGTTCTAAGCTACTTCCTAGAGGAGATGGACCTTTTCAAGTTCTTGAGCGTGTCAACGATAATGCATATAAGCTGGACCTACCAGGAGAGTACCACGTTAGCGCTACTTTTAACGTTGCTGACTTAAGTTCGTTTGATGCCAGTGATGATTTGAGGGCAAATCCTTTTCAAGAGGAGGGGAATGATGGAGGCAAGACTGTTGTGCAAAATGAAGACAATTCAAAGGCCATCCAAGTTCCAACAGGCCCAATTACAAGGTCGCGGGCAAAGAAGTTAAAGGCTGAGCTTAATGGATTAATTCAAGCTATTTGGGCTCAAGAAGAAGGCACAATCAAGCCCATTGGAGGGGAAAAATGTGGAGCACAAAATGGAGGCTGGGTTACACTTATTCAAGCCCAATTGGAGTGAGAAGACTATGTCTATGCGGCCCAAGAAGTGGAGTCAAGCCAGCCCACTCGTTTTTATTTATTATTTATTTATTATTGTTATTTCCTCTTAAAAACTAGTTCTTGTTTGATTAGGATTTGTTTGAGGATTCCTTATTGGATTGGTTTCTTGTGGCCTAAGTTTTCTTCTCCCTATTTAAAGGGGGATTCATTGTTTTATTTTATCATCTAAGACTTTATTCATAATAAGATTGAGTGATTTAATCCTCTTTGGTTCTTCACGAACTACTTGAACTTATCGGTTTGTCCGTGGCGTTCACCAGACTTATCAATCGGTATTCCGCACCCGGTTGTGGCGTCTTCGGTTTCCATCCTAATCTGATTGTAGAAACGGTCCAGGTTCTTAATTTGCTACGGTTTTCGTGTGTGTCTGTGTCGAGGTTCGCACAACCAATTCGTTGTGTTTGCGGGTTTCGAGCGATTTCACCGTAGGTCGTATCATGTACTATTCTACCACTTCATTTGCAATTAATGCTAGATCTAAAATTTGCCTACCTTCCACAAAGGCTCCTTGTAATTCGTCTATAGTAGCGTGAAGTACCCCTTTCAACCGAATAGCAAGAGTCTTTGCTATTAATTTATATAGAGAGGAGATCAGACTAATGGGCCGAAAATCTCTCACGGATATGGAATTGAGTTTTTTGGGAATCAAACAGATATAAGTAGCATTGGTTTTTTTGTTGATAATACCCGAATTGTAAAACTCCTCAAACACCTTCATAACATCCTCTTTTATAACATCCCAAGCCTCTTGAAATGCTGCCATAGTGAAACCATCCGGCCCCGGTGCCTTCTCACCGTCACAAGAGAATAAAGCCTCTCGCACTTCTTCAATAGTGAACAGTTTCTCCAAATTTAAGCTTTCATCATGGCTGATTTTACCCCAATTCACCCCGTCAAAGGCAATAATAGATGCTGATCTTTCATTATACAACCGTTTGTAAAAGTCAACAAGAACCTTCTCAATCTCATCCTCAATTTGAACCAAACCCCCGTCGGCGTCTTCCATTTTGTTAATCATTTTGTTAGCTTTTCGACCACTAGCGATACGATGGAAGAGCTTAGAGTTGTTGTCCCATTCCATAACACCTCTAAGTTTAGTTTTTTGGAACCAAAACGCCTCCTCTCTAGCTATGATTTCTTCCAACCGCTTACGAAGTTGTGATCTCTCGGCCCTACTCCCATCATCCAATCCCATAGATGCCTCCTCTCTATCAAGAGCCCCAATCCTCTCTATAATAGCTCCTTTTTCAAGCCTTATATCACCGAATGTTGCTTTGTTCCATTCTTTAAGGACTTTTTTTGTCTCTTCCAACTTCATCATAAACTTATAACCTTCCCAGCCTTCCTCCCCCCATTTGCCCCAGCCTTCCTGGAACTTGGCTTTGAAATTTTCATCTCGACACAAACCTTCTTGTCTAACCGATGGCCATAAATCTCCCCATTCCTCCGAGTAAAGAAAGCGATCTATCCTTGAGCAAGCGAGTCTGTCCCTCATATTTGACCATGTAAACTTCATATTGGTAAGTGCGGGGTCAATTAGCTTCATATCTCTGATAAGTGAATCGAATTTTCGCATCCCCCTTGTACTTCGAGTACCATTTAATTTCTCTGATGGAAACCTCACTACGTTGAAGTCACCCCCAATACACCATTTATCCCCACATAACCCGTATAGTCCCGCTAATTCATCCCACATATCTTTTCTTTCCTTTGAGTTATTCGGGCCGTAAACCCCCGATTGCCACCACTCTACATCAACACCTACACGTCTCAATCTCACCGAGATGGTGTATACCTCGGACACTGCCTCTTGCCCTCGAACCACCCGAGCATCCCATATGATTAAAATTCCTCCTGACCTCCCTACTGACGGAAGAAATACCTATTCCTTATGCCTGACACCCCATATACTATTTATGAGATCTTTATTCACAACCTCCTTCTTTGTTTCTTGAAGAATTACCACATCTGCCTTCTCATTACATAAGAAATGTTTTATTACTTTCCTCTTCCCCCTCCCCCCAACCCCCTCACGTTCCAGCTTAGAATCTTCATGAACAACCGTCTTTTCCCTCGGACCCTCGCCGCCTTCTCCCTTTTTCTGTCATAGTTTACACTAGACGTTAAATTCTTCAGCTCCCGTGCTCCTTTAAATTCCTTTCTGGTTGGTCCCGTGATGATCAGATTCTTTTTCTAATGATGTTTCGGCTGCATAATGGTTTTCCTTCTTTTTAACAGCACTAGTTTTAAATTCATCTTCTCCGCAAAAAGCTTAAGTCTCAACAGATCTTCTTATGTCCCCGTTACGCCTTCCTCTGTTACAACTTCGCCTTTTTCCTTTTGTTCTGTTTCTTCGCCCTTCCTTGCGTTTGCCATTGCTGGGGTAGTGACAGAGTCGGTTTCTTTCTCCTCCAACATGCTTTGCATAGTCTTAAATGATTCTGCCTCTCTTTCATTCTCATGCTCTGAGTTCGATTTATAGACGTCTCTATCTGAATCTTCTAACTCCCCTCGTTTATCTTCTGAGCACCCCTTATATCAACATTAAATTCATCCTCCAGAAACGTTCCCTCCCCTTCTGTTTCAAATTTTTCGAAATTTTCATGTTCCAATATCTCTGTGTCACACTCATCTGCCGTCTGCGATACTCTTTCTACTTCTTCGTCTATTCCTTCTTCATTATATCCCAAACTGAATGAATCATCTTCAAATTCCAATATATCTTCACTATCGTATTCACTATTTATTTTTTGGTCTCCACACTTGATCTCATCGTCCCCATCTCCTTCGATCTTTTCATTGTGAATTTGGTTGACTCTTAAATTTTTTCCTACTCTTCTCTCTTGTTTTCCGTCACCCTTATCTCTCCTGCAATAGCATAACAATGTCTTTGGAGTGGCCTTCTCTACCACTTGTTTATTTATTTGGGCTTCATTGTCTATCATCAGCCCACTTAACCTCTCCTTATCCTTCCCATTAACATTTATTGACCTAGTCGAGTGCCCTTTCTTTCCTTTTTTAGATTTTAATTGTTCTCCCGCCATCTTTTCAGTATCCTCTTCATCTTTGCTGCTTTTCCTTTCACCGGCGAGATCCATAGCCTAATCTTCGTCTACTTCATCCAACTGAACTTCATTCTCTCTCTCCTCAATCCCCATATTACCTAGCTGTTCTTCCTTTGAGCTTACCTCTACTGATTGTTCTACATCCGACTAAAATTTTCCTGATTGATCATCTTCACCGGGGAGGTTGATACTACATCGGTAGAAATCTAAAACATTGGTGGTTAATTTCCAGCGTTCCAAACACTTAAAGTTCAGCTTTGAGATCGCCCTTAGTCTTACTGTAAACTCCTCCCCGCCCACCTCCATATCAATCTCCGATGGGATAAATCCAGTGGGATTACCCTTTATCTTCAATCTTGCTCTGAATAATTGTTGCATCTTCTCAGTCCATTGATGAATTTGAATAAGGCCTCCGTATTTAGAACCTATGGCTTCAAATACCTCACTCGTCCACCATCGCAGCGGTAAATCCTCCACTTCTATCCAACCTCCTGTGCATGATACTTTCTTATTCCACACCTGATCTTCTTGCTGTTTCCATCCTAATAATATAACTTTAAAAGGACCAGGGATGTTAACTATCTTTTTCTTACTAATTGACTTGGCTTCGTCCTCATCCTCACAATAAAATAAAGCCTTGTCTGGTTGGAATGGAGTTAGGTTGACACGATTGTTAATGAACTTGCTTAGCGACTTTTGGATGTCCCCCCAACTATCCCACAGATTCTCTCTTGTACAAACTACAATATGCCCCCAATCATCACCATTTTTTCCTCTTTCTTTACTGATCCTCTTCGAGTTTTCTTTATCAAGGTCAATCTTCTTTTTCACATACCCTTTGTCTCTTGTTGGTGCCTTACCATGCCCTTTACTAACCATAGCTTCTTGCACTGCCCTACTTGTTCTCCAGTGAGCCACTCTTTGTTGAGTAGGGGGGTCATGAAGAAGACAATGCAATTCTTTAGCAATTTCCAACCAACCTTCCCCTATTATCCCACTCGGGAGTGAGACAACATTTTTCACTACGCCTTGATGGAGTCGTAACAGGCTTATGAAACTCCCTTTATTGTTGTTGTACCGTTGCAGCAGAAATAACGCATATGAAGCCTGGTATTTGCTGAAGAAGTTCACCTCATTAAACTGGTTCTTTGCTTTCTTCAAATTTTGAATCATCCAATCAACACCACCGAAATCAATACTAATTAAGAACTTCTGATGCCGAATTTCTTCTACTATTGTAACCGACACTCCTCCACTGTCAATCTTAAATGAAAAAGACTTGTATTCAAAACTGAGCCTTCTTTGTCTATGGGAATAATTTGCAATAAAGCCCGGCTGGTATTTTTGATTAAGGCAGAACTCTGGCTTCCCCTTTATTTGTTCCCTGTGATAATATCTATATGAATCAACCAAGTGACTCGTCATCTCTGTATTCCTCACTAAAAGATTCCTCTGGGTGTGATGGTGACTGCAACAGTGATCGAATAGTTAGTCGAACCGATCTGGAAATTTTGGTGTCGATCGGAGAAGCCACGCGCCCTTACGCGCCGTGGTTGTTGCCGGCGAGTGAGATCCACGCGCGTATTCTGGTGGCGCGTGACTGCTCGTGAGTCGTCGTATTCCAGTGAGTCTTTCCAGGCTTGATCGTCTCTGAGATCCGACCTGGACTATGTGGTTGGTTACTGGTAAGATTGATTTATGGTCTCTGAGAAGCCACGCTCACCCATTGCACCTCCTTTCTGTTTCTGAAACTGAATGTACCGCTGAGTACTAGCAAAGAAACCATCTGTTGGATTTGGCTTAGAGAGAGGTTCTGGAAAATCTGGACAGAAATGGGTCGCACACGCGCTGTCACACGCGTAAACAGTGATGGCACGTGGATCTCACGCGCGTGGAGGCGCATGGGTGGTCGTCCGGTGGAGCACTTGCATGATGGGCTTCGTCTCGGGATTCCGAGCAGATCTGTGTAGGTAGTTCCGGGAACGGATAAGTATTTGAGGTGTTTTTGGAAGAAAGTGGGGGCGGCCGCTAGGGTTTTGTGTAGAATAAGAGGGTGACGGCTCAATCAAGTAGAAGCATACCCTTTAGTCCATACTGGGAAGATCCACTTGATGATGATTACATTGGTGATGTAAGAATGGGGATGATAAATGATGAGTCGTTCATTTATAGAGAAATGGTTGTGAATAATGGGGAGGTAGACTTTGGGAGCGAGTTTGGTCTTGGTTTACAGTGATTTCAATCGGAATATAGACGCGGCCGGTGAAAACTCCGGCGGCCGATGCCGGTTTGGCTTCGCAGTGGAGAACAGCTGTGGTGAGTGGAGGCCGGAGAGAGAGAGAGAGAGAGCCAACGTCACGCTTCAATTGGGGCAAATAGAACATCTCTTCCACATGCTAATTATTTTATCTCAACCAAGATGTCCCCCTAATCCTCCAGCATGTAACTCTCAGATTATATGTTCACGTAGAAGGGAGGCTTATCGACTTAAGGCATCCGCTACCCTGTTCAATTGACCCGACCGGTGCCTGATGACATAATCGAACTTTTGTAAGAAAGCAACCTATTGAGCATGCATTTGATTCGTTGTTTTCTGGGAGTTAATATAGCGTAAAGCCTGATGGTTTGTGAATAGCACAAACTCCCATTGAATTAGGTAATGCTCCCAATGTTTCAACGCTAACAACATAAAATTCGAGTTCATAAGTAGTCCACTTTTACCAAGCTTCTGCCACTTTCTCACTAAAAAACTCAACCGGGCGCCCCTCTTAGGATAATACTGCGCTAATCCCCGAAATCGATGCATCACATTTTACTTCAAACACCTTCTCAAAGCTGGGAAGGGCTAGCATAGGAGCGGAACATAATTTCTCTTTGATTAGTGCAAAGCTCTCACCTTGCATTGTTCCCCGTTGAAATTGGCCTTTCTTCAAACAATCAGTAATGGGTGCCATGATGGAACTAAACCCATGGATGAAGCGCTTGTAAAAAGTAGCTTAGCTATGGAATCTTTGTACTTCATGCACGGTCCTCGGGGTTGGCCACTCGCGAGTCACCTTTGCTTTAGTCTCGTCAACCTGAACCCCATATTTACCGCCTTTGAACTGTGTTAAGTGCTTCTCATCATTTCAGCTATAGATAAGGATATCTTTGAAGAAACCACTATAAATTTCCTGATGAATGGTCAAAGAAACTGGTTCATTAGCTGCATGAACGTGCTAGGTGTGTTGGACAACCCAAATGGCATTACCAACCATTCGTAGAGGCCATCTTTCGTTTTAAAAGATGTTTCCACTCATCCCTCCCCCGAATACGAATTTGATGGTAGTCGTTACGTAGATCTAGTTTAGTGAACACTTCGGCTCCCTCTAAACTGTCAAGTATATCATTAAGTCAAGGTATTGGGAATTTGTATTTGATTGTGATTTTATTGATAGCCCGACTGTCAACTTACAAGGACTCATACTTTCCCTAATCAAACCCTTATCAAGCAGTTCATTGACCTGCTTCTGTAGTTCTTCATTTTCGGCTGGACTCATACGATAGTGTGGCAAGTTAGGTAAACTAGTTCCAAGTACTAGGTGAATATGATGTTGACTATTTTGCATGGGAGGCAATTTTTTAGGTAATTCAGTAGGAGATAAATCAGGGAACGAAGCCCGGTTCCTTGATTTCGGGAAAGAAAGCCAAAACCATCATGTTGGTGAATGCCGGTTTGTCTTCTTTCATGATCGAATTGTTGTCGAGCGAGTGGATCTGCAGGATCAAGACAATCTTCTTATCGGACCACCAAAGGATAAAGGTATTATCGCGTCCCTTATAGGTAACATAAATGTCATAGTGCCACAGTTTTCCTAAGAGAACGTGACAGAAGTCCATGTGCATATGTGTCATTAATAGTTTGTTGCGTCTGTTGATTACAGGCCTGAGTATTGGTTCTAGCTGGAACTGGAACTCCTCGATTCGGAGTCGGGTTCTGATTGATCTGAGCATCCTTGCTGTTGTTTGTGTTGCTGGCCGAGTGGAATTGGAAAAGTGCTCGCGTAGGTCGATTTCGGCACCTTTTGAGCTAAGGGGGGGATTTTAGCAATCTCTTAAGACTGACCTTTAACCACCAATGGTACCACGAAGCCCGGTTCTTTGATTTCGGCAAAGAAAGCTAAACCCATCATGTTGGTGAATGCCGGTTTGTTTTCCTTCACGATCGAATTGTTGTCAGGCGAGTGGATTTGCAGGATCAAGACAGTCTTCTTATCGAACCACCAAAGAATAAAGGTATTATCGCATCACTTATAGGTAACATAAACGTCATAGTGCCCCAGTCTTCCTAAGAGAACGTGACAAGCGTCCATGTCCACAAATCGCATAGGATCTCATCCTTGTAGTACTTCCCGATTGACAAAGGAACCTTGCATAGTTTTTGCAATTGGACCTCAGGTCCCTTTTTAACCCACCCAATTTTGTAAGGTGATGGGTGTTTCTCTATTTTTAGATTAAGTGCATTTACTAGAGCCTTGGGCACCATATTCTCTCTGTTACCGTTGTCGATAATCACGTGGCACACCCTATTTCGAATAGTGCCCCGCCGAAAAAATTTGTGTTGCTAGGAATCATCTTGTTTCTTTGGGGCCAGTAAAAGATGTTGAATAATACATGTCATCGCTTCCCTCTCGTCTCCTTCAAATTTAGCACCCTCGTAAACATCGTCTTCAAGTGTATGCTCACTATCTCCTTCTACATAATTGACTGTTCGCCTGCTCGGACAATTATTGGAATGATGATCGGGTTGGCCGCATTGGAAACAATTCCTAAGGTAAGGTCGTGCATAGGTGCCATTAATAGTTTGTTGCGTCTGCTGATTACAGGCCTGAGTATTGGTTCTAGCTGGAACTGGGACTCCTCGATTCGGCGTCGGATTCTGATTGATCTAAAAATCCTCGCTGTTGTTTGTGTTGTTGGCCGAGGTTCCATGCAGAGTGGAATTGGAAAAGTGTCTTGCACAGGTCGACGAAAATTACTCGATGTGTGTACGGTGGACCGGTTAATTTGATTTTCTACCTTCATCGCCAAATTAACTGTTTTGGTCATAATCCAAATCCCTTAAAGAGCCAAACAAACGGTCTTGAATAGCCAATTTTAAACCCCCAATATAACTTGCAGTCAACTAATCCTCATTTACTGTGCGATTGGATTGTTGGTATAAGAATTGTTCATAATTTGGAGGAAGGAAACGTTGTTAAAGTAACCTCTTCATCTTGGGCCAGTGACGAACACGTTGCTTTCCTTGTCGCCGCCGATTATATTGAAGTTGTTCCCACCAAGCAGAAGGCCCACCTTTTAATATATAAGCGACAAGTTTTACTTGTCGTTCTTCCGGGATATCTAAATAGTCAAAGAAGTTCTTGACATTATGAACATAATTGAGAAAGTCTTCAATGTGTAAACGCCCATCAAAACTCAGTAAATACATCTTCATCTTAAATGTGTGGTTGTTTTGTCCCTGATTGTTAACCCAATGATCGATCCGAGAAGCGTCTTCTTCCTTGGATGAATAATCCCAACATCATTGCTTTAGTCGAGGGGGGTTCTCAACATTATGAACACAATCGAGAACGTCTTCAATGTGTAAACGCCCATCAAAATTCAGTAAATCCATTTTCGTCTTAAACTCGTGGTTGTTTTGTGGTTTTGTCCCCGACCCGACGATCGACCTAGGAAGCGTCTTATTCCTTGGATGAATTATCCCAACATCGTTGCTGTAGTTAAGGGGGGATTGGTGGCAGTGGTAAACGAAAAGCATTATCAACCTAGGTAGGTGGGGGAAAACCCCTAGCAGCACTTTATGGAGGTTCGTTTTCTGTCCTAAGCTCATCGTCGCTATTTGTTGGAACCTCCGGTTGCAGGTTGCTTCCTTCTCGAAGACCAATAATACGTTGAGGGCTGCGTTCGAAGACCTGTATTGGATGGGGGTTGCGTACTTCAAGGCCAGCGATCCCGACCTCACAATTTCTAGAATTTGAGCAGTTTGCATAAGTGCCGATTTGCGGGTGTTCGAGATTGCGAGTTGCGCGATTCAGAATACCATGATTTGGGCGTGCATCGATCCTAGTGTTTCGTTTGTCCAGTTCGTCGTCCATCATATGGTGATGCTCTGAACGTTCATCGCACCTACGGTTTCAAGTGTTCTGTAGGCGTGCCTAGGATTAGGGTTTAGGCCGTTGTTAGTGTTGCTGCCATCGTTGTTATCGACACGAATTTCCGGTCACTCCTCTGCCGTCTCCTGTTGTTTCCCTTTCCGTCCGGTCTTCACCTCTGTCGTTAACGCTGCACAATCTTGCAAAATGACTCATTGATGGTATCGAGTCACTGTTCGTCCCCCTCAAGCCGCCATTCGTCGTCGGCAAATCGTTTCCCACTAGAACCATCCTCAACCATCAGGTTCAAGGGTCTCTTACAGGATCTATTTTGAAGGAAATGCTCGACATTCACTGGTAACCCTATTGCCTGCATCTCTCAATCATCATCTATTGGATCTTGGGTTCTTGATTCTGGTGCTTCTAATCACATGTCTGATAACAAGAATTTGTTATCTTTTATTACTTATTTTGATTCATTGTCTACTGTTACCTTAGCCGATGGCTCTTAAACTAAAGTTAAAGGCATCGGACAGTACGGGTGTTTTCGGTTTTGGTCGGGGTAGAGATTGCGGTACCCCAACTTTATAGTCCGGTTTTGGTTTCATACTTATGGAACCCAAACCCTCCCCAAATTATTCGGTTTCGGTCTGGTTCGGTCTCATTTGGTTTTTATAAAAGTTAACGACTTTCGCACAAATTTAGCAAAGGCAAAGACAGTTTTTCACTTCGTCGATCGGTTGAAACATGGGTAGAAAGTTTTGCAAGCTTACTTTTCATTTAAGAAGGTTATTATGGGGACAATTTTGAGTTCAAATTTGTTATGACAATTTGATTGTTGTTGGGAATTTATTTCTTTTATGTACATTATTAATACGTTATCCTCTTTTCATTCTACGTATATTGTCCTCCTCCTAATGTTCTCGTTGTTCCTTGTAGTTTTGGTATCATCTGCCAGGCACAAAGTTTGAAAGGCGAGTACACCACATTGTGCGACCCCATCTTGCCAAACCTAACACCCAGGCATGCCCAGCCTCTCTGGGCATAACCCGATAGCACATAACCCCATCGTTTTGATTTTGCCGTCATTCCATCGATAGCACATAACCCGATAGTCACCAGTGCATTTGTGTCAAATCAAGGATTTTTGAGATTTTCAGGATTATTTTCGAGACATAACATCGATATTATCATTCTTTCTTGCATTCTTATACATTTCAATAACATAGATTGCCATTTCATAAAATATCAATATATTCGGTCATACACACTGCATCCACCTAGGACTACCCAGAATAACATTCACAACATCGTTACAAGATCACATGTGAAAACTGGTGGTCAATCAAAGTTTCAAATTGCATTATACAGCAATAACCCTGGACTGGCAGTTTAGGGCTCAAGCCCTATTTGACCTGGTGAAAAGGGGCTCAAACCCCCTCACATATGGGACCCTGCGCCCCATTGAATCTCTAATGGGGTTAAGCCCCAAACCCTAACCTTAGGTCCTCCCTTTATATACTTATCTTATTTTCTCATTTGGGTGGAGGAATTTTTGTGACAAAGTGATGTTGAATTTCTCTCGCACGATCTAGTACACGAACACAAACTCATATTCAGCCATATACAATGTCATGCAAGCGTATCACATGAGAACATAGCAGTCAAAGTGGACGCAACCCAATGGGACCTATGTAGGACTCTGTTTTCTTATTGCATGGATACGTAGGCACCTTCTCGGGTTTGAGTTTAAACATGCACACTTTCATATTCTTACCTTGGCGTACATGATTCACACTCAGGCACTCACATTATCACAAGCATCCACTTAACAACATGACACACGAGAGGAGGAAACACGAAAAGGGCGATACCCATTCATAACTTAATGACTAGATTCTCTCTTTTATCCTTTATCCCATTTTCGAAAAATCGGATCGGGACTCTACCTTAATTCCACATTAAATTGCATAGCGCCATGGGTCGAACTGGGTGGCAGCGTTGGCTACTATGCCGCGTGTTTGGGTAGGGCCCCCCTCCCCCCGTGAGTAAAGGTCGAGGAGCTCACAATGGTGACTCCGTTGGGGACCAATGGTCAACATGTGGATTAAACTTTGCTAAGTCTCTCGTGTCATTTTTATTTGTTATGTGGATGGATTTATTATTATTGCAGTGGACGCCTTTATTTTATTGTTGTGGCTCCCTATATTTTGCTGTCGTGTGGATGGATTTACTTTCTGCCCTTTATTTATTCATTAGTTTCCCAGTTGTTCTGCCGGTGTATCTTGTATTCATTCATTTGGTTTCACAATTGTTCTGCCGGTGTATTTTGTACTTTACTTTCTTGCTTTGCGTGAGTGGTTGATTGATTGATCCCGATAAATATGTCCGCATTGATGCAACCCAAGCATTATGTACTTTTCCTAAGGGTAAAGTTACTAGAAGGCTAAATGCGTGAGAACAATGCGGTACATATCTAGCATCTTAGTTATTACATGTCACGCTTATCATACATCATGCCAAACTTAGCATTGCACTGCTACATTTCCTTTTAAAATTTTCATGGCATTCTTACATTATTGTTATTCAGTACATAACATTCTTACATCACGTGTGTGCTTGTATATGTATTAACAAGGCATGCATTTTAAAAAATTGAGAAAATCTCATTTTGCAATTTTCATCAAGAAAAATAGTTTTAAAAAATCTAAATTACGGCACTAAAAATGCTATTTTCAGTAATATTTTTTCGATATTTCCCCTCAGAAGTATATTTTTCAAAAGATAGGGATAATTTGTTAATTTTTCGATAGCATGTCTAAGGGAATTGTCTAACAAGTAAACACCCTAGATAATCTTTAGCTAAACTCCTTTAAAAATAACCCCCTAAGGCCTATTTATAGGCCAAAATCTTGCTGAAACAACCGTGCGGCTTGGAGGGTGTGGCATGGGCTTGCAGCACGCAAAACGAAGCAAATCATGAAAAATGGCGTAGGGGGTGTGTGCCGCTGGCTTTTGTTAGAGAATGACGAGTGATGTATGCATATATGTGTGTGCTACAAACTTTGGAATGTTTTAATTAGGGGTGGGTTTTTCAAACCGTAAACCGAAAACTGACCGATTACCGACCGACCGACCATTGTTCGGTTGGTTACCGACCGACCATTTTTTGGTTGGTAATCGACCACTAGGTTACGGTCACGGTTTCTTTTATGCATGCTATCGGTTATTACCGACCGACCGACCAAAAAATAAACTACACTGCTACAGCCATTTTTTTGTATTAAACCGAGTGCTGACCATTACTAATTTCTTTTACACATACATGCACTGAAGCTTTAGGTCAATTATTAAATATCTATTATTAAATATCTACAACCAAACACCACCAAAGTACACTAAGCTCCATTGTTCTTTTTCTTTTTCCCCATTCCCCCCCCTCACAAACCCTCACTTCCTCAGTAGTGCTTCATTACTTCCTCCATTGCACAGCCGATAGAAACAGACCCCCACATCCCCACTCCTCCCGTCCTCCGTTCACAACTTCATGCCCTCACTTTTTCCGTCACATCATCTTCACAGTTCTCCATTTCTTCCTTAGTTCCTCCATGGCTCCGTCTTTCACTCTCTCATGTATCCATCGTCTTCACAGTTCTTCTATAAGATTCCTCTTTCCTTCTTCCTCAGTTCCTCTATGGGTTTTGGTGTATTATAGATTTGGTTTTGCTATATTTTTGCCGTGGGTTTTGGTGCATTACAGATTGGGTTTTGCCGTGGGTTTTTGGTGTATTTTTGCAGTGGGTTTTGGAGCTTTTAGTGTATTATAGATTGGTCGGTTATAACATTTACCAACCGAACCGACCGAACAATTCGGTAAAACCAAATGTCAGTAAACCGATCTTGGCGGTTCGGTTGCGGTTTTCAATATTGACAAACCGACCATGTCGGTTCAGTTGTAAAACCGACCATGTCGGTTCGGTTATCGAACCGTGGCCACCCCTAGTTTTAATGGTGTGATGCTCATTTTTTTACAAGTGGGGGCCATGTGCACTTCACTTCTTTTCTTAAAAAACTTGACAATTAGTACTTTATTAATTTATAGATTAATTAATACTTTATTAATTTATTAAGCAACTATTTCTTTAAATGAAGTACCCAATTTACCACGCCTTTGAATCTACCACTTAATTTACTATGATTTATTGTTTAATGTACTATATTCTTCAACATTATACTGCACAACACCACGAGTTGAACTGGTTGGCGGCGGCCACTATGCCGCGTGCCTTGGCAACCCCCACTCCCCCCAAGGGTGAAGGTCGAGGAGGAGCCCACAGTGGTGATTTCGTTGGGGACCAATGGTAGACATGTGGATTAAACTTTGCCGAGTCTCTCGTGTCATTTTTATTTGTTGTGTGGATGGATTTATTATTATTGCTGTGGACGCATTTATTTTATTGTTGTGGCTCCATTTATTTTGCTGTCATGTGGATGTATTTTCTTTTTCTCCCTTTATTTATTCATTAGTTTCTTGATTGTTCTGTCGGTGTATCTTGTACTTAATCATTCAGTTTTCCGGTTGTTCTGCCGTTATAAATTGTACCTTACTTTCTTGCTTTGCGTGAATGGTTCATTGATTGATCCTGATATATATGTCCGCGTTGTTGCAGCATTGGGTGATGCTTGGGTTCGGATTAATATAATTAATAAAAGAATTCCCCAATGAACATTGCAGAGCATAGAAGTCCATGCCTAAAAGTTTATATGGTAGGATTGTCTGCGAGGGCTAGATCGATAGAGGGTTATTATAGGAAGATGAGATGAACCCATGAGTGGAATGTGCTTTTATTATTTCTTAAGCATTTTGTTCTTTTCCTAAGGGTAAAGTTATTAGAGGGCTAAATGCGAGTGATAACAATGCGGTACATATCTAGCATCTTAGTTATTACACTTCACGCTTATCATACATACTGCCACACTTAGCATTGCACTGCTACATGTCCTTTTTAAATTCTCTTGGCATTCTTACATTACTGGTCTTCACTGCATAACATTCTTGCCTCACGTGTGTGCTTGGATATGTATTAACATGGCTTGCATTTTAAAAAATTGAGAAAATCTCATTTTGCAATTTTCATCAAGAAAAAGAGTTTAAAAAATCTAAATTACAGCACTATCAATGCTATTTTCAGTAATATGTCTGCATTATTTCCCTTCAAAAGTATATTTTCCAAAAGATATGGACAATTTGGTAATTTTTCGATAGCATGTCTAAGGGAATTGTCCAACATGTAAACACCCAAGAAAGCCTTTAGATGAACTTTGTTAGAAATGATGCCAAAGGGTCCTATTTATAGGCCAAAATCTTCCTCTAATGACCGTGTGGCATTGGGGTGTGCGGCACACAAATTGAAGCATAGCTTGAAAAATGGCCAAGGGTGTTGTATGGCGCTCTCTTTGCCGTACAGTGGGGGGGGGGGGGTTTGTCACTAGCATTTGTTGGAGAATGAAGAGTGATGCATGTGTGTATGTGTGAGGTATGCATGTATGTGTGTGCTACATACTTCAGAATGTTTTAATGGCAAGTGGCTCGTTTTTATACAGATGGGAGCCACGTGCACTTCACTTCTTTTCTTTAAAATCTTGTCAATTATTTTACTTATTATATACAGTTAAAACTATATAAATTATTATTAACCTTGGGATCAACAAATATTATTAATTTAACAAGATATTAATTAATCGGTAAATTAATAACTATTAATTTATACATTTATTAATACTTTATTAATTTATAGATTAATTAATACTTTATTAATTTATCAAGTAATTATTTCTTTAAATGAAGTACCCAATTTATCACGTCTTTCAATCTACCACTTAATTTACTATGCTTCATTGTTCAATGTACTATATTATTCAACATTTTACTGCACAACGCCACGAGCCGAACTGGGTGGCGGCGTTAGCCACTATGCCGCATGCCTGGGTAGCCCCCCCTCCCCCCATGGGTGAAGGTCGAGGAGCCCACAGTGGTGACTCCGTTGGGGACCAATGGTAGACATGTGGATTAAACTTTGCTAAGTCTCTCGTGTCATTTTTATTTGTTGTATGGTTGGGTTTATTATTATTGCTATGGACGCATTTATTTTATTGTTGTGCCTCCTTTTATTTTGCTTTTGTGTGGATGGAATTTCTTTTTCTCCCATTATTTATTCATTAGTTTCCTGGTTGTTCTGCCAGTGTATCTTGTATTCATTCTTTCGGTTTCCCGGTTGTTTTGCCATTATATTTTGTACCTTACTTTCTTGCTTTGTGTAAGTGGTTGATTGATTGATCCCGCTATATATGTCCTCGTTGTTGCAGCATTGGGTGATGCTTGGGGCGAATTAATATAATTAATAAAAGAATTCCCCAATAAACATTGCAGAGTATAGAAGTCCGTGCCTAGAGGTCTATATGGTAGGATCGTCTGCGAGGGTTAGATCCATAGAGGGATATTATAGGAAGATTAGATGATCACATGAGTGGGATCTACTATCATTCTTTCTTAAGCATTTTGTTCTTTTTCCAAGGGTAAAGTTACTAGAGGGTTAAATGCGAGTGAGAACAATGCGATACATATCTAGCATCTTAGTTATTACACGTCACGCTTATCATAAATCCTGCCACACTTAGCATTGCACTTCTACATCTCCTTTTTAAATTCTCATGGCATTCTTACGTTACCGGTCTTCACTGTATAACATACTTGCATCATGTGTGTGCTTGTATATGTATTAACATGGCATGCATTTTCAAAAATTAAGAAAATCTCATTTTGCAATTTTCATCAAGAAAAAGAGTTTAAAAAAATCTAAATCACGGCACTAATAATGCTATTTTAAGTAATATTTTTCCACCATTTCCCTTCAAAAGTATATTTTCCAAAAGATTGAGACAATTTGGTAATATTCCAATAGTATGTCTAAGGGAATTGTGCAACAAGTAAACACCTCAGAAAGCCTTTAGCTGAACTCCTTTAGAAATGATGCCATAGGGTCCTATTTATTGGCCAAAATCTTGCTCTAACGATCGTGAGACATTGGGGGTGTAGCACAGGCGCGCGGCATGCAAAACAAAGCAAAGCATGAAAAATGGCCAAGGGTGTCATACGTCACCCTCTTTGCCATACGATAGGGGGGGGGGGGGTTCTTACCATTGGCTTTTGTTGGAGAATGAGGAGTGCTGCATGTGTGTATGTGTGATGTATGCATGTATGTGTGTGCTACATACTTTAGAATGTTTTGATGGCGTGCTGCTCATTTTTATACAGGTGGGGGGCACATGCACTTCACTTCTTTTCTTAAAAAGCTTGTCAATTATTTTACTTATTACATATAGTTAAAACTATATAAATTATTAACTTTGGGATCGGCAAATATTATTAATTTAATGAGATATGAATTAATCGATAAATTAATTAATAATTTATACATTAATTAATACTTTATTAATTTATCAAGTAACTATTTCTTCAAATGAAGTATCTGATTTACCACGTCTTTCAATTTACCAACTAATTTACTATGCTTCGTTGTTCAATGTACTATATTATTCAACATTAAATTGCACGGCGTCATGGGTCGAACTGGGGTTAAGTGTACTATATTGTTTAACACTAAACTATGCAACGCCACGGGTCGAACTGGGTAGTGGCGTTGACCACTATGCCGCGTGCCTGGGCAGTCCCCCCTCCCTTCATGGGTGAAGGTCGAGGAGCCCACAGTGGTGACTCCTTTGGGGACCAATGGTCAATATGTGGATTAAACTTTGCCGAGTCTCTCATGTCATTTTTATTTGTTTTGTGGATGGATTTATTATTATTGCTGTGGACGCCTTTATTTTATTGTTGTGGCCCCCTTTATTTTGTTGCCGTGTAGATGGATTTTCTTTTCCGCCCTTTATTTATTCATTAGTTTATTGGTTGTTTTGCCGGTGTATCTTGTAGTCATTCATTCAGTTTTCCGGTTGTTCTATCGATGTATTTTGTACCTTACTTTCTTGCTTTTTATGAGTGGTTGATTGATTGATTCCGATATATATGTCCACATTGATGCAGCCTAGGGTAATGCTTGGGTCTGGATTAATATAATTAATAAAAGAATTCCCAAATGAGCATTACAAAGCATATCAACACTTGAAAGAATGGAAAGTAGTAAATAGAACTCTATCCACTTTATTGCGTGCCATAATAAAATAGAACTTGAAAGAATGGGAAGAATGTTTGCCTCATGTTGAGTTTTCATATAATCGATCTGTTCATTCCGCATCTAAGTTTTCTCCTTTTGAGATTGTGTACGGTTTTAATCCGTTAACTCCTTTGGATTTATTACCACTGCCTGTTGAGTATGCTAACCTAGATGGTAGGAAGAAAGCTGAGTTTGTTAGACAGATTCATGAGAAGGCGAGGCAAAACATTGAAAGAAGAACTGAGCAATATGTGCAGCAAGCAAACAAAGGAAGGAAAAAGGTGGTTTTTGAACTAGGAGATTGGGTTTGACTGCACTTGAGGAAGGAACACTTTCCGGTTCAAAGGCGTTCTATGTTTTTACCGAGAGGAGATGTACCATTTCAAGTTGTGTAAAGGATCAATGACAATGCATACAAACTTGATCTTCCAGGTGAGTATAATGTGAGTGTTATATTTAATGTTGCTGATCTAAGTCCGTTTAGTGCAGGTGATGAATTGAGGGCAATTCCTTTTCAAGAAGAGGGGAATGACTCAACCCAAGGATAGCACTGGAGCTGGATCATGGAGTGAAGGTTATGTCGATCCCATCCGGGTTCCAAGTGATCCAATCACTCGAGCTAGAGCCAAGAAGATTAAGGAGGCACTTATGACCATGGTCCAAGAGATGATGAGCAAAGTTGAAGCATGGAGGAGCGCTGAAGGGGATCGAGCTCAAGAATGGAAGACATTGCTTAAAGGCCTAATTGAAGATGTTACATTGCAATCCCAAGGCAAAGAGAGTTAAAACATGTAGTTAATAATGGGCTGGGCTAGTCTTTATTTATTTTATGTTTATGTTATGTTTCAGCTTTGTTTGGACCCAATTATGTGGAAATCCCATTCAATTTCATTTTTGTTTATTTTCCTAGACCTAGTAGGTTTAATTACTTCTATTTAAAGGAGCTAACTCTTTTGTTTGAACATCCTTTGATTAATATGAATTTAGAGTGTTTTCACCTCTTGTGTTCTAAGAACATATCGAACAGCTAGAATAAAATTCTTGTTGTTCATCGGCTTAGCAATTAATTAACCCATTAATTGATTGTTTGTCTTCGACTATACCAAGATTCATTCTCATTCTAGGGATTAGGTCGAGGTTCTATCTCCATCAACTTCACGTGATTCCAAGGTTCTTGCGTCTTTAAATGTTAAGGGTTGCGGATCCATTTTGTTTTTGGATAGAAATATGATCACAGTTCACATCACTAACTTCTGGGGAGAAAATGATGAAAACCCCCTATCTTTTGGGGAGGATAAAATGAAAACCCCTTAACTTCTGGGGAATGGGGGGAGGATTGTTAATGGTTACTAAGAGTAAGGGGTTAGCACCTGTTGAACCGTCTTGCTGGTATAATCATGGTTGTCTGTCAGGAGATATTCCTTTATGATAGTTTTATAAGAAATGGCACTCCTAGCTACCTTCAGAAGGTATGTCATGTTAGCAACTGCTAAGAATGGGGGTTTGCACCTGTCACACCATTTTATTGACTTAACCTGAAAAGGTTGGGTTAAGATCGCCAAATGTGATTGGTCCTCGCGATAGGACATTATCTTGCTAACACGATTTGCACTGACTTACGAATTCCCAAGGAACGCATCCTCTAAGGGAATAAAAGGTATGATATGTTTGCGAATGCCAAGAGCGAGAGGACTTTGCGGTAAGACTTTGTACTTGTTGACACCGCCAAAGGGGTTGTGTTAGATACTCTCCCAAGAGCAGCAGGGTCGGCACCTGTCGCAGCATCTTGCTAACAAAGTCTAAGGCTGAACGTCAAGAGATATTCCTTTGTGATGGTTTTCATGAAATAGCCCTCTTGGTCACTCTCAAAAGGTATGACATGTTAGTGACTGCCAAGATCGAAAGCTCTTATGATAAGATTTCGTACTTGTTAACAACCAGAAAGGTGATGTTAAGACTACCAAAAGCGGCAGGGTTGGCACCTGTCGCACCATCTTAGTGTCATAGTTTAGGATTAGTATTGACTTCGTCAGCTCAGTTTTCTTCAAAACTTTACTGTCCCGTTGATTTATTTAGAAAAAGATATAACACATACGACATGTTCATTTTGCTGGGTTGATGAGAGATAATAACACCACAGGATATCTTTGTATGATTGATCTTCATTCCACTTCAGTATGAGTTATTCAATGTGGTTTAACCATTGTAATCTATCGTAATTACAACTTCATTCAATACCTTTAGTTACATCAATTCAGGATAAATTAGTTGTTATTGCCTGCGCCAATTATCTGCAAGAGGATGTGAGACTAGTCTTTGGAGTAACTACTCCATCGAAGTTTTTACGTTAGGATCTTCCACCACAGACTTAGAGTAGTTATTACCCTTTGTTTCAATCTCATTTGAAACCTTATAGCTCATGTCCATATACTATTTCATAAAAATGCTGGTGTTTTGTGAATGAATGTGCATTTTATTTATGAAAGTGTTAGTTATTATATAGCCTGCTTTGTGCTCAATTCACCCCCAGACCTATGTAAATGCGAATGCAAAGATCATTCTTTCCGAAAACCTAGCAATTATAAAGAGTAATTCTTTATAGTTCATGTTTACATTGACAAATCACAACGCTTCAATCACAATTTTCAAATTCTCAATCACTAGTTACAAATCTTCAATTTTTGGTTATTAATCTTTAATCACTGATGGTTTAAAGGAGGTGGGTCTGGTATCTTTCCTACTTCGATAAGGTCCTGAATGGTATGCCGAAGAGCCAAGAAATTGTCTGTTGTGTGCCCCACATTTTGGTGGTATTCACATCTTTCATTAAGGTTCCAAATTAATTGGGATTGGATTCGGTATCGGCCACAGGTTTAGCAAATAGATCATCCCTACATCCTTCAACTACTTATACATCGCTTAACTACTCCAGTAGTTGCGATATGTTCCTTTCCTTGAGTCTGACTCGGTTAGCCACCCTATTGTTACTATAGCCTTGGAATCTCGAAGAAGAAATGTTGGTGACTGTGGCAAAATGATTGGTAGAATAGTCAATGTTGCTCTGAACATATGGGTTGTATGCTGAAATTTAGTTCGTATAACGGGTTGAAACCTTCTTGTATTGTGCATTTGACTTCTTTACTTCAACCTTTTTAGCCAATTCTTCTTCTATCTCATTTCCCACATGCAACAAGGCTTTGAAGTAGTCACATAATTTGACGCGAACCCGGATCGTCTTTCCTAGCCAGGCTAATGGATCCTCAACCCTTGAACTACAAGCGTAGCAAGAACCTTGGAATACGTCGAAAAGATAGAAGATGGAACCTCAACCCAACGCTTAAAGAAGCACGAACCTCGGTATAATGAATGACGCCACAATCTAGTGTGATTGCTAGATTGATAAGTCAAGAACAATTGAATTTATTCAATTCAACATTATTCAACATGCTCTTAAAGAACACAAAGAGAAAGCTCTCAATTTAATTAATCATCAAAACTTTTTATTAATAAAACAATAATGTGCCTCCTTTAAATAGGAGAAGCAAAGCTAGAATCCTAATTCAAAAAGGAAACTAATTCCTACTTAGAAAAGGAAAATAACTTTTAGAATAATCCTAAAACAATAAGGAAAATAATAATAAATAATAAGGAAACTTATTCAAAAAGGAAACTACTAATCTAATTCCTAATTGAATAATAAAATAAGACGACTAAAATAAACTCCTAAATAATTAAGGAAATAATATAGAAGTCTTGAAATTCTATGGAATTCTTTTTGAATTTCCATGCTCTATCCTTGTAATTCATCAGGTATGGATCATCATTTAGAATGCCACAAACCACCATGGTTGAATAGAAATTGAAGCTAGACCGGATCATATCATAATTGGTGACCCATTTTATTCTGAATTTTTGTTTCCAGATTCTTAATGATCATTCATAACTGCTCCTCTTCATCCATCTGTTCTACCATTTGTGCTGCGAATGTCCTCCACCTTGCGACAAATTCACCCAACCCTCATCATCTTTTTGTTTTGCCATTTCTAGATGTTTGCGAGTAATCTTTAATTCCTCACTTGTCTTATACTAGGCAATAAACTCGTTTATGATATTGGTCCATGATCGTACCCTATGAACCAACTTTAGGCTAAACCGGCTAGAGTCAAATGGAAAGAGTTAGCTAACTCAGCCTCACCTATATCGTAGTTCTTCATCCCCCGTACATAGGATTTCAAGTGCAACTCTGGGGGGGTTGTCCCTGTAAATTTCTCTATCACGACCATCTTGAACCCGACTGGATAATGAGTCTTTGGGTACATGTTATAATTTTGAAGCTGTGTTAAATCATTTGACCCCTCGGCCGCCTTCTGGGTTGAGGCCTTCAATTGTTCGTTGAGCTCGTCTAAAGCCTTATTCCCTTTTAGAATAACCTCTTGTGGAAGAATGACCTCACCTTTTAGAATAACCTCTTGTGGAAGAATGACCTCACCTTTTGGAATCACCTCTTGTGGAATAATGACCTCACCTTTTGGAATCACCTCTTGTGGAATAATGACCTCACCTTGTACACTAACTAGGTGTATCGCATGCTTTTGTTGGAGAATGAAGAGTGCTGCATGTGTGTATGTGTGTGCTACATACTTTGGAATGTTTTAATGGTGTGTTGTTCATTTCAATACAAGTGGGGCCACGTGCACTTCACTTATTTTCTTTTCTTGTTTATAAAGACATTATTTATTTACTTATTATATATTTGAATTATATTTTCCTTATTTAAATATTATAACAAATGTTTCTTCTTTTTTTTTTTATTTATAAAAAATTAGATTTATGCAAGAGTCACAGATTGGGGTGTTCACACCTAGCAAAGTTGTTATTAAGTTATCTTTGGTTTAAAGGTGTAAAAGAAAGTATGTTTCTGGGCTATCTTTTATACGATCTTTTGTTTGTTTTCTTGTAAAACAAACTAGTGACTCTTTAAAACAAGTTTCCTCCTTAAGGTTGTAAATTTCGGTTTTTCATGGGTCAGTTATGTGTTTGATTTTATCGGGTTCAGGTGAAGAATTACTAAAAATGCACATGACTTGTTAACATAATGGGTGAAAAAATCACATAGGAACACGATTTATTACCTTATCTTGTAACACAACATGATCCGTTTTACTCGTTAAACTAATGGGTTAGTCAAGTAAACCTGAAAACTCTACACAATTAACCCAAAAACAACATAATTATGCTTCATATGGGTGTTTAATGGGTCTTAACGGATCTACTGGGTCTTAGTAGGTCTTATTCCTAATGGTACTTAACGGGTTTAACTAGTAAACCTGAACACGATTTGTTATTAACCATGTCTTATCTTGTCTGCCCGATAGTGACCCGAACCCAATAAGGTTCCATAAGGTGGCAGAGTAAAAAACTTGCTAGTTGGTGGAACCTAGAACATAAACCATCGTGTTCTCCATTCTCAAGATCGCACCCACACAACCATTCCCTTTGACTCCAATTACCAAGGCAGAGAAGTTTTAAGAAGCTCACATGTTTAAGGCTAGAAAAAGAGATTTTGATGGAAATGCTTCAAGAGTAAATAGTAGCCAATAGTCGGCAACCACTAAGGGTTAGTATACAAGAAGAATCACATGTCTCATCTACTAGGGAAGAGATGGTACCCGAGGTTAGTGAATCAAACACCCATGACAAGGGTAAAAGAAAGCTGGCCAAAATACTCAAATTTGATAACACCCGTGATCAGCGTACACATGATGTTCCTGAGCCAACTTATCGAGTAAATATCTTTAATCAGTTAGGGGCAAAGTGACGGCACGAGGGGAAAGCCAACCAAAGAATTGGGCGAATAAAAATTTGAGAAAATTGATTTATTCAATTCTTGATAATAAGAAAATTCCGAATGCTCGGACTACAACCGGATCGGTAAGAAAAGCCTTGGTGGATGAGCAAGGCTCTCCCTTCACCTAAAGAATTGTAGATGCACAACCACCATGAAAGTTCAGTCCCCCTAAATTCAATGTCTGTAATGATTGTTTATATCCAGCAAATCATGTCCGTTATTACAAGCATGTAATGATATATTGGATATTCAATGATGCAATGATGTACCTGTACGTTCCTAGCAAGTTTAGGGAACTTGGCACTCAGATGGCTTGCCAAGTTACTTAGGGTGCATGTAACATCCCATGTTTTAATTACATTTGATTCAGTTCATTTTTTTTAGTTTAACACTCAAATCCTTATCATTTTAAGCTCGAACAGTTTCTTAAAATTTTTGGGAGATCCAAAAATTTACTTTGTCGCTTCTATAGTGTCCTATTATATATTTAAGAATATTCTAGGAAGTTTCGTCACTATCGGAATTGAAACGAGTATTAAAGTGGCATTTTTTCGAACCCAAAATTTTTGGTTATCGGTTGATTTTTTGTCAACTTTAGTCATTCATAACTTCTTCAATTTTTATCCAAATCCTACTCCGTGAACTACTGTAGTTTCATCATATTCCCCTCTACAACTTTCGTGTTTTGACCAAAATCTAATTCACGCTCCTTGTTGGCCAAAACTGAGCTCGAAGTCAGGCGATTGACAAAAAACTGTACTGTCAGATTTCTGTTGCATTTCGGCACAGCGCTGACTTTGATCAAATTATGGTATTAATGTGTCCAGAATTTGGTGAAACATCCTTCTACAAAGTTGTAGATCTTTTCAATACCTTTCCGTTGATATAAAGATCATCCCGATCGGAGTTCCGAGCAACAAGTTACAGCCAAATTACAGTGGGTAACCCCAAAGCCTCGTTTTTAACGCCCAGTTTTCGTTTTTAACCTTTTTAAACCCAATTCTCCACCATTACAGCTCAGTTTCGAAAGTGCAGAATCTTCATCTTCTTCGCTCTCTTATCTCATTTCCAGGCTTGCATGTGCGTAGTAGAAGGTATCTAGAGCTCAGCCAGGCCTTAAACCTCTATTCTTCTAGCTATTCAGGTGGGAACTCTCCCTCTTTTCTTCTTGTTTCTAATTAAATGGCTTGATAGAGTGAAAATGCAGAATTTCGGTACCAAAATCACATTACTCTCTGCATGTGAAAAGGGTAGACTAGATTTGTATGATATGAACTTGCATTTAGATAACTATTATGTTATTATTGATGAATATTGAGGTTGATTGCTGTGCATGTTGGAAATTATGAACTGTTTTGTGTATTTGGTACCGAAATGACTAGAATTACCCCATGCATATCTAGTATTCTATACACTACTTGATTTTCGAGATTTTCCAGAATTAAAATGATTAACAATAGCTTTTTAAAACTCCGAAATTTGATATGCAAGTGGGTATGAGTATCATTCTAGTAAACTTAGCATTTTCTCTATTTTATGCCTTTGGTAATTGTTAGAAATGAGATAATTCTTCATAAATTGGTGTTACACACGGTTTAATTATACAAACTTGGTATAATTGTGATGAACGTAGCGTGAAAGAGCTGTTCATATGTAAAGTAATATCCTCATTGATTTCGGAAACTTTATTAACTTATATGACAACCTTTTGAAAATGTTTTTGGCAAATTTACTAATCGCGGTGAGATAACAAGGTTGTTGGAACCGGATAAGCACCGGTAGAGAAATGCTTAAGTTGATGTTATTGCACAGACCCATGGTAAGATGGGGTGCTAGAAATCTAGTTACCAGTGCACTGACCCATGGTAAGATGGGGTGCGTTTATGAGTAGTATATTCCGTCTAGTACCGGTATTAGGTCGAGGAGGAGGAGGAGTTTGATGGACGTGTGAGCAGTTATCGTGAGAGTCTCACTTGGATAACAATTGTTGCATTTGGCAATTAATAAATGGATTTGTTTTATAAATGGCAAAAATTGGCTAATTCTTGATAATAAGTTTAATGTGGTAAATCTTTTATTGATTCACACCGATGCATTGCATTTCCCTTTCCCTATAGTTCCCACTGGGCCAGTTGTGGCTCATTCCCTCATTTATCTTTCAGGTACACTTCGTGTTTTGGGTAGAGGTTGTGGCTCAGGTCCGAGTGCTTCTTAGAGTCGCCTCTGATGTTTTTATGGATTTAGTTGTTATTTTAGTTATGTTGTGAGTTTGTAGTATTTTTAATATTTAGTTTGGGAACCTTGTATCATCTTTGGAAGTATGTATTATTATTGTGGAACTTGGTTGTATTTCGTTTCCTTGTTTGTGGATAATTATGTTAGAATCATTGTATTAGACCTCTTTCGTAACTTAGATTTCGGTTTGTAGTTGAACTTTATTATGTATTTTGCCTATTGGACTACTAAGGTTTGATTTTTATCAGATGGTGTTGTATTCCATACCCTTATGTTTGTTATGGTTCATTGAACATGGTGGGTTTCCTTGTATTTATGGATACTTCATGCCGAAATTTTGTTAGATTTTCCTTACTTTTTTGCTGTTTATTTTATACAGCATCCATTAACACCTGCTTATTTAGGCGGGTTGTTACAGTGCAGATATATAACATCAGAAAACTCGCGAAATAGTTCACTGCTCGCTTTATCATTAACAACTCAGTAATGAAGGATGCTTTGACTCATTTGGGGAAAGGGAAAATGAAACTTTAAGAGATTACTCATCGAGGTACCGAGAGGTCTTTTAAGAGGCCGAAGACTGTGATTTGAAGTTCGCCATCAATATTTTCAATTATGAATTACCATGGGATCGTGATGGCATTTACAATGATTTGATAAAACGACCCTTAAAGACCTTTGATGACTTGCTTTCTATGATTGATGAATTATCATCAAATCATGAACCGAGTGTGGGGTGCGGTATCACCAAGATTGTATCCTCTCTCTCAATGGCACAAACCTTAATTCGTGAGAATTCTAGTCTTTTTGAGAAGAGCTAAGGCCGGCGTATATATAAGGCTACGATAGGGACCTAAGGAGAAATAAGTATTTGGTCCTCCAATGGGAATTTGGAATCCTAATTCCATTATGAATTAATTCCTTCTATAAATTATAATTCGCACCACTAAAGAATTATAATTGCACTCTTACCTTTATTATATTTTGAGATCCTTTATATTAAATACTTATTATTTTCCATACGTTAAGATTAAAGAAAATGTCATTTAAATTAAATTAAATTACTGATAATTATATTTAAATGACTTCTTAATCCTACCACTTAACTTATTTGACATGATCAAAACTTATAAGCTTCTCAAAGATATCATTGATCCCTACTGATGTGATCCAGCCTAGCCTTTTTAGCCAAGAAATTAGCCTTATGTTCATGCGTATTCTCACGACCAACTGGCTGAAGAATTTAATTAGTTTTAATTATTTATTTTATATTTCTTAAAGCCCAATGATTATTATTATTTAGAGTATTCCCTTGTTAGGAATGTATTGGACTTATTTTAGATTGTTTATTAGTTTCCTTATTGTATTAGGAATATTCTAGGTGTTATTATTTTCCTTTTCTAAATAGGAATTAGTTTCCTTTTTGAATTAGGATTAAGGCTTTGTTTACTCCTATTTAAAGGAGGCACATTATTGTTTTATTATTAATAGTTTTGATGATTAATAATATTGAGAGTTTTTTCTTTGTGTTCTCTAAGAGCATGTTGAACATGTTGAATTGATTAATTCAATTGTTCTTGACTTATCAATCTAGCAACCACACTAGATTGTGGCGTCATTCATTATACCGAGGTTCGCGCTTCTTTAAGCGTTGGGTTGAGGTTTCCGCCTTCCATCTTTCGTCGTATTCCAAGGTTCTTGCTACGTTCGTAGTTCAAGGGTTGATGATCCATTACCTTGGTTAGGAAAGACGATCCGGGTTCACGTCATTGGTATCAGAGGGATCGCGTCATTAAATGACGCGAACCCGGATCGTCTTTTCTAGCTAGGCTAATGGATCCTCAACCCTTGAACTACGAACGTAGCAAGAACCTTGGAATACGTCGAAAAGATGGAAGGCGAAAACCTCAATCCAACGCTTAAAGAAGCGCGAACCTCGGTATAATGAATGACGCCACAATCTAGTGTGGTTGCTAGATTGATAAGTCAAAAACAATTGAATTAATTCAGTTCAACATGTTCAACATTGCTCTTAGAGAATACAAATAGAAAACTCTCAATATTATTAATCATCAAAACTATTAATAATAAAACAATAATGTGCCTCCTTTAAATAGGAGTAAACAAAGCCTTAATCTTAATTTAAAAAGGAAAATAATAACACCTAGAATATTCCTAATACAATAAGGAAACTAATAAACAATCTAAAATAAACCTAATACATTCCTAACAAGGAAATACTCTAAATAATAATAATCATTGGGCTTTAAGAAATATAAAATAAATAATTAAAACTAATTAAATTCTTCAGCCAGCTGGTCGTGAGAATATGCAAGAACATAAGGCTAATTTCTTGGCTAAAGAGGCTAGGCTGGATCACATCACCTACACCGGGAAGTGGATTCCGTCAACAATTAATATTTATCATACATATAGTGTCGTTATCTAATTCACGAAGATTATTGATCCATAAATAAGTCTCATTCCTAATGAGTCAAAACAACAAACACTACATATATATGTGTATTAATTATTTTAGGATTAAGAGCATAAGTAATCATAAAATCATGGGGTTTTAAATTGTTTTATATAGTTAGTATAAAAACAATTAACCCAAACTAGTCATGTTCAATATACACAAAGTGTACTAGCACAACGAGTTAAAACTATATTGTTTTATGTAGTCAAGATAAACTACTAAAATTTGTACTACAATCTTACCGATAGGTGTCCAATTCCATCTAAGACTATGAACTAATAAACTTATGTTTCACAAGAACCGATGATATGATCTTTTATATGTGTAAGCTAAACTCTGCACACCAAATTATCTACTATGTGGAATAAAAGACACACATGCACAATATTTAAATAAATAATATAATGCAATCATTGCCCATAAAGATTCTCATTAAAATAACAAAATCGAATTTATAACATATCCAAACCAATAAGAAAATTATGGCTCTTAGTATATCACTCTAACAATCTCGCACTTAGACTCAAAGCCATGCCTCTTACTCCCATGACCTCAACGTAAACGTTCTAAGTGTTTTCCCTTCTTATGAATCATCAGCTTTTTCGAGTTCGCAATCGTTTCACTATTATGAAAATAAAGTGAAATGACTGATCACACTGAAGGTGCCACATCTAGATCCATATGAAAGTTCCTGAGCCAAATTGCTTCATCTAAAGCGGCCATATATTCAGTTCTATGGTGGATACAATAATGCATGACTGCCTGAAGTTGACTTTCTAGAATCCTAATATCTAACTAAAAATCTTAATCTGTGCCAAATTGCTTCATTAGCTGCTTCTAAAGCGGCCACATTATCTGTGTATCCAACATATAATAAACTTGTAACAACCCAAGCCCCGACCCTAGCAATATATTGTCCGCTTTAGCACTCCGGCAAAACTCCGCACCTCACGGTTTTGTTCCTGGTAGGGTTACATGGTCCAACCGACCACCCAGAAGGCCTCTCATTAGTGGGAACCCCTTGGATGTACATATAAAGCACTTCAAGTTTCCCCCACTTTATGATGTGGGACATTACAAGAGTGAGAAACATATAATATCAATAGGTAAGCATTGAATGATGGATATCTAACTTTACTATTTTCTAAATTTTTCTTTCTTTATTTGTTATAAATTTGAGAATGAAATATTTTTTTTGATCAATGGGCTTGTTTTGGCATTTTTCAAAAGAATTTTTAAGCATTATTTTAGGTTGTTAAAATTTCCATTTAAAGTTTTTATGTCGTTATTGATCATTATCAAAATACCTTAAATAATATGTTGTTGATTGCAGACGCTATGCATGTGCCAACATCTTCTAGTCCTACAATTAGTAACCAACAAATCTGCTTTGAAAAAGTATTTCTACAATTTTATTATAAGTTTATCAATATTATCATTCTGAATGAGTACTATAAAATACTAATACGATTTTTTGTCTAATTTTTTTAAGACACTTTTTATACAACATAATTATAATAAATTTTGAAGTGTTTGATAGAATATTGAATTATATTAAAGTGAGAATAATCACACCTTTCTTAATCATAAAATCTCATTGTTAGATATATTTTTTTTAATTAAATCAAAAGCACAACCAAAATAATAACTTATCATTAGAGAATCTATTAGGAATCTTTGTTTGATGAAAGAATTAGAAACATAGAAGATGATTGGCTTTATCTAATCACCAAAACCCTGGTGGTGGGTGGAATGTTTGTTTTAAAAAACATTTTGCAAACCAACTATGCTTTTCTTTTGGTGTTAAATCGCCACGCCACAATTAAGTGAATTAAATTTTGCTGTTGCACTGCATATCATGTATGTCCTGTAATGTTTAACAACCTTCTCACCAATCAATACTTATATATATATATAGATATATATGGGGTGCCATTTCCATGCCGATCAAGATTTTATCGAAGTTTTTTTTGCTGTAAAAAACATTGAGCTATATTTTGGCGATGAGAAAACGATGTTAAAAGATCCAGTCCATATAAAATATTTTCGGTATGTGCATGTATAATATATTATATTATATTATACTATATTATATATAAACTGTGCAAAAAGTTTAAAATGCTTATTTTATTCATACAATTTTTTATTTTTTATTTTTGCTTTAAATTTAAAGACCAGAACTTATGTCTCTTTGATGATTTTTGATGACAGATAAAGATGTCAAATGGTAAGTTAGACTATAGTATCTTTGACAAGGGTTACGAGCATTATTTTTTCTATATAATAAATGAAAGACAATTTTATACCGTTGAGACAGACAAAAAAAAATACACTCATATTGCGTTGTACTTCTAATTCTTCTTAAAAACAAAATTCAAAATTGCGTCATAATTCAAACCCTAATTACTGATTAAGCAGTATATATAGTTTCACAGTAAAGTTCGCTTATTCAATACTATTCTAGAGTTCAAATGTTATTTCCTCAAATTATATATATATATATATATATAAATTTCACACTTCTTGTGAGTACAAATTAATCTAAGTAGACCGTTTTATCTCAGTTTAAAACAAGTTTTTTATAGAAAAAAAAATTGCATGAATAAAATTAGTATTTTAAAAATCTGACAAAATTTCACTTAGGGTTAAAATATGTGACAACTTTAGAATATATTATGGATACTATATAGGTAGCGGACCCTAAGCTCCAATTGATCGTTGAACTAACATTAAGAAATAGTGGTGTTTGGTTGAAGTACATGTGCTGAACCATTTACTAAAAGAACGAAAAGCCCACCTATTAATTCAACCAACTGCCACTATATGTACCTTCAACAAGTGTAACCATTCCATGCATTGAGGTGAGGGTTTTAGAATTTAAATGCAAATAATATATATATGTGATATGCTGTTATAAGATAATTTTTTATTTTAATAATAAGTACTGTTTAATTTTTAGGGTAAATTAATACTTAATTTCATAAAAATTTGTTTAAATGATCTCTACAATGAGTTGATCATCTCTACCAAATTTTATATAAAAACTTAATTTAGATGTTTGTAATATTGCAACTTTTAATTAATTCACTATAAATATATATAGTGGGTCTGATATATGTTGATTATTGTTTGAACCGGCCTTTATTAACAATTTTGGTCGCCAAAACATATAAATACATTCTAAGTTACAAAAACTATTAGCTAAAAGTCAATCTATACATGGACTATTCCGTATCGAATCCATCTTGATATCATATATATATACATATATTATTAAATATATGAACATATATAGTTATTAATTGTACTTACGGAGGCCTTAAATGTAGAGTATTTGTGCCTTTCGAATAATATATTTTCATTTAATATCCTTTTTAGGTTGGGTTAGGTTAGGTTAAATAGCTTTATCCCCTATACCATGTTACCAGCTGTGCTTTCCCTACACGTCACTTAGAAGTACACAAGTGAACAATTCACACAGGATACGTTGATTTGTTAAATAAAATAATTAATAATGACAAAGTATAAATAAATGGAAGTTTTTTCATTAATTAAAAAAAATAAAATATTCAATTTCAAGTAGTCATATTTTGTTTTAAAAAATAAAGAAATAATAAGAGCATTTCTAACTGTGTAAGTAAAATTGTAAGAATATTCAATTTGAAGAATATTAGTTAAATGAAACTCTCAGATCTAGTCTATATAAGACTATGTTAATACTGATGGAGTATACAACTTAGTTATCATTCCATGTCCTTGTGAACATATAAAGGATACGAAGAGGTAGGTAAAATTGAGCAGTAAAAAAAACATAAAACTAAGTGAAAGTTAAAAATAGCACAATAAATACATGCATGCATTAAATTGAGCATTAAAAAAAACCATAAAACTATGCCCATGGCGTCATGCGCCTGTGGCCTATTCCAGCCGTTGTTATTAGTATCGGAAGCAGCTATATATTGACTATCAAGGGGGAATCGCCGCCCTCCCTGTGCAGGCAGTTACTGAAGTGTAGGCCTTTCCCACCAAAGAAAGAGTAGTACTCGTTTCTGATTTAGCTAAGCCCGTAACTGCTCTACTCAGAACACTCAGCTATGGAAGCGGCCAAATAATATAATATTATGAAAGAAGTAGGAGTAGTTATAATACATTTAATGCATGTATTTATTGTGCTACTTTTAATTTTTATTTGGCTTTATGTTTTCTTCGCTGCTCAATTTTACCTATCTCTACATATCCCTTTTATTTTTATGAAGATATGGAAGGATAAGTTAAGTTGTATACTCATTCGGTCTTAGAATAGTCCCATCATTCATATTAGATTTGATACATCAATTTGAGAGCTTTCTTTTAAGTAACATTTTTAAAATTAAATATTCATACAATTTTAATTATGCCATTTGAAATGCTCTTGATTTTTATTTTTGTTTTGTGAAAATGTAGCTACTTGAAATTGAATATTTTTACTATTGTTTTTAAGTATTTATACTTTGTAATTAATTATTTTATGTAACAGGTCCACGCATTGCGTAGATTGATCACTTGTAATATATACTAAGTATATATACTACATAGTAAGAGCATCTCCAATAGTAGTGTAAAAATTGACTTGTAAATCATATGTGTTAACTCACTTTTACAAAAAAAATTGAATATTAAAAACAATATACTCCAATGGTACTTTTGTAAAGTCTTGTGTAAATTTTAAACTAACCAATAAGATTCTAACACTTGTTAACTATCAATTTAAGCAATTTATTATTATTTTTTCTTGAATTTTTTATAAATAATTTTATAGTCACAATGGATCTTGATTTTTAGGTTTTGATGAGTATATTTCAAATATATAGTTTTTATTAAGATCCATATTTTACATTTGAAGTTATTATATTTTTAAATTTTATTTACAAAATGAAGAGAGAGGAAAATGACGTGGCATTGTAAAATAGAAGTGTATTTTACACAATCATTTTACACAAACTTGTATTTTTAAAAACTGCTAGATAGAAAAATTTACACAAAATTTATAAATTATATAAATTTTACATAAAAAATAAATATAAAAAACTGTTAAAAATGCTCTAAGTATATGTATTAGAAGAGTAGTTCAACAGTAGTTCTCTACGATTTAATTTCAATTTAGGATTAAAAAAATTGATGGACGTAGTCTAACCATAACCTCTATTGATTGTTCAATTTGACACGCTCCAGTTACTCATCAATATATATATATATATATATATATGAGTTATGTAACAAAAAAAATATAAAAATTATCTGAGTTAATTGTTTATTTTATTTTTCATAACAATCAAAAGTCATTGCTTTTTATGCATTATGTAGTTCCTTCGTATTAAGGTAAGATTTATCATTTTTCTTTATGTGATATCTATGGGGTATTAATTGGATGGAACATATTCGAATATGCCTTCTCGAAAAAATTTATGAATCTCAAACTCTTTTCCAATTCAAAAAATTTTGGAAACTCAAAAAAGTTCCAAATTTTGAATCTTTGAAATCTTCGGTGTTTTTATAATCTTCCAATTTCTTAAAATATTTTGTATAATTTCTAAATTATTTGAAAAAATAATGATGATTTTTAGTTCTTTTTTCAACTACATTGTATAAAACAGAAATCAAATAGTTGGAAATCATAATAACATATACGGTAAATAGCTATTAGTTTGAAAATTAAATCACATATTTAATCTTAAAGTTAAACACAATTCCAAGGTTCAACACAATTCACAACTATTAGACTTAAAATTACATGTTTAATTTGAAGGCAAAACATAATTTCGAGGAACAATCTAGGTTCTAAAAAATGGACGGCTAATATAGGTTGTTACTTGTTAATAGTAGTGCCAACGTATAAATTAGTATCAATTATGCCCCTCTCAAATAAGTTGTTTGATTTATAATATACAAAAAGATTATAATTATTGAATAAATAAAAATATAATTTCAAAAATTATATACGAAAATCAAGAATGGAATTATTCGAAAAATATGGATCGAAAATTCAAATATAGTTTCCAATCCCATTCCATAATTTTTTAGAATATTCGGACACCAAAAAAATTGGAAATTTCATATCTCGTTTCAACATCAGAAAAAAATGGATTGTATGTTGGAAATTTCAAAAGTTTGAACTTTTGAACATCTCTAATGACATCTCAATTTATTTCCTTTTTGTGCCATAATTAATTTATCATATCTTATGGTTAATTTTATTATAATTAGTACTTTTCTTAGAGGGTGGTATAATTGGTAAAATAATTATACTAATTGTCGTAACAATTTACAACTTTTCAAAAACAGTATTATGCTTTGACAAAGGGATAATTGTTTAGCCAATTTGGGTAACCTTCCTAAAAGAGAATGCTCTAAATATTTAGTTCGAGGCAATAGGTTGGGTTCCCCTCAACAATTATATCTCAAAGAATAACATTTTACTTTTTTCATTTCAAAATAATGACACATTTTTTCTTTGCATAAAATGCTCTTACTCCAGTTTATCTTTTTCTTAAAAAGAATTATTATTTACTCGCTGGCATAAACAATGGCCGGCGCCGCCACCCTACTGCCTCAACCTCAGCTACTAAAGCTTTGATCGTGGGCATTAGCTATAGGTGGTTGCCAAAGAGGTTATTGTTGTGCTTATTACAATCGGGCGAAACCCTTTCCCGAAATAGGCAAATAGGCTAGGCCCACCGATTTATAGGCGGTTGTGACAAAGGTTATTGTTGTGCTTATTGCACCCAGTTTGAGACCCTTCCTGGAAGAGGCAAACAGGCCGGGCCCATTAGTCCGCACACATAGTAATGATATTTTTCCCCTAACACAAACACGTTTCAATTATAAGTGTGAGGTATTATTTTAAAATGACTTATTATTATGTGGTCACACTACCTTACTTACCCACGTTTGTTGAGTTCTATATTTTTCCCATATGGTATCAATGTTTGAAGCCAACCATACCTAATAATCTCGACCCTTAATTAAACCAGTCCACCTTTTGCTCCACCTTGGACTAACACCAGTCCACCTTGGATTCCCACCCAATCCAGCTTGGATCTACCTTTGTACTATCTATTAAGATAAACACTCAACATTGTTCGCACGATCGTCCACCCTAGTCAATGCATATTTTGAGGTACACCCTATTTCACCTTACTTGATATTTCTTGCACAACCACCTTGACACTAGTAGTCCAGTGTACCTAGGCTCTGTAATGACTCCACCCTTGGTCTTTCGAGTCTAACTCCACTATAGGCTTCCACTTGAGTCTAACTACTGGGATGATTTTTGTAGCGATTCACACCATAGGCTCTGGCCGAGTAGTCCCTGACTCCACTGAGTCCAACTACATGTATTACTCCAAACTTATGTATTTACTATTAGCTATCATACTAGGTGTTGCGCTCACAGCACTGAGCTGGGCCCTTTCTCGGACAAGGCAAACGGGTCGGACCTACCAGCCCATGCAAATAGTAATAATATTGCCCCAACTTAAACACCTTTGTGCCACCAGTGTGGGATTTTATCATAAAAACGTTATTATGTGGTAATACTACCCTACTTATCAAATCATGTTGACTTTTACAATTTTTCAATATCAGATCAATAGTTTGAGCCAACCATTATCATTAATAGAGCTACCTTGGATTAAACCAGTTCACCTTTGTCTCCACCTAGGACTAACACCGGTCCACCTTGGCTCCACCACAAAGCCACTTTACCCTTAGTCCTACGAATTACTAGAGTGATATACTAAAAGTCAAAGTTTTCTTGTTGGTTTGGATATATTATAAACTCGATTTTGCTATTTTAATGAGAATATTTATGGGTAATGGTTGTATTATATTATTCATTTAAATATTGTGTATATATGTCTTTTATTCTATATAGTGGACAATTTGGTGTGCAGCGTTTAGCTTACACACAAAAAATCATATCATCGATTCTTGCAGAATTTAAGTTTATTGGTTCATGGTCATAGATGGAATTGGATACTCATCCGTAGGATTGTAGTACAAGCTTTTGTAGTTTATCTTGATTACAGGAAACAATATAATTTAAACTCGTTCTGCTAGTACGCTTTGTGTGTATTGAACATAACCAGTTTGGGTCAATTGATAATTTAAAATCCCATGGTTATTATGATTGCTTATACTCTTAATCTTGAAATAATTAATAGACATATATATGTAGTGTTTGTTGTTTTGACTCATTAAGAGTGAGATTCATTTATAGATCAATAATCTTCGTCAATTAGATGACAACACTATATGCAGGATGAATATTAATTATCGACGGAATCCAAGCCCCGGTGTAGTGCTTGATGATAACCCCTTGAGAAACTTATAAGTTTTGATCATGTCAAACCCTGTAGGTGGATTATGTTAATCCGACATGTCAAATAAGTTAAGTGGTAAGCTCAAGGATTAAGAAGTCATTTAAATATAATTCTCAGTAATTTAATTTAAATGACAGTTATTTGTAATCTTAACGTGGGGAGAATAATAAGTATTTAATAATAAGAATCTCGAAATATAATTTTGAGATAAAGACAGGAGTGCAATTATAATTCTTTAGTAGTGCGAGTTATAATTTATGGAATGAATTAATTCATAATGGAATTAAGATTCTAGCTATCCATAGGATACCCAAATACTTATTTCTCCTTAGGGTCAATATCGTAGCCATATATATATGCCAACATTGGCTTTTCTAAAAAAGATTAGAATTTCATGAATTAGGGTTTGTACCATTAGGAGAGAGGAGAAAATCTTGGTGATACAGTAGCCAGCACTTTGTACAAGAATTGGTGGCGAAACAAATACGATAGAAGATCTTTAGGTTTTCGGTACTCCAGTTGTAAAATCAATCATAAATTTTGATCAAACTATTGGATGGGGCTGATTTTTAGATATGTCGTTCGGAACAAAAAGTTAAAATAATCATGCAAAAAATCAAGATGGTCAGAAGTTGTTTCAATGGCAAAGATGATCGATTTTCGCACCCACTCGAGATTTAAACAAATCTTACTAGATTGTAATTTGATGCTATCAAACCCTAATCTCCTCATATGGATCCTCTATATGATCCACAAAGGTGAAATCCCTTTTTTATTATAGGGTTTTTCAAATGTATTTTGTTCGATCTATACGCAATATTAAACCATCCAGTAATTATGAGTTTAAAATACATACTTTCTTACTATGGATTACTTGTATCTCAGCGATACTTACTTTACCGTACATATGAGTTTTACAAATATGTTATGTTATCAGTGCGATTTCAGCTGTATTTTCAAGTGATCTATATCTTATTATATTTTGGGGGATGGGGAAGCATTACCATGCATTATTTTGAAAATGTATTTTTATACATAAAACCTTATAGTTCCCACTGAGCCCGTGTTTGGCTCACTCCTATTTTTCAAACCAGTTTTGCAGGTACATCTTCGGGTGATGGCACAATTGTGAAGTTTATAACCTCTTATTACCTTAGATATCTATGGTTGTCCGTGGACGACTTATATCTTACAAGTTTTGTATACTATCATCATTGTATAATTGAGTATATATTTGATTAACTGCTTAATTATTGGAAATGATGAAAAATGATTTTATTTAGATTGGGACCTCGTTGGAGGGATTGGTATAAATGTATATGTTGGACATTTGATTTTTATGATTGAGGCTTATACAAATGTGGAGTTGATCTTTTTTTTTTTATAAATTACAAGTTTTTGTTTTGTTAAAAATACGAACTCCACATGCCAAAATTTTCTAAAATATGGCCTTACACTTGATTTCTTTTATATTGGTATCTAATTATGTGTATTAAAACCCACCATCGCATACGGCACCGTGATTAACCGAGTCCCGGAGGTGAAAGTCTCTGAACAAGATTCAGGGCGTCACAAGATTTGCTATTGTTTACTTTGATGATATACTCATTTATAGCATCATCCTATTCACAAATGTCTATTATACCATTTTCATTTACATAGCTTCTTTGCTTCGCCCTGGCCCTTTAGTGAACTAAATCAAACCTGGTTCTCTCCGTTGGATATGTAGGCAGCCTATTTTTATAAATCATGGCGGGTTTCATCCTTTCCATTGACACTCCTTTGCCCTTAGGACCCACCAGTATTTCTTTCACAATTATGCATTCAGGGGGTCTGATAAGGACCCAATTACACCTAACTCATGTCACTGCATAATTTACACATCTTCGACCTTCGCAAGCTCCGGCCTTTCCCAGTCCTAATCTACACTATAACATCACCTAATTGTCACCAATACATGTGCATAGGACATATGTCATCCTTGATGTTGTTTGTTATCGGTGAGAGTAATTAAAAATCGTTCTTTGATCAAGACTTCTCCTTCGAAATTGGTATGAGAAGCCCTGAGACATTAACCTACATACCCATGTTATGTGTAAAACAAGCTGAGGTAATTTTAACCTCTATTTATTCGGAACGGATCCTACCCGCTACAAAAGCATCTTTACACTTGGCTCATAGGATGGTGCCCGTATATGTGTTTGGAAACATATCCAAGTACGGTAGCATTTCATTATGTTGCGATTTATGTTCGACCCCTTTAAAGAAGTACATCTAGACTCAACTCCCCTAGTGGGTTATGTAAGCAACCCAAATAGGTTTTGCTCCACGACATTTGCATTTTAATTGTAGGCATTCTCGGCATTTTTAGGGCCCATTAACACTACATTCACAGTATTTCATTAACAATTGTTTGTTATAGCATTTTCACTTATATAGCTTCTTTGGCTCACGTAAGCCCTTTGTTGAACTACATCAGACATGATCCTCCCTGTGAGATATATTGGTAACTCGTTTAGGGTTTGGTCGACAGCATTTTTTTTCAACATTAGCATTGCTGGCCCACTTGGGGCCCAATTTTGAACTACATCTGAAGATGATTCCTTTGGCAGGATATGTAGTCAACCTTTATTGGGTTCGTTCGACAACAGTTTCATTTATTCTATAAGAACTTTATTTCTACTTAGGACTACTAACATTTCATTCATAACTATGCACTCAGGGGGGTTCCATCAGGGACCCAATTGCACCTCACTCGCATAAGCAAATAAATTACACATTTTTTATATTCGCTAGCCCCACCCTTCATGGGCCCAAATAACTCCATAACATCAACCAATCACCACCGATACATGTCCGTCGTGCATAGTTCTACTACCATGCTATTTTTTGCTCTTGTTGAGAGTAATTAAAAATTCATAGTTCATTATAACTTTGTTTTATCATGGAATTGGAATGAACAACCTTAAGATTGTATCCTATATACCCCGTTCTGTGTAAAACAGACTAAGGTAGTTTAAACCTCTATTTATCGGGAACGACTCTTATCCCTTGTAACAGCATCTTTATACTTGGCATATGGGTTGGAGCCCACCCACCTTTTTGGAAGTATGTCTACCATTTCATTACATTCCAACTTGCATGAGGCCCTTATTCGAACTACATCTTGACCTGATTCTCCCAGCGAGATATGTAGGCAACATAATTAGGTTTCGATTAATGCAATTTACATTTTGATAGTAGGCATTCTCGGCCTTTTTAGGGCTCAATCATAGCCAAATCACGTCACCGCATAACTTACACATCTTCCACCTTCGCCAGCTTCTGCCCTTCCAAGGCCTAATTAACACTTGGCTTATAGGATGGAACCTGTATACGTGTTTGGAAGCATGTCTACGCATGGTAGTATTTCATTACGTTGTGATTCATGCTTAGCCCCTTCAAAGAACTACGTATAGAGTCGATTCCTTTAGTGGGATATGTAGGCAAGCCAAATAGGTTTCGCTATAAGGTATTTACATTTTGACAGTAGGCATTATTGGCCTTCTTAGCTTTCTTAAGGCCCAATAGCACTACATTCACAGCATCCTATTCATAATTGTTTGTTATATAGCATTTTGACATACATAGCTTCTTTGGCTTACGTAAGCTATTTTTGAACTACATCAGACCTGATTCTCCTTGTGAGATATGTATGCAACCCATTTAGGGTTCGGTTGATCACATTTTTTTTAACATTAACATTGGTGGCCTTCTTGGGGCCCAATTTTGAACTACATCTAGACCTGATTCCCTTGGCGGGACATGTAGTCAGTTGTAACGCCTCGTATTTTGTTTTCGCACCAATTTCCTTTTTAAGCCCGTTTGAAGCCAAACCTTCTTTTGAGGAGTCGTTTTTTGTTCCGGAACCTTCAAAGATGATCCAACACTTCTAGCAAGTCATTTTAATGATATTAAATTTGCATGGATAGTTGGAATGCATTTTGGGAAGCCGTGGTAGAATTTGGCGGCTAACGGCGAAAAATCAAACTTTGGTCGAAATGCGTTTCTGACAAACTTTGAGAGGCCATAACTTTCTCATGCAAAGTCCAAATGAGACCCCCATTCATGTTTATCTCTAGGTTTTGATCCATTCTACAACTTTGTTTTAACTGAAATTCAATTAATACTCCTCGTTGGTCAAAACAGCATGCAAAGCAGGCCGCGTGGTGAAATCTGATCTTTCGGTAGCGCTTCGGTAGAACGCTGTCTTTGGTGAATTTTTGGAAATTATCCATCCAGAATTTGAGGAAACTTCCTCTTAGGAAGTTGTAGATCTTTGAATTATCTTTTCGTGGACATAAGGATCACTTCAATCGGAGTTCCGAGCAAAACGTTATGGCCAAAATACGAAAAGTTCTCCAGACCCAAATATGTTAAGCTTCAGAATTTTGACCCTCTAGTCGATCAGAGCATGCCCAGCGGGTTTTTAACCCTTTTCCTCCTCATTTGATGTTCATCTTCCTCCTTCCTTTCACCCCCATTGGTTCCATTCTTAACAGAGGGCTAAAGAGAGAGGTGAGAGCTTACAAGATATTCCGCGGTTCCTTGCTTCATCTAAGTCCATCATCTTCTTCCACAAATTTGCTATCCTCCATTTCTAGGGTTCATAAGCAAAAAATGGGGATTTCGCGATTGCTCAAAGTATGTGATACGAACCACGCCAACAATGTAATGAAACCCATAGCAAAGACGATCGAAAGATCGTTTCTAAAATTAGATTTGAATGGCACCGCGATCCGTTGCTTATAAAGAAGCAAGAACCTTGGTATATAAGGATAGATGGATTGATGGACACCGCAACCCAACATCTATAGAGAGATGCGAACCTTGATATACGCGAATGACGCCACAATTGATGATGATGAATCAATTGATAATTCGAATGGACATTACGGACAAACCGGATTTGTTCAACATGTTCTAAAAGAACAAAGGAGAAAAGCTCTCACAATTTTATTAATCCACAGCTCTCTAATTAAAATAATACAATCATCCCCTTTAAATAGGGTATAAAAAAGAAATACTAATCGTAACACAACAAGGAAAGTAAAACAATCATATTTGACTAAGGAAATACTCCTAAAATAATCCTAATTGAATAAGAAAAACATTCCTAATCCTAATTGAATAATAAAATAATAAACAAGTCCAATAATTTAAAAGTAATTAAAATAAGATATTCTTTGAATTTTCTTGCACGAGCTCTTGTAATCGAACCCACGGAAACTTGAATTGGGCCTATGTACGCTTCAATCCACGTGCTTGATTATTGCTAGCCTTTTCCACATTATTCCCTTCTTCTTGAGAAGGATTTGTCCTCAAATCCTTGAAATGATGTTGCCCATACCAATAGATATCTTTAGGAGATTCATGCACACTAGGTTTTCACAAAATTTATTTTGACCTTGTCGTAAATCATTCATAACTTTTGATCTCACCGTTGGATCGGGCTAATTTTTGGATATGTTGTTCGAAACCCAAAGTTATAATTATTGCTCAAAAAATCAGGACAATCAGAGGTTGTTTAGGTAGGAAAAACAATAAATTTCGACAGCCCAGCGGGATTTTGAAAAAAAAATCTGATCGTAACTATTTTTTTTAATCAAATTGAAACTCAAACAAGAACAAAAAATAAAGAGATAGATAAACCTAAAAGTAGAAGCTACCTCTGATACCAATGACGCGATCCCGGATCGTCTTTTCTAGCCAAGCTAATTGATCCTTGACCCGTAGTCTATAGAGATAATGTGATCCAGGCTAGCACAAGCACCAACTTGATTAAAGTATTAATTGGTATGATCCGTACTGGTATTGGATGACCTTGGAGCATAACTAGTACGCGCGCAGCTAGAGGATTTAAACATAGTCAAATACGGAAGTCATGGAGCGAGCGAAAGTCAATTATTATTTTAAGTAATTTTAATTATTAGAATTATTATTATTTCATTATTCAATTAGGAATTAGAATTAGTAGTTTCCTTTTTGAATAAGTTTCCATATTATTTTTTTTATTAATTTTCATATTGTATTAGGATTATTCTAGAAGTTATTTCCTTTTTGTAATAGGATCTATAGCTTTGTTTTTAAAGGATATGGATACATTGTATTAATAAGAAATTTTTAATGATTAATAATATTTAGAGTTTTCTCTTTGTGTTCTCTAAGAACATGTTGAACATGTTGAATTAATTAATTCAATTGTTCTTGACTTATCGATCAATTCTCCACCAATTGATTGTGGCGTCTTCGATCATACCAAGGTTCACGCTTCTTTAAGCATTGGGTTGAGATTTTCGCCTTCCATCTTTTGACGAATTCTAAGGTTCTAGTCTTTTTATAGATTACGGGTCAATGATCCATTAGCCTGGCTAGGAAAGACGATCCGTGTTCGCGTCATTGGTATCAGAGGGATTTTTCTATTCAGGTTTTCTATCTTTAGTTTCTTGTTATTTCAATTTCGTAGTTGATTCTTCAAACCCTAGTTCGTTATTCTTGTGAATCTTATTCCAAATTATGTTATGGTTAAAAAAAAGTGAACAGTACCTATGAACAGTGTGCATGAACAATAACTATAAACAGTGTCGATGAACAATAATCGATGAATAGTGTGCATGAACAGTAATTTCTAGAAAAAAAAAACAAAATTCTAAATTGCTTTAAAACCCTAGAAAAAAAAAATTGTTTAGGGTGAGTTGTTTAGAATTAAAATACATGAAAGTTGAATCGTTGAAACGAGAACCCTAATTTTTTTATGCTTGTCGAATAGCGTTTCGATTTTTTTACTCTATTGTTGAAATTGAGGGTTCCCATTGAACCTTAGAAAAATCCGAATAATATTCAATCATTTGGGTTTGTTGATCCTTGTTGCATATTTATTCTAGTTGGGATTCTTATTTTGTGTTCCATATAAATCTATTTTGCTTGGGAATTCTAGATATCCATAGGAACTTTGAATTGCTTTAACTTGGACATATTGCTTGATTGTTCCTTAAAAAAAAATTATGCTTGCATACTCAAGCAATTCTAGAAATTTGTTTGGCTCATTAATATTGCTAGAATTTGGTTTCTTGAGTCCTTGGTATTACATTGTTGAACACGTCTAAATCTAATTGTTGGGTGTGCGATTGGTTGTTGAGGACTTGTAATATTCATATTATTTAACTTGTTTTGGAGTTCCAAAGAGAAAAATTGTAAGTATATCAATATTTTGAGTGACAAACACGAGCGGTAAAAGAAAAATGACATTTTTCGAGTGAAACACAAAAGGGAGTGTGGTGAGGATTATCTTTATTGTACTAATCCTTGTTTTGCAGCAAGTATGTCATATCTAAACTTTGAATATGACCTTCAAGCGGAGATTAAACACGATAGTGCGCAATTAACTCAATTAGAGATTGAACGGTGTATGCGGTTGAATAAGACTATTAAAGAGAAATTAAAAGTCAGCCTCGTAAAGCTAAATTTAAAGATGAATGGGATCCAGGTATTACTAATAGAAGACATGGTGGTGAGGTTGGAGAAAGTCGGGTTCGAGACAGCAATATGGGTAACATCAAGAAGAAAAATCCTTTGAATGATCTCGAAGAATGGCACAAATTGGGGAAGATAATGGAGGCTTATCTTGAATTCCATATGAGGGGTAGCGAAGAGCCAAGTCCGAATGCATTCTCTTGTGAATCAAATCATTGTAAAGAAGAGGGAAAAGCAACTATATCTAAGCCACCATTGGAGGCCGAAAACCGATAAGATTGAGGAAATTGAAGTGACGGCTTAAGAAGGCGAGTTGTGGGTTGAAGGTTTAATTCCAAGCTTGCAAGAAAAGGAAGATGAAGAAGTTCTAGTGCAAGTTGAAGAACCACAAGCGCAAGCACTTCCAGCTGTAGGTGTGGATATGGGTGAGGACTGCATCGAGGAAGGCCAATTGATTTTAATTAAGGGGCGAGTCAATGAGCAAGAGACTTCAACTAAAGTTTTTGATTTGGATACTATTTCTACCAAGGAAGAAGATGAAGTTCGAACTGAGTTGAAGATTGACGATATAGAGCATATTGATTTTATTGGTGTGGACAATGTTGATGTTCATCCGAATTATAAGCTAATCGACTTTCTCAACAAGCTGCGGGATTATTGAATTAAATCATGGTTTGACGTTAGACGAGCTCCAATTTGCCAAGAATACCCAGCATCATAACAATTCAAAATATTTGTTCTACTGGCAAGGGAGGGTTCAAGCTTCGAAGTGGTATTCAAGGGTTAACTTTGTTGAAGAATGGGTAATTCGTGTAACACATAACATGAATTTGAGGACAAATCAATTTCAAGAGCAGGGGAATAATGTGATCCATGCTAGCACAAGCTCCAACTTGATTAAAGCATTGATTGGTAAGATCCGTACTGGTATTGGATTTAAGCATAGTCAAACACGGAAGTCATGGAGCGCGCGAAAGTCAATTATTATCTTAAGTAATTTTAATTATTAGAATTATTATTATTTCATTATTAAATTAGGAATTAGAATTAGTAGTTTCCTCTTTGAATAAGTTTCGATATTATTTTTTTATTAATTTCCTTATTGTATTAGGATTATTCTAAAAGTTATTTCCTTTTTCTAAGTAGAATACGTTTCCTTTTTAAATTAGGATTTTATAGCTTTGTTTCTCCTATTTAAAAGAGTTCTTTTCATTGTATTAGATAGAAATTTTGATGATTAATAATATTGAGAGTTTTCTCTTTGTGTTCTCTAAGAACATTTTGAATTGATTAATTCAATTGGTCTTGACTTATCAATCAATTCTCCACCAATTGATTGTGGCGTCTTCGATCATACCAAAGTTCACGCTTCATTAAGCGTTGGGTTGAGGTTTCCACCTTCCATCTCTTTCGACGAATTCCAAGGTTCTAGTCTTTTTATAGACTACGGGTCAAGGATCCATTAGCCTGGCTAGGAAAGACAATCCGGGTTCGCGTCATTCGTAAAACTTCACATGCTTGATGCAAAAAGCTTAAATGCATTCCATGGAGTTCTTAAAGATTGGGCGTGGAAGTTCAAGAGGAAAGTGTGTTTAATGGAAGCTAAAGGATGTTGCGAGGACATTTGGAGATGTGAAAATACAAGTCCAAGACTCTTATATTATTTTCTTAATTATTTAGGAGTTTATTTTAGTTGTCTTATTTCATTATTCAATTAGGAATTGGAATTGCTAGTTTCCTTTTTGAATAAGTTTTATTATTATTATTAATTTCCTTATTGTGTTAGGAATATTTTAGGTGTTATTATTTTCCTTTTCTAAGTAGGAAATAGTTTCCTTTTTGTAATAGGATCTATAGCTTTGTTTCTCCTATTTAAAGGATATGGATGCATTGTATTAATAAGAAATTTTTGATGATTAATAATATTGAGAGTTTTCTCTTTGTGTTCTCTAAGAACATTTTGAATTGATTAATTCAATTGGTCTTGACTTATCAATCAATTCTCCACCAATTGATTGTGGCGTCTTCGATCATACCAAAGTTCACGCTTCATTAAGCGTTGGGTTGAGGTTTCCACCTTCCATCTCTTTCGACGAATTCCAAGGTTCTAGTCTTTTTATAGACTACGGGTCAAGGATCCATTAGCCTGGCTAGGAAAGACGATCCGGGATCGCGTCATAGATTACAGGTCAATGATCTATTAACCTGGCTAGGAAAGACGATCCGGGATCGCTTCATTTACTCTACTGAACTTTATAAAGCTTTTATCCGTTGATATAAAAGTCAGAAACTGATGAAAAACATGATAAATGTAAATCCCACATCGGAAAGTGGGGGAGTCCTTGAGACCCATATATGTGCACCTTGGTACCTAACTGGTGTGACGCGTTTTGGGGGGTGAGTGGGATCATGTAGCCCCACCAAGAACAAAATCGTGAGGGTGAGTAGGACCATGTAGCCCAAAGCGGACAATATCACACTGGTGTGGCATTGGGGCATTACAAATGGTATAAGAGCGGACCCCACAGAGTACGGTGTGCTGACGAGGGCGTCGGTCCCCTAAGGGGGGAGGACGTAAATCCCACATCGGAAAGTGGGGGAGTCCTTGAGACCATATATGTGCACCTTGGTACCTAACTGGTGTGACGCATTTTGGGGGGTGAGTGGGATCATGTAGCCCCACCAAGAACAAAACCGTGAGGGTGAGTGGGACCATGTAGGCCAAAGCGGACAATATCACATTGGTGTGGCACTGAAGCGTTACAATAAATCTTATGAGAAGTTGGAAAAATATGGGTAATTTGGTAAAATGTTCTATTACTTTTTTGGGTTTTTCGTGGACTAAAAATTCCTTGGGTAGTGGTTAAGTAAAAGTTTTCAATCACTCGTATTTTTTCTAACTACTTACAAAACGTTGCATTATTTTCAATCATTTTTGATTTTTTTTGTCAGACGTATGCTTAGGTTGCTTCTATTTATGTGCCATTTTCTCAAATTAATTTTCTTTGATGGTCAGATTTGCTTGTGCACTAATTCATCTACGTTTATGGGTAGTGAATGTAGTATAAGTTAACGAGCCAAATTCCTCTAATTCATCTATGTATTTACGTAGTGAATGTAGTCCAAGTTAATGAGCCAAATTCCTTATCTTGGATCTTTTGATAGAGGTCTGATTGAAATCTATCACGACAGGTTCAAGTCGTTGGTTCAAGTCGTTTAATACCTACCCTCAGAGTTGACCTTCATTATAGTTTCCTATTTAAAAACCTAACTCACAGGTAATTTTAGCAGCACCACTTATCTGATTTTGTTTATTGATTTTACATTTATTAAAACCTTGCATTTTAATCTTTTTTTATTTTGGGATTGAAGTAGAATGTGTTTGCTATATTTTAGTTTTGTTGGTGTTTTCGGGAGTCTTTCTTGTAGTTTCGATGGTCTGGTGGTTCAAGCCATATTTTACAACAATTTTTCTTCAATTCTTCAAGAGGTAACATGCTTCCCTATTTTATTTTAACTACACACATGAAACATACACTAATAGTGTATTCCTTTTCATAGACATCACTGTATTGTTCATTTCGGACCTGATCGAACTGGTTCGACACCGAGGTTGTCTAATCGGTCTAGCATCGATTTGTTCGACCTAACCACCAAAGGGTGGCTCTTCCTACGAGGATTAGCTATGTTACAGAGGGGGTCTGCTCTAATCCAATAGTTGGGAGTCATTTTTGTAATTTCCTGAAGTTCAAGGACCATAACTACAACTTTGGAGATTGAGAGAATTTATTGCAAATATGCAATCTTTACCCTAAATTTCGTATAAAAACTCACGTGAACATAAAAAATATATAAATCAAACCTTTTCCATTACCAGGGGTCAAAATATAATTTTTAAAAGTTTAAGGGCCCATATGTAATTTTTTAAAACTTTAGGGGTCAAAATTTTAATTTTATAGATAAGCCTTCAGCATCAACCCATTTAGCTGTAAATTACTAAAGTGATTAAACTACACTGTTATCTACAAACGGAATGCAACGGAGCTAATTACAATAGTAGGATACACGCACACACATAAACGCATATTTATCCATGCATTCACATAGTAATTACAAGCGAAAACACACAAAAGGGGTTGGGGTGCCTAACACCTTCCCCTACTATAACTTTATCCCTTGAGCTCAACAAGCCTCTGTTTTTGTAGACCTCAGCAGTTCGTTCAAAATTAGCTATTAACTGAGATTGTTCTCTCCCTTGTTCGTTATAAGATTGCACGATTTGGCGACTCTAACACACGCACACATCATGGGCTTGTCCCATTAATTCCAAACAAAAAAGAACAATGAGACACCTTGACGCTTACATAAGTTGCTATAATGGCGACTTTCCTAGGGGATAAGTGGTCCTTTAATGTGTTAGACTTTGACGAGTCTTCTGTTCTCTTTCCCTTGTATATATTACTGCACGGATGCTTTGCTTTACAACTGTGTGGACATTATATATCTATTGATTTGTTATTCATTATCTCAGTTGTTTTGCCGGAGTATCTTGTATTCATTCATTTGGTTTCTTGGTTGTTCTGCCGATATATTTTGTACTCTCCTGATTGTATCCTGCCAATGTATATTGTACTTTATTTTTATGCTTTACATTCCTTATATGTTCACAATTACTATTATGCGCGCTTGCATGTACATATAGATTTACTCCTACTATAAAATATAGGAATTTTTTTTTCGAAAATAAAATTGGCAAATCAAAACAAACCCCTTTCCCACATAATCACAAAGTATCTTATCTTTCATCAACACTACCTACCCTTTAGGACTTAAAGATTCAATTATGATTGGGTAATGCTTGTCTTTTGGGCATAACATCGCCTTAACCATCTAATAAACTATTGACCTTGCACTAAAGGGCTTATGTCCCATGATGGCGACTCGCCCATGTATAGTTTCATTGCGTACATTGGATCACATCTGGAAGAGGAATACTTAGTCAAACTTAGCATCATTGCCATCATGCAGTAGACAATTCCCCCGTATAAGTCCAAAACATTTTTTAAACTGACATTGAGACTTCTTACATGCCCATGTTGTGTGTAAAAGAGATTGAAGGAGTTTTAACCTTAGTTTGTTAGGAATGGTTCATATCCACTGCAAAAGCATCATGACACTTGGCATATGGGTTGAAGCTCATATATGTGTATAAAAGCATGTCCATGCATGGTAGTATTTCATTAAGCTACTACTCGCATTGGGCCTTTCTTCAAACTACATTTGGACGTAATTTATTTGGATGGATATGTAGGCAACCGAAAAAGTTTCGGTTCACGGCATTTGTATTTTGTCAATAGCCTTACTCGATCATCTAAGGGCCCAACAACACTGCATTCACATCATCTTATCCACCCTAATCAATTTTAGCATTTCCACACTTACATCTGGGCCTTTTTTTTACCTACATCATACTTGATTCTCCCGGTGGGATATGTAAGCAACCCGTTTAAGGTTCGTACGACGCCTTTTTCTTTTCTACATTAGATATTCATAGAAAACATGGGGCCCCATTTCGAACTATTTTACATTTAATTCCCTCAGCGAGATAGATTGGTAGCCCATATAGGGTTCAGTCGATATCATCTTCATCTCTTCCATAAGCATTTCCTTTTCCCTTAAAACTTGTCAGTATTTCATTAACAATCATGCATTCAAGGGGCCCATCAGGGATCCAATCGTACCCCACTCACGTTATCGCATAACTTACACGTCTCCCACTTTCGCCAGCTCTGGCCATTCATGGGTATTAGGAATAACATAATATCACCAATCACCACCAATACATGTCCTGGAGCACAGGTCTACCCTATTGTTGCCTGTTCTTGTTGAGAGTAGTTAAAATTATTTTTTTCATCGTAAATCGGTATAAGCAAACTTTATCCTACATACCCCTATTATGTGTAAAATATACTTATATAGTTTGAACCTCTATCTGTTCGAAATGACTCTTACCTGTTGCAAAAGCATCTTTATAGTACGCATATGGGATGGAGCATGTGTATGCGTCTGAACACTGACCAAGCGTGGTAACATTTCATTACGCTTCCACTCTTGACTTTCATTACAACTAATCCAAAAGTAGGAAGCCCTCTTGACTTTTTATATAAGTATAGATAGACTGGCTCTAGAATTTGATAAAATTTGATGGGGATTATCTCCATAATAAGTATATCAACTCTACCAAATTTGAAAAAAAAATAGCAAAAAAAATAAATCAACCGAGAAGTGGGTGACTTCATTAAAAAAACTAAATCATTTACCCCTCAGGAGGGGATGTTCGTTTTTTAGTTGAAAGAAGGAAGCTCATTTTTAGAGCCTTGCTATTAGTATAGATATATAATAACTATAAGTAATAAGAATAAGAATAGACTAGACTAGACACTTATGTGCACACAAGGCATGTCCACAAACTTCTTTTATGCACACAAAAAAATAATTTAAATATAAAACAATTAATGGAAGTTAAGTAGCACAATTATAACGTATAGATGTCAGGAGTTCAAGTCCCGTGGTAACATGATTCAATCCCCCACTAAAAAGTTGGATACTTTGACTCTTAACCATTAAAGTTAATATCGGTACCCTTTTTCTGTCAGTTTTAACCAGTTGTCTTTCGTTTATTGGTTTTGCCCTTTTTGACCGGTCCTCTAACAACCCAAGCCGATTTCCTAGGTTTTCAAGCCTTCTGCCATATTATACAAAATAGTTATATTATAAGTTATGTTGCTTAAACTAATTACTTTTTAAAGTACATTAAACATTAAATATATCTGTCATATGCATTTTTTAAAAGACATCAAACACTTACTATGTCTATTACATGCCGCAATATGACTGTTTTGTATAACTTTTTGAATATAATATGTCTACAACAATAGCATAATTTGTCTACAGAAGGTTTAGCTATGTTATATCTAATTTGTTAAACATAAATTTTGATTTTAATTTTCAAAACTATTTGAATTTATTTGAATTTTCGAATGGATTGTATCTGTTTCTGAAATTTTAAGATTCCTAAATTGTGAGGTAAATTAATATTAATTAATAAAAGTCAAAAGTGTTTAAGAAAATTACACATAGTATGCTACCGTCTAGATAGAATATGTATTAGGGATTTTAGTATGTAAATTGTGTATTATGAGCCATAATGGACTTCTTTGTAATCCCTATATACTATTGTATTCATACCCTATTTAAAAGGATTATCTAATGAAAGATACAACTGAGTTGTTCCTACAACACGTTATCAGCACGCTCAGAGCTAATAACCCTAAACCTGAGAAAACCCTAGCCGCCGATCACCATTACCACTGATCTCTTCTTTCGTCGCCCAACATTCAAGGTACGCAAACAATTTTTTTTTAAAGATATTAGATTTGAAAATTATTGAATTTTATGTCTTATCGTTCAAATCTTTGTATCTGCCTAATCTTAGATTTAAGAATCATTGGCTAAATTAGATATTTTGTTATTGAAAAAAAAAACACTAAACTGTTTTCGGAAGAATGAGAATATCGTAGCTGCCGATTTATATATGTTGTGATTTCCAAATAAAGTTAAGGATTATATATATATGAATCTGCCTTGTTTACATATACATACATATATAACGTTATATACAAGCTTGAAGATTGACTACATATATGAATCTACCTTGTTTTCCTCCACTATTGATGCCATTTAAAAAAAAGAAAAAAAAAACAGTAAATCCCTTTTTGAAGATTAGTCGCACCCATGGCCAATGGAATAGACTTAGTTAATTTTAAATTAGAGGAAACCTACCTAGCTTTCAATCATTATCATACTTTTTGCTATATATGGTTGGATTTTATTTTTGTTGTTAGTTTTATGCGGATGGATTTTGCAATAATCATCATGGATTTTGCAATAATCATCACAGATTTATACATGTTCTATTTAGCCTTGTTTGAAGAATTTATTTTAATTAAATTTCTGTTTTATTTAAAAACAGTTTTTATTTTAAATAAATTTTTGTTTTACTTAAAAACATCTTTTATTTTTAATTAAATATCTGTTTTACTTAAAAACATTTTTTATTTTTAATTAAATATATGTTTTACTTAAAAATAGATTTTATTTTAATTAAATTTATGTTTTACTTAAAAACAATTTTTGTTTTAATTAAATTTTTGTTTTATTTTAAAAACATTTTTTGTTTTAATTACCAATTATACGCTATAGAATCCATGTATATATGTGAAACCTCTTTTTTGTATATATATATATATATATAGTTTATGTATATATGTAACATGTTAGTACATATATATAATATTTATATATATATATAGTTAAGGGTTTAATATATATATGAATTTGTTTCTAATGCAAAAGAGCAGTTTGATTTAATGTGGTTTTGAATTCCACCCCCATCTACTGACCACTCTGTAGCCAAAATTTACACAATATTATGCATGCTATATTTGGGATGGACTAATTAAATTTATAATTGCTATAGTTGTGGTAAATCAGCCCGCTAAGAAAATTAGAATATTACTTATATTCTTAATTATTTTATTTAGTATGTCATAAATTCAAAAGTTGCCATGATGAGGAAAGTTTATGCACATTATAATTACTATGATAAAGGATTTTCATATAGTATCGAAAAATGTGACTATTATAGATCTTCATTTTGATATCTAATTCATATTCCTGCAAAATAACTAACATGGATGTACTTATAATTGTGTAATATTTTCTTTATTATTTACTAAGATGGCCGACCCAACTAAACCTGAATTTGACATTTTGGACTCATAAGGACTTGAGTACCATCGGTAGATTTCTGATGTAGAAACCGCTTTTGTGGCTAAAGAATACTCTGCTACACTTGCTGACCCCAAAGACCCCACAAACAACGGATCGTCTGATAAGGTGAAAGCAAATGCATTAATGTTTCTAAGAAAACATATTGACCCTAGCCTACGCTGGGAGTACCTTCAGTTGAAGACACCTAAAGAATTATGGATGGCCTTAAGGGACGTTTTTTGAACATTCATGACACTTTGGTTGTGTTTGGTTAATGTTTCTAGACAAGTTTTCTAGATAAGTTTTTTAAAATTTGGTGTTTGGTTGAATGTTTTGAGTTAGAGTTTTTATGTTGAAAAGTGAATTTGGTTTTGTTTGACTTTTTTTCAACCAATGAAAAAAACGCATAAAAAATTTCAAAAAATAGTCACAATGGATCTTATTTTACAGATCTCGATGAGTAGGTTTTAAATATATATTTTTTTATTATTTTTTTATTTTTGGATTTAAAGTTATGGCGTTTTAAAAAAAATTTAGAGAGAGAAAGTATAGTGAAATAAATTTTGGGAAGTGTGAAAGTAGAGTTGGTTTTGAGTTGAGTTTTTAAAATTTTGGGGAAAAAAATAGTGAGCAACCAAACACAACCTTTGCTCTCAGAATTGACCGATCAGTGAAATGAAATCCGCTTGCTTGACTATAAAAGGGTTAACAACTTCAACAAGGACATACTGCGCCTAAAGGCACGTCTTAACTTATGTGAAAATGATCTAACAGAAAATGATATGATTCAGAAGACTCTTTCCACTTTCTCTACTTCAGCACTTATACTAGCGACCCAATATAGGCTCGAGTATGATAACAAAAGAATCACAACATTCAATAAGCTAATCATTTTACTGCAAGTGGCTGAAAGGCATAATGAAGTTCTTTTGAATAACAACGCCAGGCCCGTCGGGACAAGGAAAATTCTTCAGGCTAATTACGGTAAGATGAACAGTGGAAAGAACCCCAATGAAAAGGGGGTTGGACGTGCTGATCCCTACCCACATGGCAACAATGCACAACGTGGAAAGGGATGTGCTAGTCATGGTGTGGGTCATGGAGGCTTTTTTAAAGTATGGAAAAGAAATGGTGCTATTAGACCTAATGGTCAAGGAAACAAGATGAAAAATGCACCTAAGAACCCTCCGGTCAAAACAAAGGAAAGAGTTTGGTGATGAGCCATGTTACAAGTGTAGAGTTGCTGGGCACTAGTACAAGAACTGCCATGCAAGCACTAAAGTATCAGTAAGTTATAAGAGATATTGACAGTCTAAAGAAAAGAATCTCATTTCATGAATGGAGAAGATAATGACGCTAATGTCAACTTCACAATCGTAGACTTTAGTGGCAAAAAAGACTTTGCTCAGTCAACGGATGCACTCGATTTTAACTGATTTGCTTTATTCACTTTATTTTTCAAAAATAGTTGAAGAGGCATATTACCTAATTTTTAATTAGACTATGGTTTTGTCTTAAAGTTTATGATTGATTGGATAAATTAGATTTCTAAAAACGAGGATACTTTGACTCTTAATCGTTCAAGTTAATGTCGTTAACCGTTTTCTGTCAGTTATAACCAGTTATCTTTTGTTGATTGGTTTTGCCCTTTCTTGACCGGTCCTCTAACAACCCAAACCGATTTCCTAGGTTTTCAAGCCTTCTGCCATATTACACAAAATAGTTATATTACAAGGTATGTTGCTTAAACTCATTACTTTTTAAATTACATTAAACATTAAATATATTTGTCATATGCACTTTTTAAAAGACATCAAACACTTACTATGTCTATTACATGCTGCAATATGACTGTTTTGTACAACTTTTTGAATACAATATGTCTACAACAATAGCATAATATGTCTATAGAAGGTTTAGTTATGTTATATCTAATTTGTTAAACATAAATTTTGATTTTAATTTTCAAAACTATTTGAATTTATTTGAATTTTCAAATGGATTGTATCTGTTTCTCAAATTTTAAAATTCCTAAATTGTAGGGTAAATTAATATTAATTAATAAAAGTCCAAAGCGTTTAAGGAAATTACACATAGTGTGCTACTATCTAGATAGAATATGTATTAGGAATTTTACTGTGTAAATTATGTATTATGGGCCATAATGGGCTTCTTTGTAAATCCTATGTACTATTGTATTCATACCCGATTTAAAGGGATTATCTAATGAAAGATACAACTGAGTTGTTTCTATAACAAAAGGGTAACTTTATAAAAACACAAAATAATTTTAGAAAACATTTAAATAATTTTCTTAAATTTGATAAAATGATTATCCATAACTTTGGGCCAAAAACTAATTTAAAAAATGTATTGAGCTACTTGCAAAACAATTCAAATTCCTGGTGCTGAAAAACTAAAAGGCCCTTTATTTTTTATTATGAAATTTAGTAAATTGATTATATCCCTAAAAAATGAGACCAACAAATTCAAACATTTTAAAAACAAAGTGAGACTATGGTTTGCGATTGAGAGGTTTGTAAACTGTGTTTTTTCTTTTCATTTTTAGTGTTTTCCTTCTTTTTTTTAAGCTACAGAGTGTTCCGGCCAGTTTTAATGCACCTCGATTAATTCTCGTTCGCGGTAAAGCTTGCCGTTGGCCACCAAAGCTTTTTGTAGCTACCGAAACTTTACCTGGAAAGCTTCCAGTGATGTTGTGGCTTATGCTCATTTCTAACTAAAGCTTGATTTCTATTTCTTATTACAGAACATATCCTACACTTTACAAAGCCACAAACTAAACCTTACAGCTTCAGAACTTACACAAAAGTCCATAAAACATTTTTATTATTTTATATACCCTAAACATTTTGTAGATTTCGGGGGACCATACCCCCTGTACCACCGTCTTTGTGTGTATAAATATAATATAATATTAGAGCCTTAACAACAGTGCTTCTCACATTCGTAAATTATACACCGGCCTTGTCACCAAACATCTCACTTAAAACATGCTCAAAACCAAAAATCCCCTCCACCTCCACCTCCCTTCTCTCTCTATATATATCTCCATCCTCCAAGTTTTTGCCTTTGTTCCCATTTGACATTGACATCAATATTTTTGGAATTTGAAGAAACTAAAAACATGAAAATTGTAGATATTTTAATGTTAGCTTTACGTTGTTTCAAACTGTGCATCAATTGAATTTTAATTAGATATATTTTCAAAGATATTTCAACTTACTACAATTAACATTGAGCAATATGACTAAAGTGTTTTTTTAATCTTAGTTTTTGTATTTGAAGTAATTTCTTTGTTAAATAAAATAAATTGGTGACATAAAATTGTTGTTTAATGGGAAAAATCAAAATTGAAAATAGATTGTAAATATAGCTTATAAATTATTTGATAATTATATTGATTTAAGTTCGCTAACTAATATATTAATGAAATATGCCCCTATTGGTGGAGGACTTTCAAGCCTCGACCATTATATGAGGCTGAGTATGATGCAACATGGTCAAGCCTTTCCAATTTCCAAATTCCACTATGCTGGATTAACTAGTCAACACTCCAAAAATAGATCAAGCCAACGAAAAAGCTAATCTAATCTTAGATAACACCTCTAACATCTCATTTTATTCATCTTCTACACTTCTACAACGAAAAACAGAACAAGCCAATGATGGGCTTTGTGAGAAGGGGACTGTTTTAGGATAGCTGTGTAGCTTTTTGCTTGTGCTTTGTTGTTAATTTCGAGTTTTTGCCTGTGCTTTGTCATTAATTTAAGTGACATGTTGGATTTTGGTTTTAAGAGGTTGATGGACAAGAAATCCACCAAGTCTATTTTTGGTTGTATCACTTGAATTGTTAAATGTTTTTATCAATAAAAGCAATTTGTTTCTAATCGAAAAAATATAGACACGTGCGAACACTTGTGGGTATGTTCCTTCTCCATAACGATACGAGCTTTAGGAAAGAAAAGGATTATATGAATTGTGTTATTAATTGAGTATAATTGGTCTTGGTAAGACCAATATAAAGTAAGTACTGTAGACCAAGGCAAGACAAGTAGCAAGAACCATACCACCCAAAGAGCCACAGGTTCAACTGTTCAAGCCCTCATCTCCTACTATATAAGATCATATATAAGATAATTTTACATCTACAAGAAAAGTTAAGCGTCAAAACAAAAAGGAAATCTAGTCAATATGTTCTTCAAATTATTCACTGCAATCTTATTCACTCCAATCGGGGATATAACAGATTTTGTTGCATATTTATAGATGATAGTAATAATTTATGAGAACTACATAACCTACATAAGTTATATAGAGAACTTTCTTGGCAATAAACCAGCAAAATATGGGCTGTACAATTGAAGTTTAAGTTATAAATTCCCATTAATTATAAATTAACATAATCTCAGAGAAGATTTGGAATCTTGGCTCCACTTTTAGTGAAAATTAAAGTCCAATGTAATAAAGCAGCTTGAAAGTCTGATCCTTTGACTTCTGCTTTACTCTCTTCATCCTAGTTTCTGTGCTCTCTATTCTAAGCCATCCAAAGAATGACAAATTATCTAGGTACATAGTCCATGTAATTGAAATCTCACCCCTAGGTTAAAAGAGTGAAAACCAAACAGAAGTTAAAGGCACGTGATCTTACACTTGTCCCAAAGAAGTAAAGTCCAATCATGTTAGAGATAATATGTTCCACTTCAATATGACTAAAAGCCGAAGTTATAATTGTGTGCACCCATCCACTTCTAAAATTGTCTAATGAAATCTGCTTAGAAAAAAAAATAGTTGTTACAGAAATGTAATGTATATAAACATAGATACACTGAAAGAACTATTGCTTCAAGACTAACCTTGAAAAAACACTACATTTTATAAACGACTCACAATAAAATTGTTTCTCATAAAGTCACAATCTGCAATTAACCAGCCATAACATAATGACAGCCAAATTAGCAAAAATTAAGCCCAAATCCACATCTTCAGGTGAAAATCTTCTAAGCCATGATTGCCAATAAAATGAAAGAAAAAGCATTAATTTCGTACATGAACGCACTCAAATGATCTCGAACTTCAAGTTATTTAAGAAGAGAAGCGTGCAGGTGATTCTTTAAGTAACGGGGTGTGAGGATAGTTGGAAAAGTTAAACAATAGTACTAAATAGGACCTACAGGGCATGGCACACATTGTTCTTTTCTATTTTTTATTAGAAGAAAGTATTATTAATAAAAGAAACAAAATAAACCAGGGGTAAGGGAGGCCACTCCATCTCCAATTAGAAAAAACAAATTCAGTCACTAAAGTGATCTGATAAAATTGCAACGGAAATAATAATCCACTGCAAGAATCAAGCTAAAATGTATGCTGCACTGAGACAACATTGTCACCCAAATATTGGAGAATATGTCATCATTGTATATATATATTTGTTTCTTTATTTCCCCAAATCCTAAACATCTTGTGTGTCATGAATATTGTTTTTTTAAACTGTTTTTTTTAATTGTTTTAAAAACTTCTTTTTAAAATTTAAAACAGTTTTTTGTTTTGAAAAACTTAAAACTGTTTTAGAAAACATTTTTTATAAAAAAAATAATAATTTAAAACTGTTTTCTAAAACAGTTTTTTATAAAAACAGTTTATTTTTTAAAGCAGTTTTTTGTTTTAAAAAACTTAAAACTGTTTTAGAGAAAACTGTTTTCTATAAAAACAGTTTTATGTTATAAAACAATTTATTTTTTGAAACTGTTTTCTAAAACTGTTTTTTATAAAAATAGTTTATTTTTAAAAACAGTTTTTTGTTTTAAAAAAATTAAAACTGTTTTAGAGAAAACAGTTTATTTTTTAAAACAGTTTTTTTCTTTTAAAAAACTTAAAACTGTTTTCTAAAACAGATTTTTATAAAAACTGTTTTCTAAAAAGGGGAAAAACTCAATTATAGCTAAAAAGTGGGCAATCAAACACTAAATGTTGGAAAAAATGCCATTAGTGTATGGAAAAAGTACATATTTTTCACCTAGATACAATCAAACACCCTTAGTTGCTTTTCCATAGAATTCAGTTCACAAAAATGACGATGATCTGGCTATAGATGGTGATAATGGTCTACTATGGGTGAGCAAAGAAGCTAAGAAAGTCCATGTACAACTCACGTTTTAATTAAGTTTATAATTTGACCAAATATTTATATATAGTGAATGTTCATTACAGTAGAATACTTATGTTTTATAGGATGACGTTGAAGCCCTACAACTCCAATTGCTATCAGAAAATGGGGTTACACTAAATTATGATGAAGCTTATGCACGGGTTACGAGACCCCGGGCTGGTTATATTCGTGGTCGTGGAGCTGGTCCCAAGCCCATTTCTTCATCGGCAAAGGCCAGAGATAAAGAGAAGGATGATGCGAGAGACAAACAGCTGGCTGATGCAAAAAGAGAAGCATATGAGGCAAGGAGAGAAGCGGATGAGGCAAATAAGAAAGTTGAAAATCTTCAAGATCAATTTGATCAGTTTAGGAAAGATATGGAACCTATGGTGAACCAAATGATGCAAAACCGTTAGGGTAAATAACATCACTCTCTTCTTGGACATATCCAGACGGTTAATTGGTAACTTATTAGAATGTTGTTACACTCATGAAATGTTTGGGACCTGTGTTGACAGGGTACTTGATAATTAATTTTGATATTAATACACTTAGCACTCACTATTCTTGACTCGTCTAGGATCATGGTTACATTATTCTAAAAGTTAAAATATGTAAACCAAGTGTAGGATAAGTTCAAATGAGCCCGTCATTAGAACAAACATCGGGGGATGGTTTGGGGGTATATATTATTGCTATTTGTTGCATTATCACACTGTTTTTTACTACATTGTAATGGCTAGAAATTGCTCATCTGTTTCTCAATTTTATTGCCATTTTTGATTGCTATGTTGGCTGCATTTGCAACTAATTTTGCAACATAATTCTATTGAATTGGAACAACTTTGGCTTCTACAAATGCTATGAATTCGTTACATGTGTTGCAGCGAAAGTGGTGCCAATTCACTACTATTATACTATAAAATTTTAAGGAGATGGTTAGGCATTTGCATGTATTGTATAAATTAAATATTGTTATTGCTAGTACTATTTTTGTAGCCCCTCCCTTGAAAGTTTATCATTTCATTTCCATTTTCTTTTTGAAATATAACAACTTAAAGATGATGTTATATACATAAATCTTGTCTAGATGTTCATTATAATTAATTCATTACATTCATGAAAGGTAGTATAATAGGTTAAAGTTGATATGATTTAAGTACTAATAAGTTGTTCTAAATACAGGTGATGACTTGGGATTGAAGATGAATAGTAGCTGAAAAAGAATAATCTGATGGTTTTAGTTGGATCGAAGAAGAAGCATAGTGTGAAAAAGTAGTTTGATAGATTTGTTTCTAGTTTTCTTGCCTTTTTGGTGATCCATTAGTCTTTTGCTAGTAGTTCCACATATTTATTTTATTTCGGATTTGTTACTTTAATAGATTGGTATTGGGATAGTTCTTGAGAAACTATGGATTGATAGCAAGTTTTTATCATGAAATGGTAATCAGAGACTTTTGTAATTAATTTTACATTTTTAGTGGTGAATATTTTATATTGTTATATTTTGCAGCGAAATTATTGGTACAAATTTGTTACTAAAAGATAATAGTTTGTGGGGATTCTATTTTGTTTGCCACAAAATGTTCTATTATTTGACAATTCATTTTATCATTAGTGGGAGCACAATTTGCCGCTGAAATAACATTTATGTGGCAATTATATAATTTTGCCACAAGAAGTGTGTTTTTTGTGGGACTCATTTTATAACTAGTGAGAACACAATTTCCTATAAACAATTATCTTTTGTGGCGATTACCATTGCTTCCCTACAAAAACATTATGGTGTCACAATTAGTTTTTACCATCAGTGGGAAAATATTTCCCTGGCAAATATGCATTTTGTGGCGACTTAATCTTTTCCCACAAAAAAATATTCTTCTTGTGGAAATTAAATTTATCATATGTGGGAAATAAAATCACTACTAAAGATGTATCTTTTATGGCGATTTGTTTTTCCCCACCAAAAATGCATATTTAGTGGTGAAATATCTTGTTTTTGTGGCAAAATTGCCTTGTATTAGTGGGGGAAAAAATACCTGCAAAAAGTGATATTTGGTAGCAAAATTATTTTTCCACAAAAAGTTTAAAATTTGTGGGGAAATATTTTGGTTCCTCACTAAAACCTTTTTTGGCACGTTTTTACCGGGAACCTGGCGAGGAAAAAAAGTTCCCCACAAAAAGTATTTGTGATGATATTTGGACGTTTAGGCTTCGTTTGATAGCAACATGGAAAATGCAAAGAAAAATAACTAATTTAAGTGAGAAGATGGAAAATAAGTTGAGGGATGTGGTGATATTAACTCTTGCTTTTTGTTTTTTTCCATGACAAAATTTTCTTTGGGTGATGGTGGAGAAAAATTTTCCACAAAATATTAGAGGAGGATGGAGGACATGTACTCACAAAAATGAGTATGAGATGGAGAGGATTTCCATCTTCTTACACAAATTAGTTATTTTTATTTTCATTTTTCATGTTGCTATCAAACGGAGCTTTAGTGGCAAATTTTTTTCCTACTAATACCTAATTTTCTATGTCTTCTCAGAGACTCTTACCTCCTCAGCATCAACCCTCAGCCATTATCCTAGCCAGTAGGAATTCTCATTTCCCATTTTCATAGCAGATCATCAACCCGCACATCAACCATTATCCAAGCCAGTACGAGTTCTCATATTCTTAGTAGATTATCAACTCTCAGCCTTTATCCTAACTAGTAGGAATTCTCATCTCCCCAACAGACCATCAATCATCATACCATCAATTCTTAGCCAGCATACAATCAATCATCATATCCCCAGCAAGCATACGCCATAATAGAATCACTAACAGAACAATCCCACATAGTCCGTTAAAGCAGGGGCTCACCCTCTACACGGTTCACAGTCCGTTAAGGCAGGGGATCGCCCTCTACACGGCTCACAAGCCCGTTAAGGCAGGGGATCACCCTCCACACGGCTCACAAGCCCGTTAAGGCAGGGGCTCGCCCTCTATGCGGCTAGCACATTTCGCTAAAGCAGGGGGATCACCCCTCTATGTGGTTCACACATCACAGCAAGGCACATGATATGTTCCAAACATCGCCCATCCATCCCCAACAGAAATAAACAGCAGAGCACGACATCATTTGCATCGCATTGTTTTCAAAATATCACTTGTGATTCATGCGAGTGCCAAAAAATGATGTGTTCTCGTTATCGTCCTGATTTCTTTGCTTCACAAAGAACCCATGCCGAGAGGGTCTATGAACACCTCATTTTGCGACCCCCGAAAGAATCCTGATCTCCAAAGAAATTAACACGCATGCATGCACGAGCATTCCTAGATGCACATGTGATACAGGTCAAAGAAGAAAGTCGAAAGGAACCCAGATGAGAAGTTACAGAATTATCGAAAATTGCCGGAATCGAAAACCGTCAAAACTCCTAAAAACTTGTGAAAGAGGAGTTACGCATTTCGGATCATCCTCAAACTTTGAGAGTTGTTATAAATTACCATAAGGAGTAGCATACTCGAAAATTAGCTCGATCCGACGGTCGGATCTCCGAAAATTCAGAACATCATGAGTTTGTTTCGGGTGATCAAATGGAAGTCTTCTCGAAGTTAAAATGGTCTAAAGTTTGGTCAGTAGATAGGTCTCATCATGGGGAAGAACATATTCAAAGCTTAGCTTTGTCGGACATGGGATCATCAAGAATCAATTTGTCTATCGTGCAATTCTAGTCGAAATGTCCTTCATAGAAAATTAAAATAAATAGAGGCCTTCCCGAAGTCTGATCGACCTCAAATTTGGATAGAAGATAGAAAACATTTGGTGAAAAAACATATCCAAAATTCAGAAAAATCCAACGTTTAGAAGTTTAATTGTCGAATTTGTTGTACACAAGTATGTTTCCTACGCGAGAACAAACTCTTTGTACCAAGCCAAGGAGACCGAGTCCTTACCCAACTCCAATAGTTTCCAATTTTTTACAGAGTCTAGAAGACTTATATTGAAAATACATATCCAAACATCAGCATGATCCAACGGTTAGAACTTGACTTATCGTACAAACAAGTGACCTTGTCTACAACAAGTACCTTTCCTACACGGAAATAAACTCTTCGTAACAATCAGAGAAAAAAGGAACCTTCCCGGAATCTGATCGACCTGAAATTTTTACACAATCTAGAAGACTTCTATTCCCAACACGTAACCAAAAATCTGGATGATCCAACGGTGGGAAGGCTTCACGATAAGCTCCAAGAATCCTGGTTGCAATATCTTTTCTTGCTCTCCAAGCATTGTTTCAACTATAAATAGACCCCCTCCATTCATATTTTCCATCAACAATCAAGGGGATTTCGTGGTACACACCAAGAGATCCTTATTCTCTCCCTCCAAGAGAGCTCAGGTATAATTTTCTCTCTCTTCTTTTATTTATTAGTCAGTTTTATAATTCATACTCTTGTCTGCATAATTTCTATTACATGATAGCTTTCCAAAACCCCTTTTTAAAAATTGTTTTCAAACCAAAGGCGTATAATAAACCCTAATCCAATTCCAAAATAGTATTATTACTTTCTTACTTTTTCAAAAGTCCGGATTAGCGGTATTGTTATACGAAGGAATCGATAATCGCTATATATCCAATCTAACTTATGGATTACAGTGTATATGTGATAAATACTTGATTATGAAAGCACTGTTGCCATCTATACCGATTTAATCAATAGACTTTGGTACATGATCGGTCAACTCGCCTCATGTTACATCAAATATAAGATTCCACATTGAATCAGTTTTCGAAAAGCCCAATGTTTTACAAAATCACTTGTTTCATTGCGTCTATTATTGTCAAACTATCTTTTTCAAATCACACACGCACACTTATTTTCAAAATCATGGGCGAACTAGGAAACACATCGTTTTCATCCCATCTCCAAAATCCCGATTTCTAAGGCAAGCACGAAAAGCTGTAAAGTAATAGCCATGCAAAAACTGAATTATAACACACGCATATCTTACTCAAGAGACCGAAAGGGCGAATTGGGTGCCTAACACCTTCCCGATTCGTAACTTAATCCCCGAACCTTCGAATCAACTAGTTTCACATACATTGTGTATAAGAGAATATTTAATCCATAAAAACGTCTCTTTTACACAAACCTTTTTGTTTATTTAGTAAAACAAATTGGAGACTCTTATTCTTTTCAAAATCGATTTTTAAAATAATAACGAAATCGCTGCCCACGAGGACCCCTGGATGAATATGCACATTTGGACGTGATTTCCTTGGATGGATATGTAGGCAACCTAAAAAGTTTCGGTTCAGGGAATTTGTATTTCGTCAATAGCCTCACTCGATCATCTAAGGGCCCAACAACACTGCATTCACATCATCTCATCCACACTAATCAATTTTAGCATTTCCACACTTACATCTGGGCCTTTTTTTTACCTACATCAGACATGATTCTCCCGGTGGGATATGTAAGCAACCCATTTAAGGTTCGGACGACGGCTTTTTCTTTTTTACATTAGATATTCACAGAAAACATAGGGCCCCATTTCGAACTATTCTACATTTAATTCCCTCAGCGAGATAGATAGATAGCCCATATAGGGTTCAGTCGATATCATCTTCATCTCTTCCATAAGCACTTCATTTTCCCTTAAAACCTGTCAGTATTTCATTAACAATCATGCATTCAAGGGGCCCATCAGGGATCCAATCGTACCCCACTCACGTTATCGCATAACTTACACATCTCCCACTTTCACCAGCTCTGGCCATTCATGGGTATTAGGAATAACATAATATCACCAATCACCACCAATACATGTCCTGGAGCACATGTCTACCCAATTGTTGCCTGTTCTTGTTGAGAGTAGTTAAAAATTTATTTTTCATCGTGAATCGGTATGAGCAAACTTTATCCTACATACCCCTGTTGTGTGTAAAATATACTTATATAGTTTGAACCTCTATCTGTTCGAAATGATTCTTACCTATTGCAAAAGCATCTTTATAGTACGCATATGGGATGGAGCATGTGTATGCGTCTGAACACTAACCAAGCATCGTAGCATTTCATTACGCTTCCACTCTCGACTTTCATTACAACTAATCCAAAAGTAGGAAGCCCTTTTGACTTTTTATATAAGTATAGATAGACTGGCTCTAGAATTTGATAAAATTTGATGGGGATTATCTCCATAATAAGTATATCAACTCTACCAAATTTGAAAAAAAGAATTCTCTTAAGGAGGGGAGATTGTAAAGCATTGTATTTCATTTTCGTGCTAATCCTCCTCTTAAGCCTAAGGTAAGACCAAATCACCGTTGGAGGAGTCGAATTTCGTTTCGGAACCTTCATAATTGATCCAAAACTTCTAGCAAGTCATTTTAATGATATTAAGTATATGTGCATGGTTGTAATGCATTTCGAGAAGTCGTAATCGAATTTGGTGGCCAAAGGTGAAAAATTAACTTTTGCCGAAATAAGTTTTTTTTCAACTTTGAGAAGCCATAAATTTCTCATACGAAGTCCAAACGACTCCCATTTTGCAGCCAGAGTTTCATCTCATTCCCTTTTACAAGTTCCGTGTTGGGCCCGAGTTAAGACAACAATGTTTCGGGGGTCAAAAAGGCAGAACAAAATGCGACTTTATGCAGAGTTGCTTATGATCGATCAGAGGCTAATGCTTTGATCGATTAGAGCTGGGCAACGGGCTTTGACTAGTAATTTTTACTAGATATTTAACTATCTTTCTTCCTCTATTCTTCCCCATTCGACCCTCCATTATTGAGAGCGTTAGAGAGAGGTGAAAGCTTATATTTTTAGTGGATTTGAGAGGTCTTTAACTATCCCACATCATGATACAAAATCATTATCACCTATATCATCTTTTCCATCATCTTCCTCCCCATTTTTAACATCCACCATTGTTAAGGTTCAAGCTCCAATTTTTTAAATTTTGCGATTTCTCAAGTCATGGCTCGGATCATCGCTCAAACCTCAAAGATTAAGCTTTAATAAGGTGGGAATACTAGTACCTAAACTTGATTTCAAAGATTATATGATGCCACGAATCCCGTTAAGAGGTTTAGACCTCCGGAACTTAGTTAATCACGGCGTTGTATGTGACAATGGGTTTACAATACATAATTCAAAACCTGATTAGAAGTGAATTACACATAAAGCCTTGTTTTTGAGAAAATTTTGGCATGTGGAGTTCGTATTTTCAATAAAACCAACACCTCTAGAGAAAAATATAAATCTTACTAGAACTTTAACTCCAGATCTTAAAAACACTAGGTAAATAGATATCAAATAATCAAGCACAATGCAAATCCTCCAACGAGGTCCCAACAGTTAATAAAAAGCCTTTACATCAAATCTCAATAACTTTACAAATGTTATTAATACATAAAACTCATGAAAAACAAGTCGTCTACAGACGACTAAGAGTGCCTAAGGTATTTAGAGGCCTCTAGACTCCGTACTTGTGCCGTCCCTTAAGAAGTACCAGCAAAACTGGTTTGGAAAATGGGAGTGAGCCAAACACGGGCTCAGTGGAAACTATAAGGTTTTGCGTAAGAAAGTACATATTAGAAAACACATGTGACGTGCAGTATAGAACATAGTTTGAATCATATAAATACTTGTGTCATTAAAATATATATATATATATCACAAAGGGATTTGAGTAGTACTACGTTGAACGTTTCAAAACAAATTATTTAAATGCAATACACACCAAGTACTATCCCAACCCCGAAAATGCCATAAAAATGTATCATCAATACATAGGAAAGTCATAATAATGAAATATATCGTAAGTGAAAGGTAGGCACTAATCTTATAACCATTGGCCTCATCTCAAATAACGCATCTAGGTTTTACTCTACTGTGCACAACGATCGTGATCTAAGCTCCCAAGGCTAGGGTATGTAGCCCCCAAGGCTGGATCCCCCCGTGGACCACCATGTGTAAGGTATGCAGCAAGCTGGGTTCCCCTACGAACCATAGAGTATGCCGCTCTCAAAGCGGAGTCCCTCTACACAGATCAGGGTGTGTAGCCACCAAGGCTAAGTCCCCCCATGGACCATTAGTGCCTGCCCGAAGATCTATTTATATCAACCATGCGAATTGTCCAAAGTATCAAATATTTATGCCTTATAATAATTAGGCTACCCAATCGCCACAGAAAATATTATAATTATAACTCATAAAGACCAAAAGATATCCACCAAATAATACACTTATGTGAAATATTTATCCGGGCACAAGGTTTAACACATAAACCAATGAAGTATTCGACAATTCCATTTATTACATATATATCAATTCATACAGTTAACCTTTAACATAATTTGTACATTTCTCAAATCATAGGTTTCTTTGTTTGCTTTATAGTAAAATCATTGTTGTACTCAAGCCACATTCATCAAGTCCGTCAACTAATAGCTCAGTTAAGAAATATATTCACTAGTCTCAGCAATTTGGTGGATTCACAACAATTTGTTAAATCAGCACTAAGCCAAGTATAATTCAAAATTTATGCTATTGAGATTCAATGTAGACTACCCCCGATGGTTTCCATACATTTTCCAAGTCAAAAATACATTATAAGCTTGCTCAGCATAGTTACGAACTGGCGAGTTTCTAACAATCTCATGAAGGATCAACTAGTAGCTTAAGTACAACAAGAATATCGTAAACATAAGTAACTGTGGCCACTATATACTTTAAACCCATCAATATATCCATATATATATGTGTGTGTGTGTGTGTGTGCGTATCCCACATTAATATCCGCTATTGTGTTCGTTTATATGAGTTTCGTATCTATCTACATCTATGTTAACATATAATGGGGGTTCTTGTGAAATCATTGAATCAATCGTATATATATATCATAAATCAACCAAAAGAATCAATGAAAACTAACCCAATCCCAATGAACATGCAAAATCACGTATTTGTACCAAAATTCCCAATTTAGATTAAAATCAAATATACAACATGATATTATGAAAATAGGTTTAAGTACTAGTGTTCCCACTTTATTGTAGCTTTTATCCACAAATTGAAGGGTTAAAATGAAGACTTGAGATGAAAACACCAAGAAGTCCGAAACCCTAGCTCCTCAAGCTCTCATGGAAGAATGGTGGTGAATAAGATGATGAATAGTGATTTTCTAACTCAAATCTTTAATCAATATGAAACAATCCTCCAATTTCCTTAAGAATCTCCTCCTCCTTTCTATAGAACTATCTTTTATAGTGTTGAAGGTGTATGGTTCGAAAATAGGAAGATGGGAGGTTTTGGTTGTATAAAAATGGGGTCAAAACACTAGAAAATTTGATTTTTGACCCTACAACAGGTCATCAGTCGACTGAGGCACATCCATCAGTAAACTGATGCACCCTTCTACCCACTAATGTTGTTTTTCAGTAGTTCGGTCACTTCGCGCTCAGTTTTGGCCACTATAGAGTTGGAATTGAGTCTCGGCCAAATACGAAAGTTTTAGATAATTGAATTACCTTTCCAATGGCACAAACGAGGCCTTATTTGGACTTCGGATGAGAAAGTTATGGCTTTCCAAATACAGGAAGGTCACATATCGGCAAAAGCAATTTAAGCGGCAAATTTTCGAATTTTGCTCGGACCACCCGAAATGGGTTACGACGTATTAGGTGAGTGTAATAATATATAAATGAAGTTTGGAAAAGGTCTAAATCACTCAAGGATCACTTGAACTAACTCTTGCCTCCCGAACCACAATTTTTGCATAAATGGGAATTATGAAGGAAATTAGCATGCAAATCAAGTAGTGGGTGTTACAGATTATGTTTTGCATCTTTCCTTTCAAAGAAAATTTATGGATTTTCTCGTATAAGCTTGTTGATACACATACATAGGGCTTTCGGGTTTAAGATTTATGAATCGTTCACTTGATTTATATATGTTATTGTGGTAGTTTCCTGTTTGAATAAGTGAATCTCATCACATGCTAGTATATTGTGAGCCCTAGATGCTATCCGTGTGCGTGTATGCGCGTATACTCAGTTTATGGCTAGATATGTCCTGTTAAGATCTAAGAATGAGGATTTACACAAGATTTCAATTATATTATACATTGGTATGAACTTGATACCTTAGGAACTATATATATTTGTCCTTACATATATTATTGAGTTAATACGGGATTAATTTGATAAGTATACAAGAAATTACATGTTTTCCTCTACTTTACCTTAAAACCCCATTTATACACCAATGTGCTTGACTAGTGCTTGTATGCAACTATAAACAGCTTTAGATATACATTTAGTATATGACATGGAGTTTTATATATCTTGTTTGCATGGTGTAGATAACGTACACATGCCATTGAATATCGTGACTTTGGTGGAGACCCACTATTTTGGCTACAACCTTATTTTCTAACTTAGTTACACATTGATAAATTATGGGTTGGATAGTATCCTAACAAACCAAGCGTTAATTAAAAATATATTATTAGTCCACTTATTTGAGTTGTTCATTTCGTGGATATAATCATGTGATGGGTAATAGTTTTTTAAATGGCACATGTATATTAGATACATCTTAAGTTTGAATTATCATTATTGTCAATGAATCTATCTACCTATGACGTATACATGTTTGGTTATATGTATAGTGTGTGTATAGATCATAAGTTTCGTATTTGATAACTAGATAAGCTTTTGGTAAAAGAAGATATATACTAGGGTATACCCGTGCCGTCCGGCACGATAAAAAGAATAAAAAATAATAATTAGATAAAATATAATTACGTGAAAAATGTGAGGGTTGAAGATGTGTATGATTGTATATTACTTATGATTGAAGATGTGTATGATTGTCTTACTTGTCCAATTAGACCTGAAATCACATCGACCGTTTTATAATGTAATGATGTTATGAGTGTATTTAAAAGAAGAAAAAAATATTATATTCGAAGCAGATCGAATTGTAATATAAAAAATTATCGCCCTAAATTTGGACACTAATATAAAAAAAAATTCACCCCATATTCGAGGTAGGTTGGACACTTATTTTAAATTTTATTTCAGTATCTTTTATTCATTGTGTAATATTTTTAATAACTAATGGATTTGTAAATTTGATGAGAGAGAAATGTATCTTGAATTTTTTATATGCCATTATCGTGTGATAAATCTAAATCGACAAACTTATGTTCAATATATCTTCATGCTAGAACAACTAAAAGTAGACTGGATTGGAGCGACTTGTTTTTAATTTTTAAAGAATCTTTTAATCATATTTTTTGATCTTATTTTGAACTCGGCAAAATAAGTTTTTAACAAATTAAACTCAAGGCCATATATGAAAATAATCCAATCACGTCTGTTGGTATGATTTGAAAATAGTCCAAAAATTTAGCTGATATTGTGAACACTCTTAAAAACGACATTATAAGATGATCAATAATAATGTACGAACACATAAAATATTTTGATCTCGGCAAAATAAGTTTTTAACAAATTAAACTCAAGGCCATATGTGAAAATAATTCAATCACATCTGGTATGATTTAAAAATAGTTCAAAAATTTAACTGATATATTGTGAACACTCCGAAAAACGACATACTAAGATGATCAATAATGTACGAAAACATAAAGTACGTCCTTAAATTTACAGACACTAATGTACGAACACTATGATGGATCTCGTTTAATTGATCTTGATTAGTGAATTTTAAATATTAAATTTTGATTTTTTTATTTTAAGTTATGACATTTTTAATGTAGAAAAAATGATTGATATGTGAGAATTTATTGTGTGTATATTATCGGAATTAAATGTTACTCAATAAATTTTCTTATTTTTTTTACATAATTTTATAGTCATGGTGGATTTTGTTTAATTGATTTTGATTAGTAGATTTAAATATTATTTTTTATGAAATTTCTTGATTAGTATATTTTAAATATTAATTTTTTTTTATCTTAAGATGAATCTTGTTTAATTGATCATGATTAGTAGAGTTTAAATATTAAATATTAATTTTTTTATTTTACGTTATGACAATTTTAACGTAAAAATATTTATTGATGTGTGAGAGTTTACTTTGTGTATATTATTGGTGTTAAATGTTACTTAATATTTTTTTTGTACATAATTCTATAGTCATGATGGATCTTGTTTAATTGATCTTGATTTGTAGATTTTAAATACTATATTTTTATTAAATTTTAATTTTTTTATTTTAAGTTATAGCATTTTTAATGCAGACAAAATTCTTAGTATGTGAGAGTTTATTATGTGTATATTATTAGTGTGAGTGTTTTAATTTTGATATGACATCTTGATGTGTGTATAAAACTCATCCAATTGTGTAGAACTAATGCACACCATAACATGTGTGTTTTAACCATTAAATTCTTATACTTCTAGAAAAAAATTTGGTCAAAGATGGTATTTTATAATATACTAGGGTATACCCGTGCCGTCCGGCACGATAAAAAGAATAAAAAATAATAATTAGATAAAATATAATTACGTGAAAAATGTGAGGGTTGAAGATGTGTATGATTGTATATTACTTATGATTGAAGATGTGTATGATTGTCTTACTTGTCCAATTAGACCTGAAATCGCATCGACCGTTTTATAATGTAATAATGTTATGAGTGTATTTAAAAGAAGAAAAAAATATTATATTCGAAGCAGATCGAATTGTAATATAAAAAATTATCGCCCTAAATTTGGACACTAATATAAAAAAAAATTCACCCCATATTCGAGGTAGGTTGGACACTTATTTTAAATTTTATTTCAGTATCTTTTATTCATTGTGTAATATTTTTAATAACTAATGGATTTGTAAATTTGATGAGAGAGAAATGTATCTTGAATTTTTTATATGCCATTATCGTGTGATAAATCTAAATCGACAAACTTATGTTCAATATATCTTCATGCTAGAACAACTAAAAGTAGACTGGATTGGAGCGACTTGTTTTTAATTTTTAAAGAATCTTTTAATCATATTTTTTGATCTTATTTTGAACTCGGCAAAATAAGTTTTTAACAAATTAAACTCAAGGCCATATATGAAAATAATCCAATCACGTCTGTTGGTATGATTTGAAAATAGTCCAAAAATTTAGCTGATATTGTGAACACTCTTAAAAACGACATTATAAGATGATCAATAATAATGTACGAACACATAAAATATTTTGATCTCGGCAAAATAAGTTTTTAACAAATTAAACTCAAGGCCATATGTGAAAATAATTCAATCACATCTGGTATGATTTAAAAATAGTTCAAAAATTTAACTGATATATTGTGAACACTCCGAAAAACGACATACTAAGATGATCAATAATGTACGAAAACATAAAGTACGTCCTTAAATTTACAGACACTAATGTACGAACACTATGATGGATCTCGTTTAATTGATCTTGATTAGTGAATTTTAAATATTAAATTTTGATTTTTTTATTTTAAGTTATGACATTTTTAATGTAGAAAAAATGATTGATATGTGAGAATTTATTGTGTGTATATTATCGGAATTAAATGTTACTCAATAAATTTTCTTATTTTTTTTACATAATTTTATAGTCATGGTGGATTTTGTTTAATTGATTTTGATTAGTAGATTTAAATATTATTTTTTATGAAATTTCTTGATTAGTATATTTTAAATATTAATTTTTTTATCTTAAGATGAATCTTGTTTAATTGATCATGATTAGTAGAGTTTAAATATTAAATATTAATTTTTTTATTTTACGTTATGACAATTTTAACGTAAAAATATTTATTGATGTGTGAGAGTTTACTTTGTGTATATTATTGGTGTTAAATGTTACTTAATATTTTTTTTGTACATAATTCTATAGTCATGATGGATCTTGTTTAATTGATCTTGATTTGTAGATTTTAAATACTATATTTTTATTAAATTTTAATTTTTTTATTTTAAGTTATAGCATTTTTAATGCAGACAAAATTCTTAGTATGTGAGAGTTTATTATGTGTATATTATTAGTGTGAGTGTTTTAATTTTGATATGACATCTTGATGTGTGTATAAAACTCATCCAATTGTGTAGAACTAATGCACACCATAACATGTGTGTTTTTAACCATTAAATTCTTATACTTCTAGAAAAAAATTTGGTCAAAGATGGTATTTTATAATATATATTAGTAGATTTAAATATTATTTTTTTATGAAATTTCTTGATTGGTATAAAATTTCTTGATTGGTATATTTTAAATTTTAAATATTTTTTTTTATTTTAAAATGAATCTTGTTTAAGTAATCTTGATTAGTAGAGTTTAAATATTAAATATTAAATTTTTTATTTTCAATTATGACATTGTTAATGTAAAAATATTTATTGGCGTGGGAGAGTTTACTTTGTGTATATTATTGGTGTTAAATATTACTTAATATTTTTTTTACATAATTCTATAGTCATGATGAATCTTGTTTAATTGATCCTCATTTGGAGATTTTAAATATTAAATTTTTATTAAATTTTGAATTTTTTATTTTAAATTATGACATTTTTAATATAGAAAAAATTATTGGTGTGAGAGTTTACTTTGTGTATATTATTGGTGTTAAATATTACTTAATATTTTTTTTACATAATTCTATAGTCATGATGAATCTTGTTTAATTGATCTTGATTTGTAGATTTTAAATATTAAATTTTTATTAAATTTTGATTTTTTTATTTTAAATTATGGCATTTTTAATATAGAAAAAATTATTGGTGTGTGAGAATTTATTGTGTGTAAATTATTGGTGTGAGTGTTTTAACTTTGATGTGATATCTCGATGTGTGTATAAAATTCATCCAATGGTGTAGAGTTAATGCGCACCATAACATGTATATTTTTAACCATTAGATTTTTATACTTTTTGAAAATAAATTTGGTCAAACTTGATGTTTTATATGCCATTATCGTGCAGAGAAATGTTTTATAAATTTTATATGCCATTATATTTGTAATGTTTTATAACTTTTTCTTGAATTTTTTTATACATAATTTAATAATCACAATGGATCTTGTTTTGTAGATGTTGATGACCATATTTCAAATATATAAATTTTATTAAAGTTGAATTTGTAAATTTAAAGTTATAGCATTTAAAAGTTTTTTAAAAATTTGATGAGAGAGAAATGTTGTAAAAAAGTAGAGAGATGTAAGAGTTATATTTGTGTATATGTTTAGTGTGTGAGTAAATTTTAAGTTGATTTGACATCTTGTTGTGAGGTATAAAAATGATCTAATGATCTAAAAGTGTTAACACCATTACAAATTAATATGAGACGTTGGATTGATTTATTATTTTATTACAAAAAATCCTTGTTTTATAATATAGATGTATGAGTATATTCTTTAGAACAATACTTTCTATTGATGTTTTGACTTAGCAAGGCACTAATGATCCATTGGGGGACTTAGCTTTGGCGGCTACACATCCTGATCTTTGTAAAGGGATCTCGCTTTGAGAGTGGACTTAGATAGAATGTAATGCCCTCTCTAGTATCATTTGGTGTTGTATTTTAATTTCTCAATGTACTTTTAATTTGCCAAGGGGGTTGGTTGAATTAGTAAGAATTCGAATACTTTGTGTGTAAAACTTAAGTTCGAATCTCACTGTTAATAGCCCATCTTGGTGTGTGATTTGTAAGAATCACAATAATAGCTCATTGAGTCTTGTGGCATGCTTTGACCATGAACCGAATAAGTCTCTCCTCACCTATACTTTTTATAATAAAAGAAAAACAATATACTCTTAATTTTATATTAAGAACGTATATTTTTCTCATGACATGGAAAACATCTATACCAGAACATGACCCTGGACTGTAGCCGATGCATATTTGATGTTCTTGTTAAAATGTAATATTTGTCACAACAGTAACTTGTGAATCTATAATTACTTTTTAAAGTAAATAAACATGTTTGATAATTAAGGGTTTCGAATTTAGCCTCAGTGCCAAGATTTTCCCTTCGATTTCAACCACATATTTATTCTACCATCGATGATATATATCTTTATTTTTGCACATATTTTCAAAGTGGGGATGAACAATTAAATAATTGTTGTTTTTGAGGATTTTTTTTAAATCTCATCGAACTCTTGTCTTTCTTTCTTTGATTCAGGTTGGTACTATTATGCAGGCATTAGGAGTGTTAGTGATAATAAATTTCCCTCAAAGATATTTGTGTGTTTGTGATAAATAAAGAAGATATTGAAATGTGTTTTCACTTAAATTATAGAGAGGGTGTTTGTACACATTCGGAGAGTGTAACACCGCCCTTAATTTATGCTACTTTTTTTAATAAATTTTCAGCCACTATGGGCCCCACTAACTTCCATAATTGAGTTGCACAGGTCTGAGTGCCTGAAAAGAGAAAAGATGTATAAGGTTATTATGAATTCTTCATTACTTTTTGACTATGCCTTTAATATTTTGGTGTATATTATTTTTCTTTGAATTAATGTGGAACCCATTACTGAATCCTTTTCTTTTTGGGAAATTACTGAGTCCTTTCTTTAGAAGATATATAGTATATACTGGATGCCACGTAAATATATTTATATATATCCTTTTTTTTATGTTCTTATCCATAATATGTTCGGACAAATTTTCAAGTAATTCACTTGATCTCTGTTGGCGGTTTAGATCATCTAAAGATTATTTCTATTTTCCTCATATGCTACGTACATTGTTTTTTTTAAGGCTAACCTTATATAATATTGTTGAAATGAGATGAAAAAGTGTGAATTAGTCTTTTCTGCATTAAAATAAAAGTATATAATATAACATACAAACCATAGTGATCGGGGTGCTAAAATACAAACTAGTGTCACTAAATTAAGGTATAGTTTATATTGATAGTTTTATTACTCTTTCGTTAAGATATATTAGATATAACTTTACTGTACTAGGTATACCGTATATGTGGTATGTAGATATACGATTTATGTGATATATAAAATTATTTTGTTACTTTTTTTTAAAAGAAAGGGTAGTGTAAGTATTTCCCTTTATTACAAATAATAAAGAAACTCTCGTCACTTCGGATGAAACTCGATACCTAGATCTCCCAAAATCGCATGAGCACCTTTACCACAAATAAAGCCAACACATTCCTCCTACCTTTTTGGCCCTCGAAATGACTCCAACTCAACCCAACCTTAAAATGAAACTTGTAGAGGGTAATAAAATGAAGTTATAAGCATTGATGAGAGCTTATTTGGCTAAACGATGAAGAAGTTATGAATGCTCAAAGTTCATGAAAAATTGCAAATCGCATAAAATTGAATTGCCCAACTAACGCGGTGAATGAGGTTCGGAACACCCGAATTGCCTGACGATTTCTCATGTGAGTTTGAATATATAAATATGACATGTGGAAGAGTATAAACTACACGAATCTCCATAGACCAATAATTTCTTACCCAAAATGAAATTAATCAAGATAATAGTAATATGGTTGTGAAGCAAAATGCCAAACCAAAAGTAAGGTGTTACAAAATCAATGGAAAAAGGAAGAGAGACTAGCCATGCCGAAGCCCAAAACCGAGCAAAAGCAAGAAATGAGCAGCCATGAAAATCAAGGTAAATCTGATTCTTCTACTTCTCGAAATTGTGATAGTAAGTGCTTTAAATGCCAAGGCAAGGTAATGTCCGAACAACAGAGTCATGGTAATTGGAGATAATGAAGATAGTGAACAAAAGAAAAGTTTGAAAATCAGAGAGAGGTCATTAAAAGAGACAAAAAAAGAAAATCAATATTCGGCCGTTGAGAAAAAAATAGAGAGAAAATAAAAGAATTTCTATGCAAAACCGAGCGATGTTTTCAAATCAGTCGATGATTGTACTTTTGTACAGAGACACATTTTTAAACACTAACGAACTTAACCCTGCTTTGCCTAGTTCTATTGTTTCTCTTTTGCAAGATTATGAGGATGTCTTTCCCTAAAAAACACCACATGGATTACCTTCAATCCGAGAAATTGAATATCAAATTAATTTCATGTCCAATGCAACCATTCCAAACCGACCATCCAATAGGAGTACTCCCAAGAAGATAAAGGAGCTTCAAAGGTAAGTTAGTTAATTGATGGAAAAAGGGTACGTAAGAGAATGTATGAGTTCATGCATCGTTTCAGTGTTACTAGTACCTAAGAAGGATGGAACATGGATAATGTACGTTGATTGCTGAGCCATCAATAACATAACGGTAAAGTATATTAGACGAATTACATGGTTCATGTATGTTTTCAAAAAGTGATTTAAAAAGTGGTTATCATCAAATTAGAATGAGAGAAGGAGATGAATGAAAAACTATTTTTAAAACAAAATATGGTTTATATGAGCGGTTAGTTATGCCTTTTGGTTTGACTAATGCTCTAGGCACCTTTATGAAACTTATGAATCATGTTTTTTGTGCATTTATAGGCAGATTTGTTGTTGTCTACTTTGATGATATACTCATTTATAGCAAAAACTTGGACGATCATGTAACACATTTGAAATATGGTTTGTATGTACTTAAAGAAAAGTTATTTGCTAACTTGAATAAGTGTACTTTTTGCATGGATAAGCTTGTGTTTCTTGGCTTTATTATTAGTGCTCAAGGTATACAAGTTAATGAAGAGAAATTAAGTGCAATACAAGAGTGGCCGAGTCCTACAAGTGTGGAAAATGTTCGTAGTTCCATGGACTTCCTAGTTTTTACTGACAATTTATGAAAGACTTTAGTATCATAGTTGCTCCACTTACTGAAGGAATCAAGAAAAACGTTGGGTTTAGATGGGAAGAAAAGCAGGAGAAGGCATTTCAGTTAATCAAAAGCAAATTAAGTAACGCCATTTGTTATCATTACCCAATTTCTCTAAAACTTTCAAAATAGAACGCAATGTTTCAGGAAATGGGCTTTTCTTATGCAAGAGGAAAAACTAATTGCTTACTTCAGCGAGAAACTAAGCAAGGCAGCTTTAAAGTACCCTACTTATGACAAGGAATTGTATGCAATAGTTTGAGCTTTGGAGACGTGGCAACACTATTTATGGCCAAAGGAATTTGTGATTCACACAAATCATGAGTCGTTGAAGCATTTAAAGGGCCAGAAGCTGAACAAACGCCAAGCAGAGTAGGTAGAATTTATTGAAACATTTCCTTATGTGACTAAATATAAGCAAGGAAAGGAGAATGTGGTGGCTAATTCATTGTCCCGAAGGTATGCTTTGCTTTCCACTTTAAATACGAAATTGCTTAGGTTTGAATATATTTAAAATTTATATGCGTATGATGCCTATTTTGGTGATGTGTTTAATTAATGTATCTGAAAAAGTGGCTTGTGGTAAATTCTATAGGCAAGATGCATTTTTGTTTGGCGAAAATAAGTTGAGTGTCCCTATGTATTATTTGCGTGATTTGCTTGTTCAGGAAGCTCATAGTGGGAGTTTGATGGGTCATTTTGGTGTAGCTAAGACTTTAGGAGTTTTGCATGAAAACTTCTCTTGGCCTCGTATAAAACTTGATGTGGAGGGAATTTGTGAGAAGTGTGTCACTTGTAAACAAGTTAAGTCTAAGTTAAAACCCCATGGTTTGTATACCTATTGCCTATACCTAGTGAATCTTGGACTGATATTTCTATAGATTTTATTTTGGTTTATCTAGGACTAAGAGGGGGAAAGATTCGATTTTTGGGGTAGTAGATAGGTTTTCAAAAATGGTACACTTGATTGCATGTCACAAAACCGATGATGCATCGCATATAGCCGATTTGTTCTTCAAAAGAATTGTTAGGTTGCATGGCATGTTTAGACTACAAGAAAAATTGCCTTCAGTGACAAGAAATTTAGTGACAAAAATAATAATGTCACTATATCTACGTAGTTAGTGGCAACATTTGAAAGTTGTCACTGAATAACTATTTTTATAGGCAAAATGAAATCTTGTCACTAATTTCAAGGAAAGTGGTAACATTTGAAAGTTGTCACTGAATAACTTTCATTCTTATTAGATAACATATTATTTACCATTTTCTTTATCTATATGCTACACCTTGCAGCATTTTTGTCTTTATTGGCATCCAAAAATTATTTTTTTTACTTATTCTTTAATGCAGAGACTTAGTGATCGAAATCGAAAAAATCGAGCAAAGCAAAATACACCCCATACTGCCGGTACGAAGTCATTCGCCCGAATTCGTCATGAAAAGGTAATTAATTTACAATTGTTTAATCAACTATATACGAAATATATATGGTACAAGTGATATAATAAAGTTATTACTCAAATCACACAGAAAAAGGAGACAGGGACCTTGCCAAGCCAAATCAAGTTATATGAGATGACTCGGTTTAGTAGGAAAAAATAAGCTTGGGTTAATGAAGAGGCAGAACAGAATCATGTAAGTTAAATATTCATTGTCACCATTTTTTAGGTTTTATAAATGCTTTAGGTATAATTCTAATTTTTATCATTTTTCTTCTAAATCATAATAGGAGAAAATGAAACAACTTCTATTTGAATCTCAAGTAGAGGGTGCAGAATCAAAGACTGAAGAGGAAATTTGTGCACAAGTGCTTGGGCGAAAGTCAAAACCAACCTCATCGTTGTACAAAGAGCAATACAGAGTGGAGTTAGATGAAGTTAGAAAGAGAGCTGAGCGTGCTGAGCAAGAAAATAATGAGATAAAGCAAAAAAATAATGAGATCATGGAGTTGAAGATCCAAGAAATGGAGGCTTCACAAAAGCGAATGGATGAAATGCTTAAAACATTAATGGAACAAATGAGCAATGGGGGTCATATGGTTTTCCGTCCCTGGTACTTATCGTTTCGCCTTATCACTATTAGTTATTAGAATATATTATGATTTTTAGTTTCATAAACATATGCTTCTAGGTATTATATACAATAGATTATTGCAATTTTGATTTGTGCTCCATATGTGATATGGTTACTTAAGGTTTCCTTGGCTTGATATATGATAGGTTGATGGGTTCATTTGTATTTGCGGATTGTGACTTGTTTTCGCGATCATCTACAAATTTTGCGATGTCTATAAGTGAAGCGTATTCATTTGGAGGAGTTAGAGAAAGAACCTTAATTTTATTAGCATATGTTACTTTTCTCTAGACCATATTACTTTTTTTTCTTAGTTGGATCAAATAACATTGCTATCTAATGATTTTTTATTTTATCATAATATTGTTCTTTTATTATTTGTTTCATTTAATTGATTTCTCATTTTCTATATAATGGAAAAAATTGGGTATTCTAAATTAAATTATACATTAATGCCATGTAAAAAGCTTATATTATTTATCAGTGATAAATATCTAATCAACATTAATTACCCCATAGATAGGATAATGTTGACAAAAAATATTGTCACTAGCAAAATGACTCTAGTGATAAAAGATAAAGTTGTCACTGAACAATAATTTTCTAATCGTAACAATATGTTAATGTCACAAAAATTGTCACTAACGCGACAATTTTTGTGAAAGAAATGGAACTTGTCACTAAACATTGTTTCTTTACTACCAACAACAGAAGTTGTCACTAGAAAATTCGTCACTAACACGAGTTGATTAGTGACTAAAGTTAAAGTTGTCACTAAGGACAAGCCCAAATAGTGACAAGACAAAGTTATCGCCAAAACTCCTAAGTGGCAAAATTTATTTTGTCACAATTGAATCTCTTTAGTGACAAAAGTTACTTGAATTTTAAACCCTCGATTATGGCAACCGTAGATCATATAGTGACAACAATTTTTTAATTCGTGGCAACGTTTTTTATCACTATTTATATAGCTATAGTGACAACATTTGCTTGCCACTTAAAACATATTCCATTAGTGAAGACTTTTTTATAATTGTCACAATATACATTTAGTGACAGACCTATAGTGACAATGCAGTGGCGATATTTTTTTTTTATCACTATTGACTTTCAGTGACAACTTATTCACAATAGTGACAACAATGTCTTGCTGCTAAAAACAATATTTCTTGTAGTGAGGACTATTGTTTCTTATAGAAATGCAAAGTTCTTGAGTTACTTCAGTTTTGTTTTGTTTTGTTTTGTTTCATTTTATTTATTTGATTCCCATAAACTTTTCAACCTAGATTAGGAGTTTAGTGAAAAATTAACAAGATAATTAAGATAATTAGCACTTTTGACCCCTACAGTTTGCCCATTTTCCCACGGTCATCCCAAAAGTTTTTTTACCTAGATGGGCACCCAAAGTTTGGACGGCGTCTCACTCTAGTCCAAAAGTGGATGCCCCGTTAAAAATATGGATGGGATAGTTATGTGACGCCCATGTGATCTTATTTTGAGGGGATTTCTTCGGTATTATCCAATGTTTCTTCCTCTCTCTCCATCTCCCTGCCTTCATCTTTTCTAAAGCCTGTGCAGCCATGGGGATTTAGTGATCCAGAGATAGATATGAGCAAATCTCCAAAACCCATAGCTGCTAATTACCCCAAAACAAAATGTATACTATATACATGGTGTTTCCCTGAATTTAAAAAGGACAAAAATAAAAAAAAAAAATAACAAAATCTCACCACTACCAAATCTCTTTCCTATTATTCCCTCTCCTTTCTTCACCATCACCACTACCAAATTTCTTATCAAAATCATCGCCATCAGCAACTGACATCTTATACCTACAAACATGGCAATTTCCATGAATCCCTAACCACTTCTCTACACAATTCCCATGGAACCTATGCTTACACGGCATCTCTTTCACAACCTCACCTACCCCCCATTCCTCCAACCAAATCACATACTCTCCAATTTCGCACTATCCGATCTCCACTGTTTGCATAGACTCAATCGTCAATCTTGCCATCAGAGGCTGTCCACCCTTTCTCACTATGTCCCCCGGCAGTGAATCCAAGCTCGCCGAGCTCCCTTCGATCACCACCACCACTTGGGTCAAAAGAGTTACTAGTATACTCCTGTCACGCGCTTGGCAATGATTCTTTATCATCATCTCCTGTGGAAGAGTTGTTTGTGAAGCCTAAGATGACTGGTAAGAAAAGAGAGAGGTCTCTGTTTTTCTGGAATTTATCATATGTTCAATTAACGAAGATGGATCTGGAAAATTTGTTTCTGAAAAATACATTTTTTAGAAAGAGATGGAGAATAAAATTTGGGAAGAAATAATATAAGGAGGGTTTTAGGGATAAATTGAGAAAGAGAATATAAAGGGGAATAATATGGAATAGTGGTAAAGAGTGTGTTGTTGTTGTATGCATACAAATATAGGTGTATGTATTTCATTTGGAGAAGACCAAGGGAGAGAGAAGGAAAGAGAGGAAGAAGAAAAACATCGGAGAATACTGAGAATACACCTCAAAATAAGATCACATGGACAGCACATGACTATTCCGTCCATATTTTTAACGAGGCATCCACTTTTAGGCTAGAGTGAGACGCCGTCCAAACTTTAGGTGTCCATCTGGGTAAAAAAAAACACTTTCGGGATGACCGTGGGAAAAGGGGCAAACTTTAGGGGTCAAAAGTGCTAATTACCTTAATTATCTTGTTAATTTTTCACTAAACTCCTAATCTAGGTATAAGAGTTTATGGGAATCAAACAAATTAAATTAAATTAAATAAAACAAAGCAAAAGTTATTGAAAGTAAATTAAATAAAATTAAGCAAGATAACAAAATTAATGAATTAATTGACTAGGGTTTTGGAATCATATATTTAATATCATCTTCCTAAATATTCATGTTTATAAACTGTACTCGTATCTTGCAATAATTTGATCTCTCGACTCTATTATTTGCAAAAAATAAAATCATTCATGTCTAATTAATTTATAAAATTCAATTATACTTCATCGATAACCAAACTTATGTATAAAGTCAAAACACTCACTATATCCGTCAAAACACACCCTATATCACCTCTTAACAAATCATAAGGCGAATTCAACAAAAAATAATGAGAATTCTATTTTATTTTTATCATTAAAATTGGCATATAATAGGAAAATTTGTATTTAACATTAAAGCATTAAATTAGTAGAGTCAATTGGCATGAAAATATAAAACGGAATCAATTAAATATATTTATCATAACCCTAACATAAATTTACGTTAGCATGAATAAAATTAATTAGCAAATAAAATTAAAAGAAAACTTACATAGCATCGAAATTAATTAAATAAAATAAATTTCAAATATTCAAGGTCTTGAAAGTAATATTTATCATAACCTTAGTACAAATTTACACGAACATAAATAAAATTAAATAAGAACTTACATAGCATTGAAATTAATTAAATAAAATAAATTTCAAATCTTTAAAGTCTTCAAAGTAAAAGAAAAAAAAATTGAAACACGGCACTGTTGTTCCCTTTGAGGCTACTGTGCTCGGCTCCTCTTATAAGGTGCATGTTGTAACTTCTTCTAATGGGTTAGGGTTGATACATGGGCTTGGGGTTGAAGAATTGACTAGCATTAGCTGGGAGAGGCCCAATAAATAATACAAGAGCTTTTAGTGCATCAGGCTTCAAAATGAGTTTTATTGCTACCAGCATTTGAACTCCTAACCAAACTGTGAATACCCAATGCTGTTACCAGACAAGCTGGTACCTTTATTTCTTGTACCAGAAAGCTACTCCTTTTTCCCCTTTTTTTCCAATCTTCTCTTCTTCGTATCTTCTCTATTTTTACTTTAAATTGCTTCATTCAAAAGTCAATATTCTCCAATTCTTCTCAAATATTTATAAAATAATAAAATAAATTAATAATAAATAAAATAACACAAATAAGAGCTCTCGAAAATATAAATTAGCATGATAAATTATAACAATTTCTTGGTATATCATGGTCACAATATTATCAGTATAGATATAGGTCTCATTTATTCTTTGTAATCATTGAAACATTGATCTTGAGGTCTACATAGGAAGTTCTAGAGAGAGAGCTAGGATTTGCATGTACTCTTGGTTTGATCCGGTCATCAATAAGGTTTATCACCCCGGTGGAGTATGCATTGCCGATACTACCTTATATGCTTGTGTTTGTTTGTCAGTGTTTATTCTTTATTTGTTATTATTATTGTTTTTATTATTGTGGAACCTCTGGTGCATGGTAACTTTGATTACGGTAATATATTATTTACTACGATTCCCCCGCGTTGTGTTAATAGCATACTTTAGCTAGGGTTTTGAACAACGTAATCGTCTTGCCAAACTTTTTTTATTTCATCCTCACTCACAATGGCTGCTAGGCGGGCCTCATCAAAAGATCTTTAGCAAGGTTATCGGTGCTCGGCAATGGTCCAACATTGGGTGCTGTCTGTTGATGGTAATTAAACATATATGTTATAATTGTGGTAGGTTTAGTGGAATTTTTAATATTCTTTTTAACAAGCCGTGCCTTATTAATTTATTTTATAGAAAGTGGAATAACCTTGATAAAAATGTAGAATGGTTACTTATGATTTTTCAACTAAACTTATATAGCAGTGTAATATATAAAGAATTGAGCATTTAACAAAATACACATATTAACGTGCTACCCAAATTAATATTTAAAAAGATAACTATATACTATATATATATATATATATATATATATACATAGACAATATTCCCAACTTTAAAATTAAAAATAATTGTAAATTACAATTACGATTTAGGTAGCTATGGCAGGGAGAGATATGAGATAACTGATTACTTTTAGAATTAAGTAATTGTATTATCGAGGGACATATTGTGAATTTAAAAAGTCTTAGGTAGCTTTTATAAATATTAGAAAATTGTTAATATATGTTGTAAAATATTGATATGTGATGTTCATATGTAATGTGATATAATTTTTCCTAGATTGGTCTTGTGATATGAATGAGGAGATTATCTCATATTATATAAGTGCAACCTGTCCCACATTGGTTTTGTATAGAATTAAGGATGTTAGTTCTTAATAGAAAAAGAGCTTCCCCCTATTGATATATCATATCAGATGAATAAGATCTCCATTATTCTCCTATTTCTCTCTCCTTTATTCAACATGTTTTCAGCATAACTCCTCCAATCAATTGGAGGTCACTGTGAAAGTAGGTGACTATAGTTAATTTTTTTTTCTTCTTCCTGGAGGCATGAATTTTTCAAGCCCAAAGTCTTGATAAATCTAGAAGTTATGTTATTTCATATAGCCCGAAATTTCATATTTATTTTAATCAAGAACTTGAAGTTATATAGTTTTCTTATGAGCTTAAAATCTCATATTTTAAACTTAAAAATTTTAAGGGCCCAAGCCTGCATAACTTAATTCAATTCAATTGTTGTTAAAATCAAATTTTCTTTTTCGTGGAGACGGTAAAGTAAAACCTTGGATTAATTCTAGATCCAATTTTACTTTACAAAATTTTGTGTGTTGTTTAGATGTTGTTGCAGGACTTCTAAGAATAATCAGGTAATTAACATGCAACAATAAATAAAGTGATAAGCACAAGCATACACACAACTTGGATATCTAGCGAGGTATCCCTAGAATTGTAGAACTAATCCTCTTGGCTTCACCACAACAATCTACTATTCACAGAGAATTTTATGGAACTATGGAAGTGCATATGTAGAGGAAAATTGTATCATTGAGTTTTTGCCAAAATATGTTGATAAATTTGTCAATTTCTTTTAATTTTTTTTTGGCTCTCTTTTGTTGCTATGGAACTATGGAAGTGCATAAGTGGAGGATACTATTTTATTTTCCTTGGAGGGAAACTATTAATTTAATACCTTTTATATGTAACCCAAAAAAAGAAAAAGATACCCTAATATGATGATGGAATAATTTGTGTTTTTGTTGCTTCTTTGTGGCCATTCATGGCATGATCTTTTGGGTTTTTCATTTGGGATTGTTTGATTTTTGTGGAAGTGTTAGGAAATGGGTTAAGTTGATTTGTGTTGTACCGGCCACGGAGGTTTTGGGAAATGGGTTAATTGAATACTTGAGCAATTTGATAGTTTGTATGTACAACTTTGAATGAAAGATTTATAGTTTGTCTCTACTCTTCAAATGATTATTCATGCCATTTCACATCATTTGAGAATAGCATTGAGAACAAGGCAAGGAAGCAATACTAGGCTAGAGGATTGCCAATTGGGTATGTCCAAAATATGTTCAACGGCCGGAAACAATATTTCAGAAGTATATTTTGCTACTCTTTTCCTTCACCATTTAATGTATCTTATTTTTCATTTTTGTTCATGTTGTGTTTTGAAGCATATTCGCAAGGTGCATTTTGATAGTCATGCTCAACGGAAGAAATATTCAATATTATTTAGTTGCATTTTTGCTTTGAGTATGACTTGGTCATAGTCGATTCTTTTTGGGAAATTATGAACGTATATATATATAGCTACATAGTTCATGCGATTATTATACTCAATATATATAAGGTTTATGTTTAGATAATCTTTTTGAGACAATGTCTTTTGATATAATTTTTGTAAAATTTGTAATCTTGAACAATCTCTCTTGCCATTTGACCTTCAATTTCGTGGTGGTCTTTGTTGTTGTTGTTATTGTTGTTGTTGTTGTTGTTGTTGTTGTTGTATGTTCCTTATTTGTTAGGATAGATAATGATGTTGTAATGCTTTTCCATATGTTTTACAAATGAGGTACAAATGTGATAATAAATGTCAGAAAGTATATAGCCGTAATGCAAAATTATCGACATTTATTAAATGTCGCACAAACAACGGCAAAGTTTCCCGACATTTATGAGAAATGTCGAATAATTTTCGACATGAAAACGCTGACGTTTGTAACAATCGACGCATAAACGTCCCCATAGGCTATGCAGACATTTATTCTGCTTTTCCCGATGCTCCACTATTATTTGAAACCCTAATATCTAATGGTTTTTTATTTTGAAAATACCATTGGCAGCAAATAACATGCTTATTTAGAAGTTAAGATTTTTAGTAGTAATTGGTTTAAGGGGTAGTCTTGTGGGTGTCTCTTTACGAATTGTACAGACCCCTTCCTCTCTAACTGGAAGCCCAAGCTGTGGCCTCTAGTTGGAGTACACCAAAACCTAATTCCGTGTGCACCCCTCAAGTTATAAAACAGAACACCAAACCAAACCAAACTGACCTTCGTAGGTTGAATTGGTTTGGTGCATATATCTGGAGATTATTAGAATTGTCCACCGAACAAAAACAAGTAAAATCCGAAAAAGTGGGCGAAGATTATTTTATTTATTTTTGGTTACAGACGGAATTTTAATGGACTTATTAAAACTTAAAGATATTTTAATTTAATTTAATTTAAATATTTAGATCTGAATATTTATTTTGTCTTTTTAAAAACTAAGAAACGTCTTGCATCTTTTGTTTGAAATCTTAATTTTTAAAGAAATAAAATACATCTTTTACCCTTATTATTTTAAATATAATTATTTTTATAAAATAAATGAATAAAATAATATGTATTTAAGATTCACGTGTAACATATTCAAATGCATTATTATTATTATTATTACTACATATTTTATTTTGTATAGTACAATGTAAGGTGACTTGACCAATATGTTTGAATGTTACAATGAAAACTAATTTGACAAAACATACTAAGGATTTTTATTTTCTTACTCAAAAGCTGTTTTAACTTTTCTTATACACTGTCACATTTTTCAAACATTTTGCGTGGAAAGTACGCCATAAGATTCATTAACATTGAAGTATCACTCAAAAGAGAATCGTGTGAAGAAAAAAGTATGATACTGTGGTCTAGTTTTGTATCTAAAATATTAATGTAACATTATCACTATAAATTTTGGTATTAATGAGCATGACATTTATATAGGCTTTAAAAATTTAAAAATTGATTTAATACCTCGTCGTTAAATTTTGACATTCAAGTCGGTTATAGTTACTAAGTTTGTTGTTCAATATCAACAATCTATGGCCTTGCAATTTTTATCACGACCTAGGTTGAATTATAACAAGTTTTTATGTAATTTATCAATTGATAGACACAAAATTTTATACACGTATTCAGTCACAAATTTTTTAGGGGCAGTCCAAATTGATATTTTGTAGGTTCAACACCATGAGTTGGTATTTGGTTTACTTTATAGAAATTTCCCTTCCTTTTTTTTTTTTTGCATTTAATTATAAACTCAAGGTGCCTACATCTTCACCCAAAATAAAATGCAAAAAATAAAAAAAATTACAAAACCTCTACGTAGATAAAATGACGATTTACCCTTTCACCTCTACTTATTTAGGCTAGTTTAACTTTGTACTAATTCCCGGTTTGGTACTATTTTTTACGGGAGCAGTTTAGTGAACAGGACAACCAGTTAACACCTTTTAATAAAAGATGTGATTAAACTAGAACAACTGAATGATCTAAATCTGAAAAGGAAAAATGAAATACAATTCACAAGATGCATGATATGCATTCATGCATTCGCACAACTTTTGGTTAGCTGCAAGTATTCACTATATATATATATTAATACTAGCAAATACTCATGTCTACGGCGTTACGTTCAAGTAAAATTATGAAGTTTCTAAATATATTAACATTTTTATGTGGTACTTAGATTTTGGCATTTAATGTTTTCTTACGTCTAGTATTTTCACATGTATCTGTGTACAAAATTAATTTAAATTTATGAAATTACGGGCCTAGACCATGACCAATATATTTTTATTTTTATTTTGCAATAATTTGCTATGTTCGTTATTATAATAGGAATTCCTTTTATATGAGTTGAATAAATAAATAAATACTAATTGTGGGAGCATAATTCTATGCACTCTCTTGTGGGCCGAGTTGGCCTTAACATCTCCTTATAAGTCGAATGAGGAGGACGAGGCCCAATTATCATAAAAGATGAAAATGACCAAGGATGAGGCCTAACAACGTGAAAGACTGTATATAATATTTGCCAAGTAAAAAGCGACAGTTAGCCGAGCAAAAGGGACAATCGCCGAACAAAAGATAATCAACTTAAGAAAGGTTTCCAACATACAGACAGAGAATATACTGACATAAGCCTGCTCACCAATGAGGAAATGACACCCACAAATGATATAGTGTGATGAATGATTACTGCAAGAGCAAATGGCAAAGTGACACGTGTAAAGTGCAAAGAAGTTGGTTACAACAGTTGTCCCTCCACCATGTGGAAGAAAGGGAAGAATGCCACGAGGGCCATAACACTACACCAGAAATGTCAAACAGGCACGGTTTTAAATCGTGCCAAAACGAATCTGGAACGGCTACGAGCCGTGCCCAAAAGTGGCGTGTTTTTTTTTGGAACGGCTATTTCCGTTCCCATTCAGTTCTATATTTTGGTCAAACCGTACCTTTTTTTTTACTAAAATTGGAACGGTTTCGGAACTGTCAAAAACTGTTCCAAAATCGTTCTTCTTTTGCCCCAATTTCCAGTCATCTGCCAAGTGCCCTTTTTTATTTGTGCACGTCATTTTTTAATTAATTTGTAGTTTATTTTTGTCACAGATTTGGAACGGTTTTTGGCCGTGCTAAAACCATGCCAATTTGTAAATGTGAATTTCCTGCATTTTTTTTTCCAGCCACAATTTTGACCTTTTCAACCTATTCGAATTCCGTTCCGGCCGCATTTTTGGCTTTTTTCAACCTACTCCTTTTCACGCTCAGTCTAAATTTTATATGCAAGAAATTAAAACAATTCCATCAAATTGAAAAGAAAAAACATTCAATCAAAAATTGATCATTATTCCAAATTCAAATCAAAGTACACTTTTACAAGTAGAATACTAAGTTGCCAACATACAAAGATCTTATACAAAACTAAAGTTTGATCACAAAGCCTGAAAATTCAATAGACTACTTTGACCATCTTTCAAATATTCTTTCCACCTTTCAAAGTTGTAACTACCAAAATCTTCGACTCCTCGACTCCGTTGTAAACCTTGGTATTCACAAGATAACAAAATAATGTTAAGGTTAACAAAATATAAGATGGAAAATTACAAAAGATAAGGGGGAACTTGGAGAGTTGGACGGGCGTATAATAGAATCATATACAATCAATAGCATTAAAGCCTTGTGGTACCGATAAGAAATAAATTAGTCACTTACTTTGGGTTGGGGAATTTCTTTGCCTTGAGACCCTATATTTGTATGTAGGATCTGATAGGAATTAGAAATAAAAAAACGTTAGTCATAACGGTTCAAATAAGAAGTGTGAATAGATAGATCTCTAAAAGTTAGGAGTTTACTCAGCTTTATCTAAAATTCCGCATTGGTATTAAATCAACATTCATGAAATAATTAACTACAACTTAATACATACTATTGACAAAAGCTACTAATGAATTAGTATAATTTTTTTACTATAAAAATTACTTTGCACTTTACGAGTGTATCATTTATGCAATCACAAGTAATCAATATACAAGGTCTGAAAAAGAATTCTATAATGAATAAACTTTTTTAGGAATAAATTAATATTATGCTCGAGGTCTTGTTTATCTTGGGGCCATAACTTTTTAGTCCCTATGATTTGAAGTTGTAAGTTTTTAATCCTAAAACTAAAGTTTCCTAAAATTTACTCCTAAGTAATTAAAAATAACTAATTGCCAAACAAGCGTATAAGAAAGCTCTGTATATATGTGATGACTCATAAGTCACAATCCTCTCTAAAAATGTACAGTCTCTCTCTTTCTCTAAAGATTTCTTACATTGTTAAAATAGCTTAAACAACTTCTCAAAATTTGGAACATACCTGTGAGGACCTTCTGAAAGGCCCAAATCCAGTATAGTCCATTGCAAATACTCCATATCAACGTGAAGATACTTTTCTACATGACCAAAAAAAAAAAGGAAAAAGAAATAAACGAAAGAAAAGTTAGGTCCCATTTGCCTCGTAATAGAAATTGTAATACTTTTTATTTAGGAACTTGCCTTCGAAGACAAATGTGCAGATGTCTCCATAACTACAACAAAAATAAGCTGCTAATTTGGGGGAACTGTTCTCCGGAGTCCAACATTTTGAAAAAAAAAACCAACCATCTAGAATTCACTTCTTTTGACAGCACAACAATCTCAAATGACTTTTTTGATGTAAAATATTCATGAAAACATACAGTTAAAGATTAATCAAGGTTCTTTATAAATGTCACCATTCTATAGTATGCGAGTGGTGATGGAAGAATAAATGAACAATACCAAATTCAAATTCCTATTACCTCCGTCTCCAATCCATCATATAACACCTACAAGACAATTGAACAAAATTTAATTTTTACTATCCAATAAATATTCGAAAGTTACCCACGCAATGAAGATAATTAAAGTATTTATTCATGGACTATTTTCACCATAGAAATTACCAACTAGACAAATAATTGTGAATAAATCAATGAAAAACTTAAGCCTCAGTAAAATACATACATAAATTAGGAGCCAGAATTCACAAGGAGAGAAACTAGAATTGTTTAGATAAAACATTATACAAAGGAGAAGCTAGCATACACAAGATAAAACTAAAAGATGTAAAAAAAAATTATCGAACATATTACAAGAATATTAGAACAAGAACAGATTATTTTGACGATCAAATGGTAGATGACAATTGGTTAAGCAAATATGTGGGACAATATTTTATAAAATTGATAAGAATACCCATCTTGTAAAATTGATCAATTTGAAACAACAAAAGGAAATAGTGGGACTCTTAATTTTCATAAGGAATAAGGGATTATGTGCAAAAATTAGGAGTTCATTCAGCTGCACATGACATTAAAATTGATTGAAGTTCTAACTAGAGAATCGGATGACTCTCTCAAGCCAAGGAGTAAGAACAAAATTTCAGCAGCACCAGCAATGACAGCATCAAATTTAATAGCAATATTACAAAAAATTAAGAACAAATTTTCTCAGCAAACAACAGCAGCAATAGGAACAGATATTTCGAGTGTAACACAACAGCAATAACAAAAGAATCGCAGTAATATTTCGGCTCAAGCAAAAACAATACAGATCTTGAGTATTAAATTATAAAAACAGACCAAGAAGGAGTAAGAACGATAGTACCAGATTCAAAGAAGAATAGATACACAAGGAAAGAGATAAAGACGAAATTCAAGGAAGAAATGCTTCTACGGCAAATCTAAATACCACAGCACTACCAAGTTCAACCATAGCACCACTGAGTTCAACACACAGCCACGGCAGATTCAAGCGTGCACAGCACAGCCAAGAACAACACAACACAGATCCAAAATAAACAACAGATTCAACAATGGACACACACAGACTTTCAATATTTAACACACACACCCCTTTCGATCTTGATACCGAAAACCCCCAAAATATGATGAATACGCTTTCGAAAAATTTCAAAAAAACCAACAAGGATTTTGCTATAAATTCGGATTGAGTAGAGGGGAGAAAGTAGGGCTTGTGTCGGAGTGAGGAGAGGCCAGAGGGGACGGGGACCGGTGGCGACTGGAATTTTTTTGAGCAGTAGTGAGGAGAGGGGAGAAAGTAGAGAACGGCGAGAGAGAAGAAAGAAGAGGGGGCGGCGAGAGAGAGAGAGAAGAGAGATGTGAGCTGCGTGTGAGATGTATTTTAGGTTAGGTTAGATTTCGATTTTTGCATGAAACAAGGGAAACTAATTGGAAGGAAAAGAAAAAGAAAAAAAAAGGTGGGAATCCAAATTTTGGAGCAAGCTAATTTGACCTTATTACTATTTTATTTTTTTAGAAATAAAAAAATTTATATTTGGTTAATTTACAATAAGATAATTATAAATAAAATAATTTACTTAACTAAATTAGCCTAAAAAAATAAGGATAAACATTTACCCTTTTGAGAGTTAAATAGATTAATTTTTTCATCAAACTTTGTAGACATTATCTTTATAATAAGTATATCATCTCCACAAAATTTCAACCAAGAATTCATACCGGAAGTAAATGTAATAAAAATTTGAAATATATATTCATTTTTTTCGCATCAAAATTTTAGATGATTATCTCGCCCACTTTTAAATTGAATATTCTGATGAATTTTTGTATAGATAATCTATTATTTATATAAATCATCTTCACCAAGTTTTATGAAAAAAAAAAGTCATCCATTTGATCCTCAAATTAAGTTTTGATTTAGTTTTAAATTTTAATGAGGTGAGAAGACTAATTAAAGGGTGCATTTAAGGACACACTTATAATAACAGAGAACAAATAACAAGAATGTTGGACAAAATCACTTTAGTAGTGGTTCACTGTCGGCCTTCATTAATTTTGAGTATTACTAGATTTTATTTTAATTTTAAGTATTACTAAATTTTTGACGGAATAAAAACTTAAACAATAATAAGTGGTCCAATGATTGAGGTACTAAACACTCTTATTAGTACTAAACAATAGATCCACAGGTGTCCATTTATATATGTATGTGTAAATATAAGGTAGATCTATAGGTGCATATATGTATGTATATATATAAGGATATATATATATATATATATGTATGTACGTATATATATAAGGAATTAAGAGAAGAATAGAGAGAGAGAGATGTCACCAGATTTGACGGTGGTGGAGTGGTGGCCGATGGTGGACATGTGGCTTACGGTGGAGTGGTCGGTGGTGGACATGTGGCATGTGGTTAGTGGTGTCGTGTACCCGTGGTGTAGTAGTTTTTGCTAAAGAGAGTGAAAAGGGGATAGTGAAGATGAGAGATAGAGACGGCTGCTGTGCTTAGAATATGAGAGGCAACTTATTAGTTATTAGGTTTAGGTAGGACAGAAATATAAAATAAGTATATATATTTATAAAAAAGTATATATATAATAATGGTCCATTAAATTTCGGATCAAACCATGCTGTCACCTATGAGAAATTGGTAAAAGTCACCTATGATGTCTGTATCTTTCTTGATATAGTAGTCGGCCAGGGAGCTCGGAGCTCGCTGGAAGAGCTCTGTCTTCCGAGCTCTGCAATCCATAGGTTGAGGATAATCATTCGAATTGGAGAACTATTGGTCAGAGCTCTAGCTCTTGAATAACTCCTCTTGAATAACTCCTGATTAGAGCTCCCGAGCTCCATTAGCTCAATGGTAGCAATGCCGCTGACGTAAGAGACCATGTGTCTGCCCGTGATTGTTGGAGTAAATTAAGCAACTAATTTACACCATCACTTACTAAATGTTAATAAACTATAGTGTTATGTGATAAAGTTTAATTAATTAATATGTTGAGATTATTGTTGGTCGAAAATATGAGTATTCATTTAGTGCCATTAGGTTTGAGTCTCGCTAGGCCTATCACCATTCTCGAACTATTAGATCTATCAATCGCTAGTATAAAAACATATTTTTATTTTAAAAAATGCTTATATGTTCCCATGGAACTTTTACTTTATATTTAATTTAATTACAAAATACCAATCGATACTATCTATTGTTGGCATAAAAGAAATCATATTGTTCTTATAAAAAAAAAGAAAGAAGAAGATGGACCATCTCGATTTATACCGTCATTGTTTAAAAAAGAAAACATATTTGTACTTATTTTTAAATAAAAAAATAATTTTTTCTATGAAAATTTTTTTTTAAACAAATTGGCAATATACATCACGTGTACAAAACAAATATCATATTTTAAAATATAAAAATAAATTATAAATATATTTTTATAAATTAAAAAATATAATAATTAATTTTAAGTGTGCACAAAAAAACAAACACGAAACATAGATTAATAATAATATATTATATTAAGTCAAGTGTCTTAATATAATATTAATTACTAAAAATTAACATTTTTTAAAAATTGAAATTTTTTTACTTCTAATTGGGATGATTCAAACAAAATTAAGGAGGGATTTCCAAAAAACTTGGGCGGGATTGTCAAAAACAGTTGGAGGGAGCCGCTGAAAAATTGGTCAACAAGTATGAGAACGGAAGATAATTTGACACAGATCTGGAACGGTTTTAAGAAGTGCCAAATTTGGAACGCTAAAACCCTGTCAAAATGGTGTCAAGATGTACTTATATTTGGAACGGTTTTAAGCGGTGTCAGATTTGCGTTCCAAATAGCGAAATCTGGTGTAGTGTAAGGTATTCTCCGGATGGTCATTTCACTGGTGACCTAATTCATCTTGGGGAACACGAAATATAGATCTATAAATAGAAAAAAATGCTCTGAGAAAAGGGAGAAAAACCCTACTAAAAAGAAAAATCCAGTTACCATCTCTATTAGTGTGGGCTGGACCAGCTCTGGTATACCAAACACCACCCACACTAATGATTATTAAATTTAATAAGTAAGAAGTATTACTTAGTGTTGTGCTAAGTAATCTTTGTCCAGCTAAAACATAATAAGAAAAAAAATTCAATTTTGACAAAACTAATAAATGCACATCTTGTAAGGGATTAATCTTTATGAAGCGTACCTGAGTCGTCCATGATATCATTGAATGTGGAAGTTTAATTAGGATTGTGTCCTTCCAACGTGTGAATCCTAGAGTGCTCAATGGTTCTCTCTAAGATGAGAAAGAAGAGTATAGCATATATTTATTCGACTTGGGGACCATAACCCCAGAGGTCTTTATATACAAACACAAATAGAATTCCACCAATCTTAATATGACTAATATTTGATGTCTAATATAATTGATTAATGTGTAAGTTCATTCTTGAATTTTCAACACATCTTAAATAATTATTTTCAAGTTATTGAAACATATGTTAATAAAAACTAACATATGTTTCATTAAATTGATTAATGTGCCGGATGGTACAGACATACCCCAGTCAATAATAAAAACAAATTTTCATCACATAATGTGCCGGACGGTACGGATTAATCCATTTAATACCAGTGCTTGAATGAAAAGGGGTGTATGATGAAAGTGGATGGTACGAATGTAATCTATGTAATACCAGTGCATGAATGAAAAGGGGTGTATGCTAAAAGTGGATGGTACGAATGTAATCTATGTAATACCGGTGCATGAATGAAAAGGGTGTAATGCTGAAAGTGCAAATTATGTGACGAAAATGTGTTTTTATTATTGACTAGGGTATATCCAAACGATCCAGTACATTAATCAATTTAATGAAACATCTGTGAGTAATAAACTAACAAAACAAAGATACAATACATTAAATTGATTAATGTACTGGATGGTACCTTGGTCAATAATAAAAACACATTTTCGTCACATAATGTGCACTTGTAGTGTACACCCCTTTTCAGTCATACACTGATATTCAATGGATTAGAGGGACTTGTGACGCGATCCCGGATCGTACTCCTAACCAGGTCGTTTGTGAATCCTTGACCCGTAGTCTATATTGAGACTAGAACCTTGGAATAGGACGAATAGATGGATAATGGAACCTAAACCCAACGCTTAAAGAAGCGCGAACCTCGGTATAGTGAAAGACGCCACAATCTAGTGTGGATGCTAGACTGATAAGTCAAGAAACACGTGAATTAATCAATTCACCATGCTCAACATGTTCTTAGAGAACACAAAGAGAAAACTCTCCAATCATAATTGTATTCATAACTTAACTTCTAAAACAATATTGTGCCTCCTTTAAATAGGAGTAAACAAAACAATAGAATCCTAAAACAATAAGGAAACTATTTCCTATTAAAAATAGGAATCCTAATAAAAGGAAACAAACTAGATATTATCTCCTAATTAAAATAAAAGTCCTATTAAAGAAATAAAGAAGCTCCCAAAATAATAATAAAACTAATTACAATCTTCGCTAGCCGGTCGTGAGAACACGCTAGAAAATATAAAATTGAAATTCGGACTTAAGCCGTGCCCACGCCTTATCAGACTAGTACTTCTGCCGAATTTCGGACTTTAAGGCGTGCCCGCGCCTTATCAAAACAGCACTTCTGCCTTTTGGTCGCAATTCCTAGCTTTGGCGTGCCCACGCTTTAGGCAAACACTTCTTCTGATTTCCTCACCTTTTAACTTCGGGCTTTCTCCATCTTAAACTCCAATGCTCAATCTTTAGGAACTCCTTGGAACGCATGATTATCATTCAAGCTTATTGCATCAAACATGTGAATTATATGGAAATCCTTTTGAATTTCCATGCTCTATCCTTGTTTGCCATCATGTGTGGATCATCATTTGGAATGCCATGAACCACCATGATTGAATAGAAACTGGAGCTAGACCGGATCACATCATACCCCTCCTCTTCAAGAAGATTCGTCCTTGAATCTGGCCTACCCATCCCTCGGTTCAACCAATCTTTAACAACTTCGACATTCAAACGTAGCTTTGGAACTTGGAATCTCCCATGCCAATAGAACAAGTATTTTGAATACTTTTCACGCTTCATTCTCAAGTCAAATTGAAACAGCTCGAATCTACCTTGCCATGAAAATAAATTCTTTGAATATCTTTGACGCTTGATTCTCATTGCAAAGCAAAACTCCTCGAAGTTCAAATCATGCTGCAATGCGATCCTCCGCAACTCGTTGAAGAATTCTATCAATAGAAAGTTTGGATGGACATCAAAGCGATCCACTCCAATGAAATCAATATGCTCTATCTCGTCAATCTTCAACTCAGCTCGAACATTATCTCTTGGCTCTGTAAAGAACTTATTCTCATCAATAGCTTCTTCTCGAGGCTCATGCCTTTGAATTCGAACCTCTTGACTTCTTCGCTCACACATGTTATTCTTCATTCCAATGCTTTCCAACACCTGTATACCTATTGCACTCACAACAAAGCAAACACACACAAACTTTTCCGTGCAAATAGTACACCTTGTTAAGTTATCAAATAATCTCCTTACATGCAATACACTTAAAACAGCCCTCAAATGTAATGCACGTTCATTCAACCGCTTGTAGTAAAACAGTGTATCCTCAAAATAGATAATAACAAATCCCATGGTTGGCCTCAAAACATAATTTAACAATCTTATGGATGTATTAGTCAAACCAAACGATGCAACTAACCCCACAAATAATCCATATTTTGTTTTGAAACCCAAGAGCTTTTTTGGAATACACAAAAGTATCACTTTTTTTTGAAACCCAACAACTCTTTTGGAAAACATCTTTTAAAATCAATTTTGGCAAACTCATGCTTTTGAAACAACCATTCCTTTAGAAGACAGCCTTTTGAATCAAATTTATAAAACTCACAAAACTCATGCCTTAAGGACTGTATTCCATTTACCAAATTGATTCGGTCGAGGCATTGAAGTGCCTTCATTCCGTTTTCAATTATCTCCCTTGCTTCTATGGCTGTCTTTGGAAACCCTTGCTCTTCCTCGCAAATAATCTCCATATTCCTCTCGAACTCATTAAGCTCCACGGCTGCCATGCTATTCAACTCCCCCGCTAAATCCGGTTTACCTACAACACTCAAAACCGAACATGTAGACACAATCTCATCCATGCCAAAAGTGCACTTTCTGAGGTTAGCAGTTAGCGCTTCAAAACTCACCATAAGCAATTGATCATTCAAACCAATCGATAAGCAACAATTCAAATTATTATTGCTACATGGCAGTATGAAATTCAAATGTTCAAAACCCTTCAAAACAATTTTTCCCCATAATGGATTCAAAACTTGATTCCTTAAATTCATTAAAGCATTATTCAAAATCAAAGAATTAGTTACCCATTCAAACAATCCATGCTCAGTTTTAAATCCAAATAATTTCTTTGGAGAATAACTTACTAACTCCAACTTAGAAAACTCACCCAAACCTTGCCTTAGAACTTGCTTGCCAAGTTCTAACTCAACTTTCTCTTGGCTTTGGCCAACAATTTCCTGCAATGAAGACAAAATAGAAATATGCAAATTCGCGTTAAATTTGTTAGTATTTAAAAATACCTCCCCACTCATTTTTGCATAACAATTCTTTTGCCTCCCCTCGGACTCATTCTCACTAGAGACCACTAAAATTTCCTTTTCATTCTCTTTTACCTCAGCCTCTCTCTTTTCATCTCTCTTTTTTATTTTTCTCTCAAGTTGCCTCTCAATGACTACTACTTGAGTTTGTTTTCTCTCACACTCATTTTCATTGCACTCGCCTGAGATCTCACTCTCCTTTCTTTTTCTCTCTATACTCTCTTTCTTTTCTTCACCACTCTTTTTCTTTTCCTCAATACACTCTTTCTTTCGCTCACTTTCTCTCTTTTGATCACTCTCCTTTTGTAACTTCATTTGATCTTCATGAGCTTGCTTTGGTGGCATTGGAACAAGAGTAATGGTTTTCTCATTCATCTTGAAAGAGTATTTATTGGAAACGCCATTGTAATGGACTTGCCTATCAAGCTGCCATTGTCGACCCAAAATCATATGGCCGGCTTGCATTGGAACAACATCGCATAAAACTTCATCCTTGTACTTCCCAATGCTAAGAGAAATAAGCACTTGCTTGTTCACCCTTATCACTCCATTATCATTCAGCCATTGCAACTTATAAGGACACGGGTGCTTGAACGTAAGCAGATTCAACTTCTCAATCATTGTTGTGCTAGCAAAGTTTGTGTAAACTCCCCCATAAATTATCAAACTACACACCTTCTCTTGCACGAGGAATCTAGTTCGAAATATATTCTCTCGCACGCTTGGGTCACCACATTCAGCTAGCAATTCACCTTCTACGGCTTGTTCCTCAATTTCTTCCAACTGGTTAGTTTCCATGACCTGCAATGATGACATAGGTTCAATGGAAGCTGTACTCTCCACGGGTGCTTCATTCAGCATTTGGCTAGGCAATGAGTTGCTCCTCTTCTTAGCTTGCTCATAGGCTGTGGCAACCATCTCCTCAAACCTACGGCAATCTTCATCCTCAAACATAGAAGACTTTTTCTTCTTGAAACTACTCAAATTTTGTTTTCTCCTTCCCCCGTTAGGAGTTTCACTTAACCGCCTGTGCCTTTTAATTTCTAGATTTCTTACTCGTGTGTTATCATCATGCCAACTTTGCTCAAAATTAAAATAAGACATTATCGCTGCCAAAACAAGGATTAGTACAAATAAAGAAATAAATTTTCCTCACAGCACTCCCTTACGTGTTTCACTCAAAAGATGTCACTCTGATTTTACCGCTCGTGTTTAGCACACAAAATATTGATAACCTCGCAATTTCTCTTTGGAACTCTTTTAAACAAGTTGAACAATATGAATTTGTCACAAGTCCCCAACAACCAATCGTACACCCAACAATTAGACTGAGTGCCTTCACAATGTATACTAAGGACTCAAGAAACCAAATTCTAGCAATATTAATGAGCCAAACGAATTTCTAGAATTGCTAGAACAATATAGTAGAGTTTCAAACAAAACACCAATGAATATCAAACCCTACAAGTATAGCAATCACAATTTTTCCTAGGGTTTTCTAGATTTCCCAACCAAACAGAATTTATATAAATCAAATCACAAGATAAAACCCAACAATAAGTATCAATGAATAATCTAGGGTTTCGAATTCCCAACTTTCAAGAGTTCACAATTTTCAATCTCAAAGCAAATCAATTCGCGTCGCTTAAACCCTAATATCAACAAACAAATAATTTCTAGGGTTCATAGAATTCGACTTCTATTATGACCAATGGCGCCGCAATATCAAAACCCAAACAATGAATGATTCAATTCTAGGGTTTCAAGAATTTTTTTTTTCCAAAAATCACTGTTCACGCGATTACTGTTCATCACTGTTCATTGTACTGTTCATCGCACTGTTCGTGTTTTTTTTTTTTTTGTTGTTCACGAAATCACTATTCACGCAGCACTGTTCACTTTTTTTTTCCAAACAAACCCTAAATCAAGATATGGAATCCCAATTCGCAGAATCAAAGACTAGGGCTATAGAATTGAAATAACAAAAAAAATAAAAGATAGATAACCTGGAGTAGAAGTTCGCTCTGATACCAATGACGCGATCCCGGATCGTACTCCTAACCAGGTCGTTTGTGAATCCTTGACCCGTAGTCTATATTGAGACTAGAACCTTGGAATAGGACGAATAGATGGATAATGGAACCTAAACCCAACGCTTAAAGAAGCGCGAACCTCGGTATAGTGAAAGACGCCACAATCTAGTGTGGATGCTAGACTGATAAGTCAAGAAACACGTGAATTAATCAATTCACCATGCTCAACATGTTCTTAGAGAACACAAAGAGAAAACTCTCCAATCATAATTGTATTCATAACTTAACTTCTAAAACAATATTGTGCCTCCTTTAAATAGGAGTAAACAAAACAATAGAATCCTAAAACAATAAGGAAACTATTTCCTATTAAAAATAGGAATCCTAATAAAAGGAAACAAACTAGATATTATCTCCTAATTAAAATAAAAGTCCTATTAAAGAAATAAAGAAGCTCCCAAAATAATAATAAAACTAATTACAATCTTCGCTAGCCGGTCGTGAGAACACGCTAGAAAATATAAAATTGAAATTCGGACTTAAGCCGTGCCCACGCCTTATCAGACTAGTACTTCTGCCGAATTTCGGACTTTAAGGCGTGCCCGCGCCTTATCAAAACAGTACTTCTGCCTTTTGGTCGCAATTCCTAGCTTTGGCGTGCCCACGCTTTAGGCAAACACTTCTTCTGATTTCCTCACCTTTTAACTTCGGGCTTTCTCCATCTTAAACTCCAATGCTCAATCTTTAGGAACTCCTTGGAACGCATGATTATCATTCAAGCTTATTGCATCAAACATGTGAATTATATGGAAATCCTTTTGAATTTCCATGCTCTATCCTTGTTTGCCATCATGTGTGGATCATCATTTGGAATGCCATGAACCACCATGATTGAATAGAAACTGGAGCTAGACCGGATCACATCAACTTGGCTCCTCTCCATTACTCCTTTGGTCCAATTCCGTCTAAGGTGGTCCAATTCAAGTACTAAACAGATGAATTTTTTCATGAAACTTGGTAGAAATGATCTTTTTAATGATTAAATCATGTCCACCAAATTTCAACAAGAAATTCAAATTGGAAGTGGGTGTAGTAAAAATTTGATGCATTTGTTTATTTTCGAGCATTCAAATTTTAGATCATCATCTCACCAATTTCTAAATTGAATCTTTTGATCCAATTTTGTGGAGATTATCTGCTCGTCATAAAGATCATCTCTACCAAGTTTCATGAAAAAAATACTCATTTAGTCCTCGAATTGGATCACCTTAAACGGAATTAGACTGAAAGGTAATGGAGAAGAGCCAAGTCCGGATTAGAGCATTTCCAACAATATTCTCTATTTTAGAAATCGTTTTCTCTAAAATAGAAAGGATTTTTTGAAATGAAGAGAGGCTCCAACAATGCTCTCCATTTACATTTGTATGAGGATATATGTTGCAATTCAACTAGGTGTAACAAATATAAGAAAAAATTGGATCTTTTTTAATGCAAAAATATTAAATAGAGAGCCAAGGAAACTCTCTAAATATAGAGAGTCAAAGTATGCTCTCTATTCAACATCTCGATTTTAACTATATTGTTGGACATTCATTTATTAATGTAAGTTAGTTATTATAAAAAGAATTAATATAATAGAGAATTTCTTAGAGATGCTCTTACATCTCTTCCACAACAAAAACACGCACCCATCCGCAATCGAAACGTGAGAGACGTGAACCTGACCCACTGAGAGCTAAACAGATGGTCATGGACGTGGAAATAATAGACCACTACTCGCTAGTATTACTAATATATTATTGTTCATGGAAAAAATTATTTTATATTAATTAAGTCTCCCTTAAATATGTTTCATAAGTAATAATATAATCACTCTTAGGATATTGTGGAAAAACTTAATCCAAAATTTTGAAAAAAAAAATTATTTAACTTTATTTGGGTTCCCCTAGGCCCAAAAAAAATTATTAGTTGTATTTTAAGACCTTCTAAACTCAAATTCTCAGGTTTGTCGTTAAGTACTAATATACTTGTTGAAAAAATAGGAACGAATTACCAAGTAATAATTGGAAAGCACCGGGTTGAGTCGCGGACTAGGTCGCTCTTTTTAAGACGTTTCGCAGCTCTGCTCGGTATTTTGTGCTAACAGTTCGAAAAGGCCACGCCGTTCCCAGGATACGACAAACCTAGATTTTCCTATGTCTCGATTTTCGTTGTATGGAGGGAAATTGGAATTCTTACCCCCTTTATATTTTTTGCCGGAATCGGTAAACTATTTCCTGCCGAAGGAAAAAAAAATTAAGGAAAATTTTTGAAGCTCAATCAAGAAGATAACAATGGAGGATGATGATTTTTTTCTTTGTGATACTCATTCAAAAACAGGAATTTTTCTTAATAAAAGAAAATATTTTTTCATTGCGTTGAGGGAGAGAAAAAAGGGATCGAGGGAGAGACACTCCTCTATCCACAACGATGGAAGGGAAAGATTGAGTCAACAACCTAATTTCAAAATTCAAAAATAAATGAAAATAATTTTATTTTTAATAAATAAAATTTTTCAAAAGTATTTTATCTAAAGAGATAGTATTTGACCCAAAGCACGCTCAAGCCCGAGTCGGTTGGCGCGCGCGTGTGGTTAACCACACTCATCCAAGTCCTCACCCAAAGGAACAAAATTTTAATGCTCAAAGTGCTCAAGCCCTTAGGCAAATTCACCCTTATAAAAACCCATAAAAGTTTTTGTATTCTTCCTATGTGGGACTTAGGCAAACTAATAGTGTACACTTGGTGCTTACTTTGATTTTTCTTCTCCTTCCATTTTTTCAAAATACACAAAACTTCAACAATACTAAATGGACATCGACAAAAGATGTTTCAGTGAAAAATTATGTAGGCTAGCAACTTTTTTTAAGTGAGGGAAGGCTACGTACCCTAATCGAATTAAATAAAGCCAGACGCAACGAAGTCATATAATAAAATCAAAATAGAATAATTCATAAAATCAAAATCCGTGGAATATTTCAATCTCATAAAAAACTCGTTACATTAAGAAGAGATCTACCACTTCGGCACTTCCTCGAATAATTATACATAAAAAAAAATCTAAATTCCCATACAAAAAAATAGATAACCTAAATTAATGGCCGGTCTTGATTAGTTTTAAGAAAATATAAGAAAGGAGAAAGATCTTTGTGTAGAGACGAGTTGTAGAAAAATTAATGGAAAGTTATGGTATTTGAAACAAAACTAAATCCAAACCCCAATTTCCTTTAGACAAAATTAATGAATGGAAAGTTGCGTCGTAGTTTGAAACCCGCTTGCGAGATTTGTCTCATTTCCATTATAACATTTCTCCAGTTTCTTCGAGGTAAATGGTAAAGTCACATTCAATAAAGTTTAAATTTTAATTTTTACTATATTTAGTAAGGGCACACTTACTTATTAAAAAGAACACTAAATTAGTATAATGTGTCTCCATTTTTTCCATATCATTTCTTCTCTTCTCCTCTATTTTTTTCGTATCATCTTTTTTTCCTTGTTCTCATCTATTACATTTAAATCTGTGGAAATTATAATTTTTTCACCGGGTGCCATTTTAAATAATATCAATTATTTTACTTTATTTTTTTATATTTTATATTTACTTTAATTATATTTACACACATCTTATTAAGCTAAGGTAAACAGTATGGGCACATTCTTTTTTCAATTAGGCTACATCTAAATAATTCAAAATTTAATTTTGACCATCTTCGGTGGACCACTAATAACTAGTAATATATTTATTTAAGGAGATAGAAAGAGAATTTAAGTACTTTTTTTCTCTCTCTCTCACAAAAATTCTAGTATTCTAAATTTTTTGGGGACAATATTTTCCTATTTAATTTACATGTTTGTCCACAAATAAATTTTGTTTTGTTGTTCTTTTGACAAAATAATTGTGCACATGAAGTATAGAAAATTACATTTAGAATAAAAAAATAGCACATTATTAATTATTTATTATTGCCATTGAAAATTTTATTTACAAATAACCTATTAATAATACTTTTATATTTTTTAAAAAAATTTAGAATTCATAATATGTGTGTAAAGATAGTTAAAATAAATATGAAATATAGAAAATATAAAGTAAAATGATTGATATTATTACAAGTATTTAAAATTTCACATGGTAAAGAAATCATATTTTTCATAGATTTGAATGTAATAGATGAGAGTAAGTAAATTAACTGAAAGAGAGAGGAAGAAATTATTTGAAAAAAAAAATAGAGACACACAATACAAATTTAGTATTTTTTTGAACGAGTGTGCCCTTACTAAATATGTTAAAAATTAGAGTTTAACATAATTGGATGTGGCCTTACTAAAAAAAGATGTACCCTTACCATTAGCATTTTTTCATTAGTGTCTATTTCGAGAAATAAACAAATGACATCTTTTATGAAATTTAGTGTAGATGATATATATAATTAGTAGATCTTTTCCACAAAATTTTATTAGAATTCTCAATCTACACATAGATGAGATTATCTAAAATTTCATTATACGAAAATAAACATAAATACAAAATTCTAATTACACACTAAACTAAGTACGTCTCCTCCTAGTAAGTAAAATGCACATGGACTTGACTGGCAAGTTTTATTCTTGTTTGGGACAACTTAAAAAAAGTCACTCATATACCCTACTAAATGCATGTATTATTACCTGACTTTTTATGTGTAGAAATTTGCGGCACACGCGATTTGTGTTTAATATTGTAAGTAATCGTTCCTTGCGTTCTAGTATAATCACTATTTTCTAATTTTGAAGCATGAAATTTAATTTTATAATTTCACATACATAACAAAAATTCCTTCTCTCACTTTGTAAAATTACTTAATAATTCATGATATTATGTATATTGTTAAAAAGGTTATAGGTTAACTTCTTAATGTAAGTACTACTTTCTTAATTATGTGATTTCACTTGCATACCAAAAAGTCTTCCTCCCACTTGAAATGATACGTATACTTGAATTAATCAAAAAATAAACTTGTGGTAGATGCGATGTTTACATAGTCCTAATTAGTGTTTCCTAGTCCATTTTTTTTTCCCATTAATTCTACCAAACTCCATTTATTTTTTTTAAAAAGAAATTTATCATTTTAAACAAGTTTGTGGTAGATGCGATGTTTACAAAGTCCTAATTAATGTCTCCGATTCTATTTTTTTCCCATTAATTCTAGCTACCAAACTCCATTTATTTTGGTTAACAAAAAAATTGTCATTTTAAACAAATTTATGGTAGATGCGGTGTTTTACATGGTCCTCCTAATTAATGTCTCCAAGTCCTTATTTTTTTTATTATTTTCCATTAATTCTACCAAACTCCATTTATTTTGGTTTAAAAAAAAGAAGAAGAAGAAGTCATTTTAAACAAATTTGTGGTTGATGCGATGTTTACATAGTCATCCTAATTAATGTCTCCCAGTCCATTTTTTTTCCCATTAATTCTACCAGACTCCATTTATTTTGGTTAATTCACCAATAAATTTGATAGTGTTTAAACCCTACAAAATTATTTGTGTAACTCTATCTATTAAATTAAACATTTATCTATAAAATTAGAAATTTTATGCATTTCCAACTCTCTACTAAAATGTATTTTATATATCAAAAACAAAATGTAAATTATCTTAGCAAAAATCTTATCAAATGATAAATATTAACAAATGAAATGTTTATTTATAATTAATTTATCCATCCATTTAGTGAAATAAAAAATTATATTATATAAATTTAATGATATTTGTGCTTTCCCTAATAATAATAAAAAAAGGAGAAAAAGAAAAGAGTAAGTACTATTAATTAACTAGTCGGACAAAATTGTTGCACCTGCATAAAATTTGAACTAGGTCCATTTTTTTTTGAATTTTTGTTTGACATATAATAATGGTAATTATTAGAAATATATGAACACAAATCTTTAAGTTAGGTTGAGTACTTTTTAAAATATATTTCATATGCTATGATAATCTTATTATGGCATGTAATTCCATTGTGTTATTTGTGAATATACAATGGCGGAGTCAAAAATTCAATCGGACAGGATAGAGCCTCATGCTTGTACGTCTCCTCCGAAAGCCTTGAGCATGGGTCCACGGAGAGCCCCATACACTAAACTAGGTACGTCTACTCTAAACACACATGGACTTGTCTAACAAGTTTTACTCCTGTTTTGAACAACTTAGAAAAGTTCGCTCATATACCTCAACAAATGCATGCATTATTGTAAACCTTACTTTTATGTATAAGAACTTGTGTCACACACGATAATGTTTAACATCGTTGCTAAAAGTGTATTTTTAGCAATGATACTAGTATAGCAAAAATGAACCCTAAAGTTTGACCCGAATCTCTCGCTCATCCTTAAAGTTCCTACTGTCGGAAGACACATCTCGGATGCAGCAATATGGAACGATTTGGTACATGAATCCACGATCTGATAGACATCTAAATAAATATAAATAAATACTCTTATATGGATATAAATTCATCTTGATCTGGAATCACAGAAAGATCATGAAAATGGCTCTTATGTTGTGACTTGGAATAAACGTTTCTGTGTGGAGGAACGGAATAACAATTTATTCCTATGGAACATAACATCTAGGAACAAGAAGATTGAATTGGAAAGATCGACAAATTCTTGCGGAGTCCAAAGAAATGAAAATCAAAATAAAGGGCGGAGGGGGGGGGAGGGGGTGATTTTTGGTTGAAGCATCTTTAAAGTTTTTTAATTTCGGTTTAAGCATCCTTAAAGTTTTTAATTTTGGTTTAAGCATCTTTAAAATTTCTAATTTCGATTGAAATATCCAAAAATGCCCCTTAAAAGAGTGGCTCGTGACAATCATGCGCGTTTTTCATCCTTTTTTTAATGGGACATTCGGTTTTGGTTGAGCAAGGGAAAATTAGAAACTTTAAGGATATGCTTCAATCAAAAATTGAACTTTAGGATTCGGGTCAAACTTTAGAGTTCATTTTTGCTAATTACCCAGATGATACTTTAGTAATGAATTTGTATATTTCGTTGCTATATTATACTTTTAGCGAAGAATATGATTAACCAATAATAAAATTGGTAGCTATAAACCTCAAGGGGTCACTGTGTTATAAGGGGCATAGTAAGTAACACGGGTACAAAAAATAGTTAAATGACTATAGAGATACAAGTGTTATAGTTTAACGGTCATGTGGCTTATTTATTCTTCTAATATTAATTTTAAATTAATGTCATTATTTATTTATTAAGTCAAGATGCTTTATAAATAGACTGAGTGGGAATGCCCAAGCATTGGACATTGATGAAAAAATAAAAAATAAAAATTAAATAACACGTTTGGGAGAACTGTAAATTCTACTAATTTCTTTTTCCAAAGAAGAGAGAGTATGCTAAACTGAAATACGGACCTTGACTAAAATTTTAATACAATTCCAGTTACATGTGAAAGGGTGTAAATAAGAGCAATGTGCTTTTTTTTGTGCATGATGTTTTTTTTTATTTAATTTACTAACCTCCTTAATAGAATTTTTTTCTTAATTAATTAATTAATTTTGAATAACATTTATGTCGTTCTAATGAGAATAGTCATCTCTTTAAGAATTAGAAGAACAAATATTTTGAGAGGTAAATCAGCAGCATTCTTTTTTAAAATTGAGTGAAAATTATCTCCATAATGAGTAAATGACAAAATAAAAATTTCAAAGTGGAATTAGATAAATAAAAAAAAAAAACGTTTGCGATAATTGTAATTTTTTTTTCCGACGAAGAGAGAGAGAAAGTATGAAACAATGATATAAATAAACTGAAATATGTGAAAAGGTGTAATCGTGAAGAACGTTTTTTTTGTGTGGTTTTTTTTTTAATTCTTGTTCAAATACTTTTTACTAGCCAGCTAACAAATTTTATCCACGATTTTTTAGTTATTTAATTTATTAAATTCGTGAAAAAAATATTTCCTTCAATAATTTAATTTTAAATAACATTAACCTCGCTTTAAAGAGAATAGTCATCTCTTTACAATTAGACGTGCCAACCGTTTTGAAAGGTAAATATTTTTTTTTAATTTTTATGTTTTTGTAAAATTGAGTGGAAATTATTTCCATAATGAATAGATGATCAAATTTCATAAAAAGACAAGAAAGAAAAAAAAATCTATTTGAAAGTGAAATGAGATACATCATCTTTTATTTCAACTACTAAAAATTAAGATATATATCATTTTTCATGACATCCGTTTTAAAATTGATTTGTTCTAAAAAAATATTAGACACAAAACACACATAATGCATGTCAACGCCTAATAAATTTATGTTAGAATAAAAAGAATAAACAAAAAGGACGTAACTCACTGGTTACCAAGAAGTTGTAAATTTAAATTTCATTTGATAGCAACATGGAAAATCAAAAGAAAAATAATTAATTTGGGTGAAAAGATGGAAAGTAAATTGATGGATGTGGTGAGATTAACTCTTAATTTTTTTTGGCTTCTTCCATGGAAAAATTTTCTTTGAGTGGTGATGAAATTTTTTCAACAAAACATAAAAAAAGATGGAGGACATATATTAATAAAAATGAGTGTGGGGTGGAGAGTATCTTACCACATGCCTCAACTTATTTTTTATTAATAAATTGTTTTATTTTATTTTATTTTTGCATTAATTTCACGGGTGGGCATACATGTGGTCATGTATATAAATAAGGACCAAACACGTACATACTTTTTCCTCACAATATTGTATAAAGCACTTCTCTATGGCTATTTCAAGAGAAAAGGAACCAAACCAGGTACTCCATCTTTTATGTACTTTATTTTATTCTTTCATCACGCATCACTTCAATTTTTAAGTTTTAACTGGCGTTTATTTTGAGTAATTCTATTTCCACCCCTAATAATATTTGTTTTTACTCCTACTTTTCATTCGGTCCTTTGCACCAAGTAAGGGGACGTTATTCGGTTTTTGTGGACCGAGTATAAACTTATTACGCGGTGTTTAGAGGCCGAGTACTAATGCATAATCAAATTTATGTTCGACTCTTAAGAATTGAATAACAAGCCTTTACTCGGTTCTCAAGAACCGAATGAATGATGAGAGTGAAACCAAGCATTATTGGGGGTGGAAATATAACCGGCCATCCTTTATTTTTACTTGTAAATGTTGAATGAAAATTCGTTCAAAATCAAGAGTGTGTATTTAACTTCTTACTTCTTAATGTTGAATTTTCTTAAAATTTAAAATTCAACATTAAAAGGCAATTAAGTATGGTGCTGAATGTTTAATGAAAATTTATTCCATTGATAAGCATGTTCTTTTCCTTCATTGACTATTGATGTACATTAATAATAAGACTAAGCATGTTCAGCTTTCAAAGTCAAATTAAATCAAATATATTTTTCAAAGCTCCCATTACGCATTCAAAGTTTGGCATTCAGTGGTTTATCAACAATCAGAAGCTGAAAAATTAAACAGATACACTTAATTTGCACGTACTGAGAGTCCAAATGTGTTGTTCTTGAATTTTTATTTTTTTAAAAAACTTGACACGATTTAAATAACTGTCAAAATTCCTTCTGAATCTATATGATAGTACGCATATATATATATAGGGTAGCGCAATAGTGGGTAGTTTCCACCATATTTACGGTGCATACCTCTTTACTTTAACGCGTTTTTGTTGTTTTTTAAGACAATAATCCTTGAAATATTGTTCGACTAAGTATATCAAGGATGTAGGATATGATATTTACTTTATGTTGTTATTAATTTGTGGCATGATAATGGTGTAAGTCATTATGCTACACAAGTACACGTACACTATAGTAAATACTCACAAATTACTGCAACACTCAAAAAATCAAAATAAATATTTATTTTTAAAAACAAACCTCAAATTAACCGGTTGACTTTTATAACATCATAAAAATATAATTCAGAATTTAAATCGCCAACTAGAAGGTAAATTAAATTGGTATTCACCATATATATACTATGGTAAAAAGTACCGAATATCAAGCTACCCTATATCTCTGTATAATCATGTTTAATTAATCGTATCAACAGGTGCTTTTTGAAGAGGGTTTGGGTGTGAGGAGAATAATATTAAATCGACCCAAGAAACTCAACAGCCTTAACCATGAGATGGTATGCTTAAGTTGTTACTTTGTTTTTGGATTTGAATTTATTCCTTAACAATATGTTATCGAATAATTTCCTGCAATTCTTCCTAGAATGGAATGAGTCAAGAATTAATCTACAAGTCTCAATCTGTACAAAATGAACTGATTTTCGTTTTTGTTATATTTAGGGGGTTCTTGCACAAATCCAAAAAATTATCTTCACAATATGTTTATCAAGTTTTTGAAAATTATAATATGTGTTGGATTTTGAAAAATTATAATAGATATCTACGGTGAGATGTTTATCCTAAATTTTATCATATCGTTTACATGCATTTAGAGCATCTCTAGCCGTTGTGTAAAATTGTATGCATGTGTAAACTTCATGTGTCAACGGAACATACATTTACACAAAATTTAAAATCTAAAAAAAATATGTTTCGATGGTATTTTTTTTCTTTTCAAAATCTTGTGGACAATTTTAAAGCATCATTAAGAAATCAACGGGTGTGTATTTTATACATACATATATATATATATATATATATACGTAATAGGTTTTCATAAATGGATTTCAAATGTATATTTTTTGTTATAATCCATATGTTGTATTAATTCCAAAATCCTATTTGTTTCTTGGATGAAAAATATATAGCACGTGCAGTGCACTAATGTGGCGTGAAGATAAAAGTGACGTGTGTTATTTTTTTGGTCCAAAGAGAAATTGGCGGGTTGGATTATGGACTAAAGTCATAACGAGATCAAACTTTATGTATGGAATAGGCAAAAATTGAATTTCTTGGATCAAACTGAAAATTATGTCAAACTTTATGCAGTTAAATGTAAATAACTAAAAAATAAAATCATACTAAGAAAGGCTCTTATCAATTTAGTATTTTATTGATTAACCCTAATAATTTAATTCACAGATTTGCCAAATGCTGAAGAAGTTGGAGTTGTATGAGAACCATCCTGCAGTAAATCTTATTATTTTAAAGGTTGAAAAATAGTTATAAGAATTTATTTATTTCTAACTCAGACCACAATGCAATGTATCTGTTCAAGAAATCATCTTCAAAACAAAGAAAAAAATATCAACTAGATTGAAATATATCAATAAGGTTATCTTCTTTTCACAAAATTTTGAAATTATGTGAATTGACAAATCGTAAGATTTTAAAATCTGTGATTTAAAAATCACATTAACTATTCAATTTAGGTATTCTTTTAGAACATTTAAAATTGAGACTTTACTTGTTTCAGTTAGATAGAGGAATCTTAGTAACTAATAATAAAGGAGAGATATGATTAAATATAGATGGATCAAATTCAAACTACACAACATTTCCAAAATATCAATATTTTAAGGGATTATGAAATCCAATTTCAAAATTTGACGGAATTTTAAAATATTGAGACTTATCTCAAAGAGCACTCCTCAATTACGTAGATCACTAATTTTTATTTTTTTTATTATATCCTATCCATCTCAAAATCACGTGAAAAGGGTACAGCCGAAAGGGATTTAAACCGGCCTTTTTCATTTCAAACAGTCGTTGAAAGTTTGAACTCTTCCTCTATAGGACACAAATTATTATTTTGTGTCAACAAATAGGTTAATAAAATCATATTTTTTTTACTAAAATCATGGATTTGCCATTTCTAGATAAGCTTGTTAGAAAAAAATTATGTAGATATCAAAACCTAGAAAGTAGATTGGATCCACGGAATTAACAGTCAGCATATATAAGAACTTAATTTGGAATTACCAACATGTTTTTTGAGAGCAATGGCCAACATCCACTAAGATAAAATAGGGTGATTTTGTTTCTATCCACACCATATCTTGCAGAAACAAAATCACCCTATAAAATATCATCATGGCATAGTCAATAATGTATTATTAAATTTTGGCCACATCAAAGAAATACTTTCACTAAGTAGATTTTGAGTTTTGTCACCAATTTTTAAGGGTGATTTTAAATGCACCCACTAGATTAGACTTCTCCCCCCACTTTGAGAGAACTTTTTTCTCACCCCATTAATTTTTGAAAAAATCTTTCAACTCACCCCCTAGGTGGGGTGAGTTTATTAAAAGTAATACCTCTATAAAAATGAACATTTAGTGACGAATAATTTGCCGTTACTTTTCACAAAAATTCAGTTGCATAGAATTCATTAGATTATGAGTGGAATTTACATGGAAATTAATTCTAAGCAAGTAAATGTTGAAAACTAAATTTTTTGGAAAATATTATTTTAACTGGCGATCTTCATTACCTGTAAAACAAATCCATCAATAATTCAGGCAAAATAGCACTCGACATAGCCGAAAAAATTGGCCAATCGGAAATTTCATTCTTACTACAAGAAAACAGAATCCAAAGTGCTAAATCACAAATGTTCCCCAAAACATAGAATCGAGTAAGGATGATTTTAAATGCACTTTATCAAAACAAATAAAATTAATGAAGAAAATTTACATACTTTTGAAGTGAGAGACAAAATCATATTCTTCAATCTTCTTCCAATTAGTTAAGCTACAGATGGGATGAAAGAATCTACCGATTAGTTTCGCTGCAGATGGAGAAAAGAATAAGAGAAGAAGGGTATGAAAGAATAAGAGAAGAAGGGGTTTTATTACGCTCGGGTAATAGCGGCAATAGCATGAAATTTTTGGTGGGATGAATTTACAGATCTCAATTAGGTTATTTTAGGTAAAAATTATTTAATGTAAAAATTTTAGGTGGGGTGAGAAGCCTAATCTAGTGGGTGCATTTAAAATCACCCATTTTTAACTATCGTAACTTTTGTGATGGATTATAAATTTAGTCACCAAAGAAATACATCAAGGGGTGCCAAAATAAATATTTTCACTAAACGAGTATACGTTATGTGATGGATTCACTATGAGAGTTATTTTATTAATAAAGAAGTGTTCAATTAATAACTTCAAGATTTTAAAGAGAGAGAATAGCAAGGGAACCTAGACTTCGACAATTTTAAAGAAAAAATCAACTAAAGACTCTAGTGTAATAACTTCACAAATACAAACAAACCAGCAATACAAAAAAGAAAAATGATTATCTAAAAGACTATAATTTTTGTTAAAACTTACGGTTAAATATTAGCCACATATTTAATTAAAGATAAATATTACTAAATTTTAACTCATCTTTATCATTAGTAATATTTTAACCCATGAAAATAGTAAATTCCATATATTTTAAGTAATTATTTCTTATTCTTTCATTAATCAATTAAATTAGTATTTTCGACAAAAAAAATTAAACATAACATATTGATCAAGTATTTTTTAAAAATATTTCAAATTAAGAATCCAATATTTTTTCTAATGTTTCAAATTATACGTATTTTTATTTTTATTTTTGTAAATAATCACGGCACCAAACTTTATAAGAAAACAAGTTATAATTTTAGCAATTCAATTAGCCACTTTTAATAGTTTTAATAATATTAAAGCCTTTTTTATAAATATAAAAAAATATATTATATACTTGAGCATATCATGTTTCTAATTGGTAATGGAAAAATCTAATTTAACATTGATACAAATGTCACATGGTTGAGTGTTAAAGTCCAATTTTTTTAGATGTCTCAAAATGAGTATATGAATTTTAGCGTAAAATTCACTTAACCTATTTTAATACTTTAATAGTTTTAAAGTCTCTTTATAAATCTAAAAAATATATATCATATACTTGAACAAATCATATTTCTAATTGATAATGGAGAATTCAATTTAATAATGATATAAATGCCAGATGGATGAATTTGTGTAAAATACAAAAAAAAAATTATACTTAATTTTGTAATTATGAATTTAATGATAGTAGATTTTATCAAAATTAAACACAGAGTTTGAGTAAGAAATGATATCTTTCTCACATTTGTGATTAGAAATTATCTGTAAGTTTAAAAACTTATGGCTTCTTTCACGCTAGCAAAGTCCTACAAAAAATGAAGATTGATTTTTTATGTTACTAGCGTGGGAGCACACTACACCTATTTGTAATAGGATATTTAGCAAATCTTCAAATTATAAATATATAATAATATTTAATCAAGTTGTCATTAAAGGTGTTTTTATGTTAAAAATCACGAGTTCAATTTTTTTCTATAACATTATTTTATACTAATTTAGTTATAAGGTATAGATACTATTGCTTAAAATCACCTTTTAACTATGCAGGCAAATGGAAGAGCATTTTGTGCCGGTGGTGATGTTATAGCTGCCTTTACTTTTATTACCGTAGGTAAAAACAACAAATGCATATAAAAAATTAAAAAGTCACAATACATGCCCTCTAATTTATGGAGTGCTTTCTCTCACAATTAATTTTTTACTTATAAGGACATTTTTCGATGTTTATCGATCTATTATCAGGATACAATATTATTTTAAAAAGTAACATTTTAAAATGAAAGTGCGTATTCGCAATATATTTCCTTTAAAATTTACTTTATTTCTTATTTTATGAATACAATACGTATATGTACGTATAACTCACATGAATTCATGAATGGAATAGGGTATTGGAGTTTTGGTGCAATTATACTACACCAATATGGCCCTTGGGCGACGTAAGCAATAGCCTACGTCGCCTAAGAATAACCTAGGCGACGTAATAATATCACGTCGCCCAAGAAAATCTTAGGCGACGTAGATATATCATACGTCGCCCTAGAATTTCTTAGGCGACGTATGAATATCCTACGTCGCCCCAAATTATCTTTGGCGACGTATGTATATCTTATGTTGCCTAAGATATTCTTAGGCAACGTATGTATATCCTATGTCGCCTTAGAATATCTTAGGCAACGTATGTATATCCTGTGTCGCCCCATGTTATCTTGAGCGACGTATGTATATCCTATGTTGCCTCAGAATATCTTAGGCAACTTATGTCGCCTTAGAATATCTTAGGCAACGTATGTATATCCTGCGCCGCCCCATGTTATCTTGGGCGACGTATGTATATCCTATGTCTCCTTAGAATATCTTAGGCAACGTATGTATATCCTGCGTCGCCCCAGATTATCTTGGGCGACGTATGTATATCATATGTCGCCCTATAATATCTTAGGCGACGTATGTATATCCTACGTCGCCCCAAAATATCTTAGGCAACGTAGGCTATTTCTTATGTCGCCTAAGATGTATCTTAGGCGACATACTTATAGTTTCTACGTCGCCTAAGAACATATCATTTCGATTTTTGCAGTTTTGAAGGTAAAAATCAACATTCTTTTCCTTATTAAATGCTTGTTTGATCTTTAGGTATTAATTTTTTACTAATTTTTGTATTTATATAGATATTGTGTTTAATTATGTATTTTATTCAATTATGAAAATAAAGTTCGTAATGAATATTTTAAAAAATGTATGATATTAATTTTCAAAATAAATAATTTATAATACTAATTATTACACTATAACTTAATTTAAAAGTAGTCATACTACAACATGATGTTGTATTGTTATTATTTGTAATTCAATCGATCGGTTTCACTATTGTTGTACACGTTATTAATTAAGTGAATTAATTGTTGCAAACGTTATTAATTAAGTGAAATGATTGTTGTAAAATAGTTAATTCTTTTATATTAATCATGTTCTTAAACACGGTTTCGGGTTCAATCAATCCTCTAGAGGAACGGGCCATCACTTCTTAACTACTAATTGAGTGGACCATCTCTTGGTACGGGTCCAACCCATGAAATAGATAGCTCCTCAGAAAACTGAATTCCGCATTGTGGTAAGTACTGCTTGAATAGAATTTCCCCTTATCTGACATTTGAACACCCAAGAACCATATTTGTTGAAACACCCTATTAATGGCCGAGTCGCTCTTAGAATCAATTAGATCACTCATTGAAGATGACTTCAGAATGAAATTTATGGCGGGCAGTTTAACAAGCTTTAGTTGATTCTCCAGCTGCAACTCATTAAAATCGATGGCATTTCATCTCGATTAAAATCGATTTTCAGCACTTGACTGTTGGAAATTGAGTGTTACTCACCGTAACAGTCAAAGCCCGATGGTAGACAAGTTTGTAACAGTTGTAATGCGGTCCACAGGGGGCATGTAATTTCTTAGCCTTCAGCAGTGCATGCTCAGGCAAAAGATTAGAGACAAACAGGGTTATTGTTGTAAACGCTATTAATTAAGTGAATCAATTGCTGCAAATGTTATTAATTAAATGAAATGATTAAATTTATAATTTTTTATAGTTTATTTTATAGTTTAAGGGCTTTTAGTGTTATTTACTCAAAATATGAGAAGACATGTATGTGATGTTTACTTTTTCTTTTTATTTCTAAATGAAAAGTGGTAAATTAAAGTAGTATTTACTTTTTACCTTTTAGTATTTGATAGAAGTTCATTTAGCAGTAAAATTAGTATTTAATCAAATCATAACTCACTATATGAAAATAAGCAGTAAACACTATCCAGTTTTTTCTTTTAAGATAAAGCTACTTTGAGGTTTTATTGATAATAAGATGTAATTAAATTAAAATGATAAAAAGTAATTAATTATTTTGAGCAATTCCTATATCTCATGTTTATTGTTGTAAATTGATATTTTCGTATTTCTTTATCTTTTATGAAAAAAAAATTTGTCACCCGAAAATTATTTTCTATAAAAAAAATGAAAAAGTAAAAAAATATTTTAACAAATAAATAATAAATGACTAAAATAAATAATTCTTTTATATAAATAAAAAAAATAAAAAATAAATTTTATTTTAAAAGCTGAAAACTCTTAGGCGACATACCAATATATGCATGTCTCCTAAGATTTTAAAAAAAAAATTGAAATTTTTGCAAAAAAAAAGAGAGGCAAAACTTTTTATCCAAAAAAAAGGAGGCAAAAAGTATTTCTCCCATTTCATTCAATCCTTGTAACCTAAAAGCATTTCTCCCATTCTCACTCTCTTCATCGCTTCCCGCCTCTCACCCCCCCCCCCCACCGTCCCACCTCCGCCTCTCACGGTCTCACCTCAGTCTTTCCTCTCTTAGTCTCCCCGCCTCTCATCCACCGCCACCGTCCTCCTCCCATCCTCTGCAGGTCACCATCCTCCAGGCTCCTCCTCCGCTTGAGGTAAGACCCATCGCCATATACATTCAGATTTTCTTCTCTCTCCATTAACTCTTAATAAAGCATAGCAACCACACAACACACGCAGCACACAACACACAAGAGCCCCAAATAAGAGATTGCGGACTCTTTCTACTCAAGATTCGAGGCACTTGGTTGATAAAATTTTTACTGCCGTGTGTATATCTTGGTTTTGCTGTGTACCTATTCCATTGTGATAAAATATGTTATTGCTGCTGAGTGATTCGATTGTGATTATACTCGAAAATTAGTGTATCTTATATACTTGAATTTGAAACTAATTAGATCTGAAAATTCCTGAATATAACCTGTTTGTTTTAGGGTTGTTTTTATTAATTATTTCTGTATATTAATTGGTGTAAAAATCTGTTTGTGTTAATTTCCTATTTTTAAGGAATGTCGGCAGCATTGTTTTTTTGCTCAGCTTTGTTAAAGTTTATTGCTAATGGAGTATGCAAAGAAAAGTATGCAATATTTGTTAAAGCTTATTCCTATTGTTAAAGTTTTGTTAAAGTTTACTTTGTCAAAGAAAAGTACACACAGTATGGTCATGCAATATTGCTAGTGGAGTATGCAACATCACTAATTTATTTAAAACACTAACATCTATATTATAAAACACCATCTTTTGTAATATATATCAGGATGCCTTCGAAAGATTTTGCAGCAAAGAAGAAGTCCCGTGAAGAGGTGTGCGATGATCTCCACCTCGCCCTGCAGTGGCATCAGCAGCCCTTGCAAGCATCGCAATCCTCACAACACGCCGACGAACCATTGGGCTCGCAGCAAGAGTCACCGATCTTGCCGCTGGTTCTTCCCACCCCTTCAAATCATTCGACGACCGGTAGCACGGGGACCACCAGCCTTGCCATACGCAGCATTCGCTGCACCTTTGTTACTACCAACCTGGCCACCGAATCAGGTAAAGTTCTTAATTAGCTTTTTAATTATACACTGTAATTATTTTAATTTTATATAATTTACTGATTAATTTATATACTTGTTGTAATATGTAGGTTCTGCGGGCAACTCCTCAAGTAATAAGAGGAGAGGAGTTATAGTCGGGAAGAAGACGGCGGTGATCACTAAGGAAAAGGGCAAGACTCCGGTGAACTACGATGATTCGGTTAGGGGGCCGTCGAGTACAGTTCACTCCCGATTCGTGATAGACCTATCGGCTTATATAAAAGACCGATGTCCGATGCTTCATCCCTCTTGGTATGACCTTCCTGAGACGGAGCGGACGAGGCTTTTGGAGTTCCTATTTGTAAGTTGCATTTTTGTAGCATAACTTTCTTTATTTTTGTTAAATTTTTTTCCATTACTAATGTTTCTTTCTGTTATTTTGGTTTGTAGGTGAGCTACAATATCGATTCCAGGCGTAGGGACCTCATCGTCTGGATAGACGAAAAGGTCGCCAACCGGTTCAGGGAATGGAAGTCGTATTGTCACACCGACTGGCAGGAGAAAGGAGACGAGCCCATTCCTATTGAGTTTGTACATTGGCCTGCCAAGTGGGAGTGGTTATGCAACCACTTCAAGGACCCCGAATTTCAGGTATTTTGAATTGTTTAACTTAATTTAAATACAATTTAATATATTCTAATATTCTAATTTTTTGCATCTTATGTATCTTGCAGAAAAAGAGTGAGCAAATGAAACAGGTTCGCTCCTCGTCGAACAAAAAGTCCCATAGCGGAGGGGCCAAGCCCTTTGTAGTTTGGGCTGAGGAGCACACGAAAAAAGGTGAGCAAGCTCCTCACTCGAAGACATACATAGATGTGTACAAGAAATTCATCCCCGAGGTCACAGTAAGTTTCTTATTTATTAATTGTTTCTTTAATATAATTAGTTATGCTTATTTATTTATAAAATGCTATATGTGTTCTATAAATTCATTACATTTATTGTTTTTTGTAGTTGAAGGTTCAACAGGCTAGTGACGAGGCAGTTGCCTCTTTGATGGAGAGTATGCCTCCGATAGAGGATACATCGGACGGTTCCTCGCCAGCCTCAGTCACAGCCCCGCCGCTCCCGAGGCTTCATGTTGATGTTGAGATTGGCATCATGGAGAAGGTGGTTGGTCCTTCGAGAGGGACTAGGGTTTCTAGCTTAGGCAGTGGCTTCGCCAAGCAACCGAGGAAGAGGGGTCCATCACAATTGGAGGAGCCTAGAAATGAAGTCGTTGAGGAAGAGTTGGCCCAACTTTGGGCAAAAACAAAGATTTTAGAGGAGCGACTTCTACAGCAAGATCGCGAGCGCGAAAGGGAATGCCAGAAGCGAGAAAAGGAGTGTGAAATGGAGCGCCAGGAGCGCGAAAGAGAGCGCCAGGAGCGAGAAAAGGAGTGGTTGGCATGGGAGGCTAGGATACAGACGCAATTTGAAGAAATGGTGAGGCATATGCATATGGGAGCTCCACCATCCGATGGCTCCAATAACTCTGCTCCTTAGTTTAATGTTTAATATTGTTGAACATTTTAATATATGTGAAGTTTTTAAAACAGTTATATATATATATATATGACATTTTATATTTTATACCTTTTGAACATTTATTTTTTGTGTGATTGAATAATTAACTGTTTGAATGAAAATATGAATGATTGGGGTAGGTTGTATTGGTTGCCAACGCAGATTATTTGTATAGATGTGCAGGTGTGGGCTGCACAGAATGAAAGCAATTCTCAGTTAATTTTTTTCACAATTAGGCGACGTTGAAATAATTGTACGTCCCTTAAGTTACTACTTGGGCGACGTATATAAATGCCTGTGTCCCCTAGGATAATACTTGCGCGACATACGTAGTTAATTAAGTCCCCTTAGTTACTTCTTGGGCGACGCATACATTTACGTATGTCCCCTAAGACACTTACTTGAGCGATGTAGGTATTTACCTACGTCCCCTCAGACACTTACTTGGGTGACGTATACATTTACTTAGGTCGCCATACGTACTTACTTGGGCGACGTAGTTATTTACTTAGGTCGCCTAAGGTTCTTACTTGGGCGACGTAGGTATTTACCTATGTCCCCTAAGGTACTTACTTGAGCGACGTAAGTATTTAACTACGTCCCCTAAGATCTTACTTGGGCGACGTAGGTATTTAACTACTTCCTCTAAGGTATTTTACTTGAGCGACATATATGTTTACCTACGTCGCCTAAGGTATTTCTTAGGCGGCGTAGTTATTTTACTACGTCGCCCATTATCTTAGGCGACGCGGTTTAAGCGACGTAGTCTACGTCGCCTAAAAAGTGGACGACGTATTTGTGTACTTGGGCGACATACAGAGTACGTCGCCTAAGTGACCTTTAGAGGTAGTGAAAGTTTTTACAAGAAGCAACTTACGTTAGACTACTTGCTTGGAAAATATAAAAAGTCAGTGGTGAGATACATTTGTTTAGACATTAATTATGTTATATAGTTTAATTTGTTGTTATATATATATGTAGAAAAAATTTCATACGTATAAGTTGGTATAGATTGAGACCTTTAGCGACGGTTTTTCGTTACTTAAAACATCTCCCCAATGTTTTACATTAGAAAACCATGGTCACGGGTCCCGATATGTACGAATTTAATTTGTTTGAGAAATATACCCTATATATGTGTACCTTTTTAATTTATATATTATAGTTTTTCTATTAATATATTCTAGTTGGGGTACGTACCTGTCCTTGACATATAAATTGTAGGTTGCACTCTTAAATGGCATTGTAATGGGTGGAGGTGCTGGAATATCCATGCATGCAAAATTTCGAATTGTTACTGAAAATACTGTATGTATCTACTATTTTCTAATTAATCATCTTAATTTTATAATTTACTTATTAATAGGATATCTTGAATTAGAACTTGAGATCCGTTGTCCGAGTAGGAGTTTTATTCAACTGTATTATTCGGATAGGGAAAATTAAATTTACTAGTTAAAACCATGTTGCACGCTGGTACTAGTTAGTTGTTCCCTGGTACTAGTTTATTGTGACAAGAATATTTTACCAAAGTATATAATCGACAAGGATGAAGTTATTTAAGAAAAATCACAACGAAATGAGACACGGTATATACTTTTTTGGGTTTAGAAATTTTCTATTACCACAGGGTGTTTGGGTCGATCAGTGTATACCAATGTATTGTTTTACTGATATATTGGTATAGAGAGAGAGAGAGAGAGCAACAAATTTTAATATTTGAAAATTGCAAAGAATTGAGAAGTTTTTCTGGAACCAGGCAGTGAGACGAAGTCATTGCGTATAATTATCACCACGAATTAAAGAAATGAAAGATGGAGAGAGATCAAATAAAGAGAATCAAAGAAAGTGTTTATATTGAAAAATTTTAAATATAGAAGGATGCATGCATGAAGTACTATGTTAACAAAGATTTCGTTAAAAAAAATAAAAAAATTTAATGAATTAGCAAAAGACCTTATTGGAAAAAAAAATTAATTTAGTACTAAATTTTTGTACGCTGACACTGATTGCTCGTGCTTTAAATTCGTCCTAGTTAAAGGATTTAAGGTGTAAGATTATACATATTTTAACTGATAGTTTAGCTTGAATTATTAATTAGTGATTGAACTCAAATATTTAAAAGGAAAAGTACATAACTTCTTATTTAACTTGGGCCTAAAGTCAGCTTATAGTCTAATCGCCCATACAGCTAAAAAATAAGTTATAATTGCTACCGCCAAGAATTGATCACGGGACTAGTGAGCAAAACTTACAAGTTTAGTCTGACTTTGGATTCCCATTTTTTACCCAGATGCAACTGAATAGTAAACGATAAATTACCTAGAAGACTTGTCGAGTAAGAGATTTCTATTGCATGCTAAGTATGTAACTTATATATATGTACGGTTTGAGATTATAAATTGAACACTGAAAACTTAGATCCTCACAAAATAATATAGAGAATAAAGGTTACTTTATGTCTTTATCTATTGTGAGTTGTTTTTGGGTTGGATGCTTCGACCTCTAATATCATATCAGAGGACAGGTTATTCACCCACGTGTCAGAGCCAATGGCCATACGAACTCCACGTCACCTTATATAATCAATCCATGTGTTTGGCTCAAAATTACACCACAAGTAAACGGGCATGTTGAGATTATAAATTCCACATTGGAAAATCAACAACAATAGGCCCCACGGCCAAATAGAATCCTGACAAAACAATATATAAAGATTATCTAGGTTCCGTTTGATAAGAAAATGGATTATAACAATTAGATGCTCACAAAACAACAAATAAGAGAAATTGGTTTTGGATTGTTTGTTCCAAACTCTAAAAGCTCCATTTGATAACAAGATAGAAACTAATAACATAAATTACCGATTTTTGTGAGAAGTTGGATAATAAGTTGGGGGAATTGGTGAGATGCTCGCATCACATGCTTATTTTTATAAATAGAAGTCCTCTGTCCTTGTTTATATTCTGTGAAATTTTTTTCTTCTATACACCCTACAAAGAATCTTTTCCACTGAAAAGGCCAAAATGCAGAGAACATCTCACCATATCCCTAAACTTATTTTCTAATTTCTAACAATAATTTTACATCTTATTTGCAAGCGAAACATTAAATAATCTCTTGATATGACCTTTGCAAAACCTTGGTTTCTTATAAATTTCTGCAGGTATTTGCCATGCCAGAGGTATCATTTGGACACTGTCCAGATGTTGGGGCCTCACAGTTTTTATCACAGCTCCCTGGCTTCCTTGGTAACTTTAGATAATTGTTGTTCTTTGCCTCCATTTCAATTTATAATTCTTTTACTTAGTTTATCAAATTTTAGCACAATAATTTAAAATTAAAATATTCTAAATATTTTAGGACTATCTTGAACTCCCTTAATATTATATATATGTGTGTTGTCTTTGTTTTTATCTCCAACAGGTCCATTATTACTGTAACGCTGCATAATTATCAACAAAACATAAATCCGATGCCAATATATATTAGGTCATAATCCGTTGTAAAAGTGCTATCAATCATTCAAAAAAGTATCTTGAATCTCAATCAGCTACAATTTTTTTATCCCTTACACATTTTGAAAATTTAAAAACTATTGCCCAAGTTGTTATTTTATATATAAATATATTAGACAATACAAGCCTTTTTATTGAATATCATTGCACTTCTTTAGAAAAAAAAAGAAGGAAAAACTTTTCTTCTGGTTTTGTTTATTAAAGCTTATGTATATCTTCGGTTAGAATTTGCCCAATATTTATTGCCTACCTTTTTTTTGGGTCTAATTTCTAAAACAGTAAGCTTTATTTAATTTTTGATATTTTACGATGCAATATTTTAAAACATTATTCCCAACTATGTAGGAGAATATTTGGGACTAACTGGTGCAAGATTAGATGGGAGTGCAATGCTTGCATGTGGTCTTGCAACTCATTTCATTCACTCAAAGGTAATTATGATTTTGAAGTGTTTTAATAATCTATATATATATATATAATATTATAGTATTGCACATGCATTACGTTTATAAAGGGTCACTATTTATAGTATTTAAATGAACATAACTTGTTCATTACTCATTAACATAGTGGCAAATAGTGTATATATATGCTAATGTGAACTTCAATAGAAAAATTGTCCATTTTGTTTGAATCTTAAAATCATATATATAAATGGTGATTCTATTTCCACCCTCAATAATACTTGGTTTTATTCTCACTTTTCATTCGGTCCTTAAGCACCGAGTAAGAATTTGTTATTTGGTCCTTGAGGGCTGAGTATAAATCTGATAATGCCTTACTCGGTCCCTAATCACCGACTAATATATTTATACTCAGTCCTCAAGGGCAGAATAACATGCTCTTACTTGATGCTCAAGGACTGAATGAGAGGTGAGAGTGGAACCTAACATTTTTGGGGGAGGAAATAGAAACACACATCATAAATGCATGCTTAAAGTTAGTATTCTCATGTTTATTCATACTTACAAAATATATTTTTATCACTTGTCTTCAATTTTTATAGGATATTGTTTCTCTTGAAAATGCACTCGATCTTGAAATCATAAATGCATGCTTAAATTTAGCATTATCGTGTTTATTCATACTTACAAAACATATTTTTATCGCTCGTCTTCAACTTTTATAGGATCTCGTTTCTCTTGAAAATGCACTTGATATAGCATCTTCATTTAATGTCTTCAAAATATCAACTATATCAGCAATTGTCAACAAATATTCATAAAAAGAAGACTTAACGGAAGATAGAATCACTTCAAGGTAAAAAAGTTGATATTGTTTCCTTCTTAATTCATTGTAAATTGACAATATGCTATATGCATGATTCTATCTATTTTACTAAACTAAATTTAAAATGTGTTGATAATAGATTGGAGACTATCAACAAATGCTTTTCGGGAGAAACTGTTGAAGAAATATTATCGTCATTGGTAGTGTTTTGTTTATCAACAAGAGACTATAAAATTTGTAGCTCGGAATAAAATTTAGGGTAATGATTAGCACTCCGTAAAAATACTCTAACATTCAAAATTCGTCTTTAATAGAGAGAAATAAGATATTAAAGGTGATGTTATAGTGCTATAGTATTTTTGTATGGAGTACTAATATCATCACCCTAAAATTCATTGAGATCCATCACATAATTATTCTATTTGTTCTGAAAAAGTACAAAATTCCATGTGAAGTAGTTATATAATACAACTCATTGACATTAATCTTGTAGGATTATTTTTGTCTATTTCAAAAGTACCTAATTTTATGACAAAAATTGACAACAATAATATAAAACATAAAAAAAATTGTTTCCTATTACATTATTGGCTGTTGAAATTTTAGAAGATCATCTGATCCACTTTTATATTGAATCTTTTGATGAAATTTGTTGGAGATAATTTTCTCATTGTGAAATGGACGAATATTTGTTTTCTTAAAGAGATGGCCATCATCTTTAGAGCCAGCCTATATAAGGGTTTGTTAAATTTAAATACAAACTTTTATAAAAATAAATACATAACTCGCAATTTTATCATTTCTTTGATATTTCTCAGGAGGGAGTTATTGCTACTAGAGCAAACAAGTGGATCCTTGATGCAATAAACTCAATGACGATAGCATCTCCCACAAGCTTAAAAGTGTTTCTACGATCGGTACGTAGCATAACATAACATTAGCTACTCGAAAAACTTAATTTTATCAAATTCCATTCAATAAATTGAAACTAATTCATTGACGTTTTGTTTTATTGGTGAGAAGATTAGGGATGGTCGGGCTCAGAAACTTGATCAATGTCTCATACGTGAATTTAACATCTTTTGCCACATTATGCGAAGAACAATTAATGATAATTTCTTTGAAGTTTGATTGAAATACTAATTACTTTCCTTTCTAGCTCATTTGGTTTTAGTTTTTACCCAGTACATGAATTATAAATTGGTAAATTCACATATAGAACCTTATAATGTATTTCATAAGACTCTAAATGACAAACCAAAAATTTGAACTTTATACGTGTGAGAATCTATGAATGCGTCCTCCGATCGTGTGAGAATCTATGAAAATTTGAACTTTATACGTGTGAGAATATATGAATGAGAATCTATGAATGCGTCCTTAAATTGGGAAGTCAGAAATGCCAGAAGAAGTTCTGATGGTCCATTCACTTCTATATGGTGATAACTCATATTGTTTTTCCTTTTCTCTTGTTCTAAATGCAAGAATGCTCGTCTAGAATCGCCAGCACATTTTACGATAAAACAGACAAAAGAGTTGTGTAAGAAAAAATGCTACATATAAGCCATTTCTTACACATTTATCTGTGAAACTAGGATTCTATATGGCTTGAAAACTATATTACCAATTAGGGAGGTGTTAAGCACCCGTTTCGCCCTTTCGGTCTCTAATTGTCTTTATATTTTATTCTATGTTCGAAAATTTGGATGCGTTTACTAATATTATACTTCTTTTTGGAAATGTCTTATTGAAAACCTAATTTAGGGGCCGAGAAAATGGGAGAAGGGATGAAAACCTTGTATTCTAGGACTCGATGATTTTGGTTTTGTCAAAGTGCGATTACTAGTGACAAAGTTTATTAGATGAAAATGAGAGATTGTTTTCTCAGATAACAATACAAATTATCTCGCTTTGATTTATTTTGAGTCTTTGAAAAAGATCAAAATTTATTGGAATTGATTTGATATAGAATTATACTCTTAAGAAGACTGGATCGAATATACCTTAGTTTATGTGGAAGATAGGATATATATATATGTATAGTATTCCTACATAAAAACTTTTTAGTTTCGGGTTTTGAAAGCTTGGTTTTGTCTGGATGATAATAGCTTTACTTTTTTTGATTTTGAAAGAGGTTTTATCAATGTTTTGAAAATACGGCATTTGAAAATAGCAGAATATTGATAATTTGAGAAAAATATTATTCAGCTAGAAAGTGGATAGAATAACAAATATAAAAAAATCTACATTTTGAATAATTTAAACATATAGGCAGATATACAACTTAATTCAAAGAGAGGTTTTGTTCATTACACTCTCGACGATATAATAATAATAAGAGAGAAAATAAAGTGTGGAAGAAAAACTATGGCGGATACTAGCTTTCCTTCTTCAAATATTTCTAGCGATTCGATTCAATGTTGTAGCATTCCGAGTGTTGAGACTAGACTCGAATTTTCTTCGAAAATCCGATAATATCAATAGCCTGCTTTGAAGATGGCTTGAAAATTGAAAATATGAGAGTGGATAAAGATTTTTTGTGTAAAAATCGTGTCTAATCTCATGGGGGGTGTTGAGCTATTTATAGTGCTATGAGGATTTATTGTGCGATAAATCCTCTCAATGGCATGGTTTGTGGAGCTACAAACCACTCTAGAGCATCTCTAGTATGTCGGTGAGTGCTGGATTCGATGTAAAATCTCTCAAGCAATTTACTTAAACAAGTGTACAAATAATAGACTAAATTAAATTAAACGAATATGCATATATAATAGACTTAATTAAAATTAAACAATTATGTAGATAATGGACTTAATTAAAAGAGAGGGTCATATGATTACCTTCCTAACGATAATATAAATATGAAAGAGAAAGTGTGGCAGACAAACCTCCGGCATTACACTGATACTTGTCTTGGTGCGGTGGATAGACCTCCAGCTTGACAAAAACTAACATTCTAGATATAAAATTTATACTGAGAAGGTTCTCAACACCTCTAACAAAAGAGTAAGAAAGTCTTTGCTAATTAAAACTATTGGTTCAATGGCTTGAAACTCTTATTTGATCCTTAATCTCCTCATTTTTCCACCTTTAAAAAACAACCCTCAAGCCCTTATTTATAAGGAGAGCAAAGGCCTCACTTTTTAACTCCCAACCAATGTGGAATGGCCAAAAGTGGGTTAAAAGAAGAATAAGCAAAAAACAAGTCACATGAAGGCTTGAGAAAACTCACTCCACAAACTCAACTCCTAAGCTTAGAAATATAAAATAATTTAAGAATAAAATAAGGGTTTTCATGGGAGTCGCAAATTGAGATGTCTACAATTCTTGAGATTACAAATTTTAGATTATAAAAAATTAAGTACATATAGTTGAATAATCATTTTTTCAATTGAATTAAGTTTTTAAAATTTTGGTACTCAATATAATAATTTTTATGCATGCAGGGTTGTAGGGCCATGCTAATTGATAAAGATAAGAATCCACGTGTACGTTTCATAAATATTTCTCAATGCTTAAGTAGTTTATGATACATTTCTCATTGCTTAAGTAGTTTAGGATTTTGCTGGAGGAATTCTAACTTTCAGAAGAGCAATATTTACGAATTAATACTTATTGTACATGGGATAAGAAATTTTTTTGCATTTTTATTTCAGTGCACACCTTCAAAACTAGACCTAGTGAATGAAGAAATGGTTCACAAAATTTTATCCAATGTTGAAGATGAAGAGTGGGAACCATTAAAACTTCCTCCAAGATCCAACTTATCCTACACTATTTTATCAATTAGACTCTAAGTTTATTACAATTAAAGATGATAGAAGGAAATTCTTTGTTCAAATTCTCTAATTATGAATGTTAGCTAATTATATATATATATATAGGTTTGCTTTTTGGTACAGACTGATCCGTATGACCCGGTTCGCACTTGAAATTTTTCCCATATATACATATGTTGTTCCTTAATAATATTTATTATAATGTAAACAATTATATACCCCCATAGAGGTATATTAAGCCACGGCTTTATTTCAGAGTTGTCATGCATGGCAACAAATTCCCAAATTACTTACTGCATATATAAAACTAAATTTTTGAGAAAAATACTCTCATGAAGGTAAAATGGAAAAAAGATACGATACAATTTCATAACCACCGAAATGCATCCTTTCTAGCTAGCTTTTTAGTATATTATATGTATAAAATAAAGGCCCAAAATTTTCTTAGTGGAGGAGGTCCGTTTCGTGTTCAGGCATCGGAAGGTCAATTGGGTTACTCACGAGATTGCTAAGCGTGTATTTTCCTTTGGTTTTCAAGGCTCCTGATTGGGTTTTGAATCTTCCTACTCTAGATTTAATTTCTTCTTGTTATTTCTTTGTTCTATCCAAGAAAAAATTACTAATTTCATCTTGTGAAAAAAAATGATGACCTATTTATAATTACTAGTTAAGGTTTCACATATATCTAGAAAATTCATACCGATTTCGTGTTGTGTTTTCAAACCGGGTAATAACTTGTCACGCTTAAAATAAGCCTCATTTGGTTGGCAGTAATAAAGGATGGGAATGGATATTTAGTTTATTGTACATGGTGTCATAAAATTAGAAAAGTATAAATAATGAATTATTCCTATATGATAAAAACTATATTCTTTCTTTTAAAAAAAATGAAATATTGACAATATGAAAATGTCTGTGTTGAATTAGGATTCTTGAAGAATCAATGTTCCTCAAACTAACCAAACACTCTAAATTAGAATTTTTGGTAATCTCTATGATGGGTATCTTATTACTGGGAATGAAAAAACCATTCCCATTCGTAATTACCATCATTGTAACGAGGCCTAATAATATTTGAAAAAAAAACTATTATGTTTATGTCAAATTTGATCAAACAGGTTATATTTATGCTAATTTGAACCTGACCCAAACTTGTGAAGAGTATTTGTTGTGAAACCCATATTCGCACCGGTATTAAAAAACCTGTTTCAACCCCGACTTATTAGGGATATCCTAATACAAAGTAAGTCTATAGTGAAATTCAATATGTATTAGCCACTAATTAGAGAGAATATGAGCCAATAGGTGAAGGTTTTGTTTTACAAATTTGAATTACAACCTATCAATCACTTATCGATCACATTGTAATTATATGAAAGTAATTATATTAAATTTTTGTATTCAAATAGGGTACGAAAATTATATGAAAGTAATTATATGAAATTATCGTATTCAAATAGGGTTGGAATGGATCAAATAGGTTAATCTAAAAAGAATTTTAAATAAAAAGAAACATTACAGTTTTCCTAATCCATCTAACTTCTGCTAGATTAAATTTGGAAAAATAAATTTCAATATGCTTTATTTATTATTTTTTAAAAGAAATAAACTATTAAGATATTGAAACATAATTTCATCTTGTTAAAAATTGGAAAAATTAATTTTGGTATGTTTTATTTTATTATTTTTTATAAGAAATAAGTTATTAAGATATTGAAACATAATTTAGTAAGAAAAGTCAATTCAAGAAAACATATTTTATTTGGAAACTAAGAATTAAACATTTCTAATTTTATAAATGATTCATATTTTTATCTATTAATAAATCAAGTCAGTCCCATTATGTTAGGACTCTCCTAACTTATGTTCCCAACTGGTGGCTTAGATTTAATATCCATGTTTATGTTTTAATCTGATGGCTCATATATAGCATTCACTTATCTTCTCAATTGGTGGCTCAAATTTAATTTCAGCCTTCATGTTTTAATCCGACAACTGATATTTACCTCCTAATTAATTTATCTCCTAACTAATTTCAATGGTGATAAAAAAAGTATTTATTAAACATGCATTTATCTCTTAATTAGCATTTATTATACATGTATTTAATCTATTTATAAATTTTAACATGTATTTATCTCTTAATACGTATTTTGTATCTCTCCATCTGTGATTTGTTTCTATTTCTCCATATAAGTATATTTATTTACATTTATTAAACAATATTTGATGTAATATTATATAATGATTATAAAATGGTTGTGTGTACAATCTGTATATATATAGCATTATTAAAAAGTGCCAAACATTATATGTAGCAATATTAGAAAATTGGAATAGTCTATATATAATTTAATTGATTATTATAATTTTATCATAATGAATTTTATATAATTTTACGTAGTGGGTATGTCTAATATTGTTACATAATTTAGATTGCTGGAAATATGACTAAAAAGATGGGTATGTGCTATTCAGATTTTTGATATTCAATTATTGCCTTAATTTTAAAATGGGTATGCGTATAACCATCTATAACATATTTTTAATTTTATCGTAATGTAATTGATTATTAATTTTACGTGATATACAAACATTGATTATTAAATTCATGAATTTTTATACTAATCTTCTTATTAAAAAAATAAATTCCAACATCATTTTAATAATTAATTTTCAAATTTCATAAGTTTATTCAAAATAACATTATTAATATAAATTTAATTTCATGTACAACAATGTTCACTTGCAGAAAATTCACTTACACTAAAATTCTTATCAATTGAATCATACCAAAATTAATAAATTCAAATAAAAATTGAATAGCTTAAATTAAAATTAGAATCCAGTTTTGATTTTGTTATTGAAACAACTTCTTTAATTATATTTTCGTACCTTTGTTTGATTATTAGGCATGTATGAGTAATTTTTACTATCAATATCAATTATTTATTAATATTTTAATATTTAGTTATATTAAATTCAATAGAAGTTTCAATTGCTCAAAAATATTTATACTTTTCTTATTATAAATATTAGAAATTAATTTTATAAATTTAGGAATTTTAATTTTTAACACCTCTTTATTTCTAAAAGACAAATAGAAAGAGATCATGTTCTATATACATTTAAGTAATCAGTTTGTTTGAAAGAAAATATAATTAATTATGAGAAATGATAAAAAAAATTAATAAATAAGTTAATGGTTGGTGATAAAGGTATATCTAATATTATATTTTTTATTTTTTTAAAAATATATTAATAAAATTTTATTTTCTCCGAAAACTAATTCTAATTTTTAAATATCATATTGATCTAAGGGTGCGTTTGGCGCCTCGGATAAGAATTAAGCGGGATCGGACATGATAAAGATTAGTCAAATAAATATTTAATAAACTTTGCATTTGATGGAGTCTTATATTACAATTCTGGATATTATATAACATGACTCGCTTTTGTTTTAAAAATACATACAGTATTAATTGTTGTTCACAAATTTAATTTTTTTTTGATAATGCGATTAACCTATTTATAAATAAGTTTCATAAAATATTATTCTAGGAGAAAAGTTCTATATTACATACAATATTTACGAATTGGACATTAAGTACAATTTCAAATTCTGATATAATTTTTTTTTATAAAATTAAAGTTTCTTATAAATTTCTTCATTTAATAAAATAAAAATAAAAATACCCTATTATACAAGAAATTAATTTTGTTAGTTGAATTACTGTGATTTTGGATGATCAAAAATTTTCATTAATCAATTTGATTATCTAAAGGGCATAAAGAAGAAGATCGAAATAAATTAATTAAAATTTTATTTTTATATTCGTTGTGTTACCTAACAACCACGGAATAAAAAAAATACTAATTATAGAAGTGGTATATTTTTATCCTGTTATAATGGGATAAAAGGATAATTCTGAGTGAAATCATGTCACGTGTTGCACTAAATGTAGGATAGGATAAATATATCCTATCCACTCTTGCAAAAATATAGGATATGATTTGTTTACCTATCATTTTTACAAAAAAACACCGGAGATTAATTAATCCAATCATACATCTAATCTCGCGCGACAAACACATCCTAAATGTAACACATATGCAATTATTCTCTTGGCATACGCATATCTTATATGTGATCATTAATTTCTGAATTTTAATAATCCAATAGGTACTAACAGAGATATATAAATAGATCATATTGGGATTAACATTATTTATGAGGCAATAATTGTGTTTTCGGTTTACTGAATTTGAACTCTATATCACACAACTATTTGCCTGCTTCTCTATTCTTCATCTTTCTCACTCGCCTCTCTTTGTCTCACTCACAAATACACAACTATGCTATCACGACCACACCACTCCACCGTTAAACTTCCACACCACCACGACCACGCGCATGACCCACTATATTTTTAAGTATATTTTTTGGATCTACTTTTCAAAATTAGGGATTATTTTATTCTTTTATTACTTGCATAATATTAGTTTTGTTTCTTTATTAATTGCCTAATATAAAGTGTATTTCTTGAACATTTGATCAATTGTTAAATATTTGGTAATTTAGGTCAAAACCCCTAATTGTTGAATTTTATTTATATTATTGGTTAATTGCATAATTATTAATTGCCTAATATTAAGTGTGTTTTTAGAACTATTGATTAATTGTTGAATAGTTGGTGATTTAGTTCTAAACCCCTAATTGTTGAATTTTATTTATGTTGTTGAGTAATTGCATAGTTATTAATTACATACTATTAAGTGTATTTCTTGAACTATTGATTAATTATTGAATATTTGGTGATTTAAGTCTAAATTCGTAATTGTTGAATATTAGTTATATACTTATAGTTATTTAATAATTTATTTTATTGTATTGAAACAGTATTAATGGACAAAATTATTGACAGCGGCATTAATGGACAAATTCTAAATAGTATTAAATTTTTTAGATTTTAAATATGATTTAGTGTACTTTAAATTTTGCCCCCGGTTAACTCAAATCCTGGTTTCGCCATTGCCTCATCGCATGTTATAATTATATTGTATCACAAAAGTATTTAAAGAAAAATGTTATATTATAGTAAAGTTGAGTCAAATGGACAAAATTTATGTGAATTCGAATTTAAACCATTAGAACTCTAATTTTTCTTGATTATAAAAGAAAAATAAAGAGTTCACCCCATATTGAGATTTGCTTAGTCTAAATCAAGCCATTTTCAATCCTTAATTGTAACAGAAGTGCACTTAGACATACTTAATTTATTTTACCACTATTTGAATAATAGGCATATAATCATATTTTTAAATTTTTGTTAAGATTAAAAATTAAAATTAATGTCATCGTGAAAAATTTAATTCATCTTGCTCTTAAATTTAAAGCGTACTAATATTTTTTTTGAAAAATATTAAAATTAATTTATCTAAGAAATAGTAAAGTTAGAATAAGAATTCTTAATATGAGATAAAAAAAATATTAAAATTACGAATAGTTATAACTATAAAAAAGTAACAATAAATATGATTTTAGATAGTGTCACAAATTACATATAAGCATAACCAAATTGTACTGTAGGCACGAGCATTATCTAGTATACATATATATATTTATAGAAAGTAGTTAATTAATTTATAAAAAAAAATTAAAATTTGAATATAATTGAAATACTTTCAAATTTAATAAAATATATACGTAAATATAATATAATTTTGTTTTAAATTACCGGCATGCCATGACGTTTATACACCATTAGAATCATTACAAGTGCAGAGAAACGATGAAAGGCTATAATCACAGAATCACGACAAGTACAAAAGAGTGGGTAAGCCTTAGTCTTCGTCGTCTTCTTCTCCGATCAGATCTCTTCTCCTGATCTACCATTACTACAAGTAAGTTTCCAAGTCTCTATTTTTTTCTACCTAATATTTGATTTTGTGATTGAGCAAGGCTGATAATTGATATTTGTGGCCTAATTGATTAGAAATATTGTCTCATAGATTTTAGATAAATTTTTATATGGTGCTAATTAAGCCCCCAAGGTAAGAGCGGACTTAGGAATCTTCTGAGGGGTACAATAAAACTTAGCAAAGCGCCCTGAGGAATTTTCTGAGGGGTAAGATAAAACTTAGCAAAGGAGTGCACTTATACTAACTTTTTATTTTTATTTATCTATTTTTACAAGTGTTAGTTCGTTGGTTTTCCAAAAAAAATTCTCGTGCTGAATCCCACCCTATCCCCCAAGGCCTGCCCCTGTCCCAGGTAATTTCGAACCTTGCACCCTCCCCTGCTAAAGTCACCTTTCAATTTAAGATATTACCGCAATATTATAACAAAGTTATGGAGTTTGAGGATCAAACAAATTTGTACAAAAACAAATTATGGAACATCTCCAAGAGGCTCTAAAAAATAAATTTGTGTATTTTAATAACCTATGTCGCACTTTGAATGGTTAATTTAAAAGTGCGTTTTTTATAAAGTTCAAGAGACTCTTCAAATTTTAATATAATATTAATTTATTAAAAGAAGGTGATTGTTTAATACTTGAAGAGCTAGAGTTTTAAATTATTTCAAATACTACATTTTATTCTAGAAATTGGACCAGGAGTACATCATTTTAAGATTGGACTATTCTTTTAAAGTTTTCCATTTTAAATGGATGGGAATAAATAAATTTAAACCAAAATACCCCTTTTACTTGCAAAGACATTTTATTTTTCATTTATATTCTTTTTAAAAGAAAAAAAAAGTATTTTTTGTCAATAAACCTTTTCTTTCTATTATTAAAAAATAGAACAACTTTTCACAGTACTTAACAATAAAAACATGAATTTTAGTTAGGAATTGTCTCCTAATTTTACAAAATGAAGAGCATTTTAGTAATTCACACTTATTTTATTCCTATTCTTGTTTGAACCAAATATAGGGAGTTAATTCAATGTTTTTGGGAGGAAGAATTCTTATTTGAACCAACCATTGGCAAGACATCCTACATGCCACAAGAAAATATTTTTCCAGAAATTTAGGATGTCATTCCATTTCCAAAACTAAAACCAAACTAGCACGAAGAGTGACATTCTTACCTTTCAAAAGGAGTGATAATTCCCCATTTGGAAAAAAATAAAAATTGGTGAATTCAGAAAACTCATGATTGTTTACTATTCTTGTAATGCAACATCATCATTAACTTTTGATGTATAACGCTTACAATGTGTAATAGAACACCCTTAAAAAGAAAACCTCATACGTTTAAAATGAGACTTGTATTCATAACAAATAAAGTACTTCATGTCATGTTTATTAAAAAAATAAAAATTCTTTTAACAGTGTATTCGTGAAATGTGGTACATACTATTTGAACATCTATCAAAAACAAAACAATGGAGAATTTTAGCATTCTCCTTGCAATAATAAATCTTATGATGACACCACAAAGGATAAAATTAAATGATAAATCCTCTAAAGTTGCTTCATATTGAAGCCTAATTGGATCAGTCCCCCTCCCCTCAAAACAGGACCTCTATAGCTATGTGTTTAGGAAGATGTAAAAGCATCCAATTCGGATAAGAACGAAACTTATGAAGTTTGCAGTTGGCACTTCCAAGTGGAAATGAATACATGCGTATATATTCTACATGTCTAAATTTGAAATACAAGGACAATATAATATCATTAAATACAGTCCAAATAGTACGTTATGCAAATATCTCTTCATCAGTGTTCTAAAAGGCGGGGTAGGTGGCACCCTGACGCGAACTCGGATCGTCTTTCCTAGCCAGGCTAATGGATCCTCAACCCTTGAACTACAAACGTAGCAAGAACCTTGGAATACGTCGAAAAGATGGAAGGCGGAAACCTCAACCCAACGCTTAAAGAAGCGCGAACCTCGGTATAGTCGAAGACGCCACAATCAATTGGTGGAGAATTGATTGATAAGTCAAGAACAATTGAATTAATCAATTCAACATGTTCAACATGTTCTTAGAGAACACAAAGAGAAAACTCTCAATATTATTAATCATCAAAGCTTAATTTTAAAACAATAATGTGCCTCCTTTAAATAGGAGTAAACAAAACCTTAATCCTAATTCAACAAGGAAACTATTTCCTACTTAGAAAAGGAAAATAATAACACCTAGAATATTCCTAATGCAACAAGGAAATTAATAAACACCCTAAAATAAGCCCAAAATAATTCTAAAATAATAATAACTCTAGAAAATAATTATCTATAATCCTTGGGCTTTAAGAAATATAAAATAAATAATTAAATTCTTCAGCCAGCCGGTCATGAGAACATGCAAGAACATAGAGCTAATATCTTGGCTAGGCTGGATCACATCATTCCCCTCTTCTTCAAGAAGATTCGTCCTCGAATCTGGCCTACCCATTCCTCGATTCAACCAGTCTTGAACAACTTCGGCATTCGGACACGGCTTTGGAACTTGAAATCTCCCATGCCAATTGAATAAGTATTTTGAATACTTCCCATTCTTCCGTTGAAACTTAACATGAGATAATTCTGTTCTTCCTTCCCATGAAAACAAATATTTCGAATATCTTCGACGCTTGATTCTCCTTACAAAGCAAAACTTCTCGAATTTCAAACAATATTGCAATGCGATCCTCCGCAACTTGTTGAAGAAATCTAATAACATAAAGTTTGGATGGACATCAAAGCGATCCACTCCAATGAAGTCTACATGCTCCACTTCATCAACTTTCAACATACTTTCCTTGTGTAACTTCATTTGATCTTCAAGAGCTTGCTTAGGTGGCAATGGAACTAGAGTAATAGTAGTTGAAGTCTCTTGCTTGTCAACTCGTCCCTCAATGGGAATCGATTGGCTTTGCTCAATGTAATTATCTTCAACTTGCACTATAACTTCTTCATCTTCTTCTTGCAAACTTGGAACTACACCTTCAACCCACAACTCGCCTTCTTCAGCCGTCACTTCAATTTCCTCGATCTCATCAATTTTCGGTTTATTCTCCGATAGTGGTGTAGATATGGTTAGCTTTTCCTCCTCTTTACAATGATTTGATTCGCAAGAGGATGAATTCGGATTTGGCTCTTCGCTGCGCCTCATATGGAATTCAATATAAGCCTCCATCATCTTCCCCAATTTGTGCCATTCTTTAGGATCATTCAAAGGAGTCTTCTTCTTGCTGCTACCCATATTGTTGTCTTCAACCCGACTTTTTCTAACCTCGCCACCATGTCTTCTATTAGTAACACCTGGATCCCATTCATCTTCAAATTTAACTTTACAAGGTTTACTTTTCAAGTTCTCTTCAGGAGCTTTATTCAACCGCTTACGCCGTTCAATCTCTAATTGCGTTAATCGCGCACTATCGCGTTTAATCTCCTCTTGAAGCCACCTTTCTCCATGTTCAAAATTTAGACAAGACATACTTGCTGCAAAACAAAGATTAGTGCAATAAAGATAATCCTCACTACACTCCCTTTCGTGTTTCGCTCAAAGATGTCACTCTGATTTTACCGCTCGTGTTTGTAGCTCAAGAAAGATATACTCACAATTTTCTCTTTGGAACTTTTAAAACAAGTTAAATAATATGAATATCACAAGTCCTCAACAACCAATCGCAAACCCAACAATTAGATTTAGACGCGTTCAACAATGTAATACCAAGGACTCAAGAAACCAAATTCTAGCAATATTAATGAGCCAAACGAATTTCTAGAATTGCTAGAATAAATGCAAGTAGATTTTCAAACGATGGCAACAAACAAATCCCTAATTAACGCAAATCAAATATCCTATGACTTTCTAGATTTTTCCCAACTAAACGAAATTTATATTGACCAAAATCACAAGATTAAAACTCAACAAGAAGTATATCAATGAATAATCTAGGTTTTTTTTTTTTTTTTTGAAATATTTAAACCTCCACAATTGAAACTTCAATGCAACAATATTCGCAAACCAACCCTAACAATAATCAAAATTCAATTCTAGGGTTTTCTTCCAACAAAGAAAATTTCAATAAATAATTTTTTTTACTATTCACGCAGCACTATTCACAACACTTTTTTTTTAATGCAGGTGCTATCGTAAAACAGCAATAACTTTTGATCTAACCGTTGGATCGGGCTGATTTTCGGATATGTTGTTCGGAACGCAATTTTACAATGATTGGGCGGAAAATCAGGACGATCCGAGGTTGTTTCGATAGCAAAAACCACTAATTTCGACAGTTCAACGGGATTTTGGAAAAAAAAATCTGATTTGCAACTTTTTTTTTTTTTTTTTTTTTTTTTTTTCAGAATCTATAAACCCTAACACAATTTTTTTGGAATAAGTTTAACAAGAATGAAGGCCTAGGGTTTTAAGAATCTACTACGAATGAAATAACAATAAACTAAAGATAGAAAACCTGGATAGAAAAGTTTCCTCTGATACCAATGACGCGAACCCGGATCGTCTTTTCTAGGCAGGCTAATGGATCCTCAACCCTTGAACTACAAAAGTAGCAAGAACCTTGGAATACGTCGAAAGATGGAAGGCGAAAACCTCAACCCAACGCTTAAAGAAGCGCGAACCTCGGTATAGTCGAAGACGCCACAATCAATTGGTGGATAATTGATTGATAAGTCAAGAACAATTGAATTAATCAATTCAACATGTTCAACATGTTCTTAGAGAACACAAAGAGAAAACTCTCAATTTAATTAATCATCATAACTTAATTAATAAAACAATAATGTGCCTCCTTTAAATAGGAGTAAACAAAGCCTTAATCCTAATTCAAAAAGAAAACTAATTCCTACATAGAAAAGGAAAATAATAACTCCTAGAATATTCCTAATGCAACAAGGAAATTAATAAACACCCTAAAATAAGCCCAAAATAATTCTAAAATAATAATAACTCTAGAAAATAATTATCTATAATCCTTGGGCTTTAAGAAATATAGGAAATAAATATCATTAAATTCTTCAGCCAGCCGGTCAAATGAGAACGTTATGCAAGATATCTCTTCATCAGAGTTCTAATATCTTGGCTAGGCTGGATCACATCACACCCGGACACCGTGATTAGTGCCTAAGTGAATGTCCAATTCCGGCGATGAATTGGATGGATTTAAGCAATGCCCAATCGAGCTGGGCTGGGCTGGGCAGGGTGTAGGTGGATAGAATGAGTTTGTTTTCTTCTTTATTTAAGGAGCTACCTATTTTTCTTTTTGTTAAAAAAAATTACCATTTAAAAAAACGGATACTGTCTCTCAACTATCATAAACAGACTCATCGTCCATTCCGCCCATTGAAACCAGACCCTAGTCAGCAACCGCAATGTTAGAAGACGTAGAGCTTACTTTGGCTAATTACTAACTCAGCATTCTTCCTTCTTTCCTCAATGCTCTCTTGAACTTTCTTCTTCTTTTCCTTTTATTGTTGCTTCAAATAAATTGATAATTTCGTATAAATGTGAACATGTGGTTCGATTTTGTTATGGACAGTGGACCTAATGACTATGCTTCACTTGTTTTTGAGTTATACACATTTATATTTTAAAATATTAAAAAAATGACCTGGCCTAGGCACTCTTTGACCGTCTTAGTTCTGCCTAACGCCTTATAGAACATTGCTTTTTTATCATATGTATATATATTATATGCCTAGAAATGAAAGAAAAGGATAATATTTGAAAATTTGAATGAAATGGCTCGAAATAAAAGTATAATCTAAATAGAAATTGAGCAAGTGCTTAGGTTGCAGAGCAAATAGCTGTACTTCTTTGCCTGTTTGGTTAAGAACAACCAATTCGATTACAATAACATGTTAATCAGATTCAACTCAATCTTAATATATCATATTGGCTCTTTAGAGTATGTTGTTTTTCGTTTTCTTTTCTTCCCCAATTTTGGCACATGTTATTAGCCAACGTTCTGCATTTATTTTTACTTGGCGAATTTAGTAAACTTTCCTGCTCTATTTCAGACAAGATGGTCCTCAAGTCTTGACATGGATTACTGTTATTTGTGGTCAGTTGGCCTGTCTGTTTACTAAATTTATTAAGAAGGACCTGTAAGTCCTTTTCCCGATAATGTCATAGTCGAGATTCTTAGTAGACTCCCAGCAGACTGCGTTTTAGAATGCAGAAGGGTGTGTAGGAAGTGGCGGGAATTAACATCGTCAGCTTATTTTGCAGAATTGCATATCAAGAGCTACTACTAATACTTCTCCTTCATTTTTTTTATTGGCTTCATTCCGGGGCAAAATCGAGCTTCTTGATTTATGATAAAGCTTGTCAAATTGAGGCTATTAATTGGAGGAGGAGGATCATCAAAAAAGTACACCCTAGTTTAATGTACCATTATCGAGCCATTATTTTAGGTTCATGCAATGGGTTCCTAATGTTCATATCGAATAAAATGAAAAGATATGTTTTCGTTTTCAATCCTATTACTCGGGAACTGGTAACTCTACAGTCTCTGTGTGCATTTACTACTCCGTGTGGAATCTACTTCCATCCTTGAAGTTGCGAGTATAAGCTGCTATTATGCCTTTGCACGAAAGGGAACATCCCTCGAGATTGCTACACATATAGCCTTAAGTCAAAGGTTTGGAAAAAGACTCGACTATACCTCCTCCTATAGAACTAGGGGTGACCCACACTGCAATTTTGCTAAACGGATCTCTACATTGGATGGTCAACCGCAACGGAGTCAATAACAACAAGGGCCATGTCTTTAATTCTGCTTGCACAGATGGAATCATGGTGTTTGGCACTGAGACTGAAGATTTTCAGGTTTTACCTCAACAGGGAGTTGAATGTTAATATCACCCAGAGGAGCATAAAAACATGCATCTGTTTGGGACGAGCGATCATTTGTGTCTATGTCGTGTTGTGGAGTGAAATGATTTATGTGCGGGTGCTTAAGGACTATGCTAACTGGGTTTGGGATAGGAGATACAATGTCAACCTGAATTGGGATGTGAAGCGTTTCCCTTTCAAAATTTTTACACTTTTTATCCCCGGGTTCAGTACCAAGTGTATAAAGATATTAGGCATACACAACGATGAACTGGTGATATCATGGGATTTCAGAGGTGTAAATGCTTGTAATCTCAAGCAGAATACTGTCGCCAAACTCGCAATTGAGGTAAGCAAATTTGTGTCTGCCATTCCATTTGCATCTGCTTACACAAAAAGCCTCGTCAGGTTGGTGTGACCCTTCCATAGGCTTTGTACTATAAACACAAACATCCTTCTTTCTTTCGGTCCACAGTTGGTGCATTTTTGTTTACATAGGTCCAGTTTGACTTAGCGTAATTTTATAATTTTATGCAGTGTAACTTTTTATTTATTTGCATAGATTTGCTTATATGTATAGGTCGAATTTGATTTCTCTTTTCGCACAATTTGTAATGCATATTTGGTATATGAATTTGACTTTTGAATTTTGATTTGGAGCGTGGAATATGTTCTTTTCAGGTTAAATACTGACCCGTTTGACTGTAGTTATTTTTACCAAACATTGAAAATGATATAATTTAGTGGTGTTTTTGTTTTTTCCTGAGAGGGTGGAAATTAGGAGACCCAAACAAAACTTTTTGGTTTGGTTTCAATTCGCTTTCATATATGTACCGCCTATTTTACCTTTGTAGTCTCTTTTTTCAGTAAAAATTATGCTTGCAAGAGGATTCAAATTATGAACATTTGACAAAGTAGTTTCCTATTTAACTACTAGAACACTTAACATTTTTATTTTATATTTTGGTTTGAAGTAGATATATTAGATTAAGACGTGCATCGCATGTTCATGTGATCTAGTATATTATATATATATATATATTAAAACAAACTATAAGGCGATATTTATTTTGATCAAAAAAATAATAAATTTATGATTGCTCTTCCTTTTTCAGAAAACATATTAACTTTTACATGTATAATATAGTACCAAAATTTTAAAAATTTTAAAAGAATAAAACCGACAAAGGACCTATTTGTTTTAAGGCAGAGAGAACTTCCGCAGGGGTAACTGAAGCTGTTAACATAGTATTCATCTGATCAGTAACTTTGTGGGCCTTACGATCAAAATAACCCACAGCAACATCCTGAATAATCTTGGCACCCGTCTGCCAATTACCATTCGAGTCACGAATCCCAAGAACAGAATTCTTCCTTGTCCTTTGGGTGGCCTTTCGATGGAGGTAGCGCATATTCCTATCCCCCTCTAGGAACCAAGTAGCTCAAGATCATTGTCGCCAAACCAATTCCTCTTACTTCAATATTCATGATAGTTTTAAAAGTCTGATTTTTACTAAAATTTGTAAATTTTAGGAACATAAAATTTTTTGGATAATGAAATAATATTATATTCGAGTCATATATCTAATGATTCAGTTCGATTTTTTTTGCATTGGGGTTTTTTGTTCAAGTTTTAATGGATCGGTTTAGCTTAGTAGGGTTCAGTCGTTTAGTTTTCAGGTTTGCCCCAACACCTTTAATTTAATTAGTCAACGATGCAATTAGGGCCGGATCTACATTGTGAAGGCCCTGCGCGAAATTTTATGAATTGGATCTTTTGTATTGGCTTTACTTAAAACAAACTAATTTTTTTATATCTTTTACTGTTGTACTAGCTGCAAACCATGGTGATGCATGGGTAATTAATTAGTAAGTTAATACATCACATAGTTGAAATTATAAATTTATTCACCTATACTGTTACTAAAACCAAGCATGTATTTACGGTTATGATATTAAATTTTAGTGTTTTTGTTTTTTGCTCCTATTATTATTATTATTTTACTTTCAGTAAAAATATATATATAATTGTTGTAGGTTGAATCTATGACCTATGGGTAATAGGAACAGTTTCTACCACTAGGGCAACACAATTTTATTTTAATTTTTACAATTTTTAAATTTGATGATGCACGTACATATGAAAAAAGTGTACATACGCATTGTGTGTGTTTTGAATCTAGTACAATTAAAGTGGGACCATATTTGATGAAGACGCAGCTAGCATGCGAATTGAAAGATGCTCATATCCAATTCAAGTTCCCATAGGACCGATTACAAGAGCTCGTGCAAAGAAATTCAAAGAAGCGCTTAATGGGCTGATTCAAGCAACATGGGCTCAAGCTAATTCATGGAGGCCCATTGAAGGTGTTGAAGCAACATGGGCTCAAGATAATTCATGGAGGCCCATTGAAGGTGTTGATCATTTGTCTCGAGTTTTAGGCTGGAATTCCATAATTCAAGCCTCGGAATAATTAAAATTATTTTTATTTTATATTTTAAAATTAGTATCTTGTCATGTACTTGATGATGTCATTGCTTACATCATACATTGATGATGTCATCGCTTACATCATGCATCGATGATGTCATTGCTTACATAAGTCTTTAGTGATGTCATTGCTTATGTCACTTGTATTAGGTGAGAATAAATGTGAGCCCTTAGATCATAGTTGGTGGGATTGAATGTAGACCATTGGATATATTTTGTAACAACTATAAATACCTCCCCATCCCATTCCATTTGGGGCATCAAGTGTGAGTTTTCATTAATAAAATTTGAGAGTTTTTAATTCTCTTGGTTCTTAAAGAACTTTCGATATACCAAGGTTCGCTTCTTCAATATCCGATTGTGGCGTTTCAATATACCAAGGTTCGCATCTCTTTATAGGTGTTGGGTCGCGGTTTCCCCATTCATAGTTATTCCTTATACCAAGGTTCTTGCTTCCATATAAGCAAAGGGTCAAGGTTTTCCATCCATTCTGATTATAGAAACGATCTTAGGACCGTCTTTGCTACGGGTTTCGTCACGTTGTTGGCGTGGTTCATATCAATATTCCACGTTTGTGTATATAGTTTGAGACTCCAAACTTCAACGTCTGTTTATATATTTTGAGACTCCCAATTAAGCAAATGATTATAATACAGAGTCGCGGGAGGAATGAAAAATATTCTTATATTGTTATAAAATATCCAATTTGGTTAAACAGAACATTTTGATAAGAATCAAAATGAAAATATTTCGAAAGCTACAAAAACGGCCTTGTAGTTTAATCTATGGATTAAAAGAAATAGAAGAGAAAAAAATAAGATAAAATACAATTACAAATAAATAATACAAAAAAAAAATTACCATTAACAATTAGATTCTTTTATAGTCAACTATTTAACACGAATCACATAGAAAATAAAATCCTCTATAGGTGTAGAATCATCAAATATGTTCTTCAATTGAGAGAGATGAAATATTTAGGCCTGCAATTGGACTGAGCAAGCCTGAAACCCGCCTGTTCGGCCCTTTAAATTGTGGGTTGAGTTTTAAATGAGTTTGAGCCAGGCCAAGTTTAAACAAAATCTTAAACCTGAATTAAATGTAGTACCATGTATTTCATTTATGCGTTAACCCTTCTCTTTGTTAGAAATTGGGTATTAAAAACACATTTTCCACCATTTTGAGGGCAAATTTGTAATAAGACTTTGCACTTGGTTGTCAAAGTTCGTAATATATTCGTGTTCTCCTACGTGAGTACATCGAAATCGTGTATTTATATGCTCAAAATGGTTAAGGGGTGAATGAGAAATTATCACCCAAAGTGAGCAAATTGAAATGGACAAATGCAAATGAAAGTGGGTAATCCCACATAGGAAAAATGGAAAAAGTTTGATGGGTTTATAACTAAGCTCAAGTGAATGCCTTGTTGAATGATTCAAAATAAAAGGCACTCTCTCGCGCACACAGGCACGCAGGGGGGTGCAAATCACAGGCCGAAATAAGACCGAAACCATTGCGGCTCGTGTGTGCCCGCACCTACGAACACAAATCCCGGACTAAAAAGCAAGCCTTGCGCGAGCTAAGTTTTACACCCGAAAAATTAATTTTTTCCAATTTGAATTTTGAACTCATTGCATATATCTCGATTAAATAGCCACTTAATGGTCAGTTTTGAGAAAACTAATTTCAATTAAATAGCCACTTAATGATCAGTTTTGAGAAACTGATTTGGTTAATGGCCATTATTCCCAATTGAATTAAAAAGGAGATTTCTGCTTCATTCCAAAACACACAAAAATTATTCAACAATTCGAAATATCCTCTCTCCATTGAACCTGCATCGCTTCTACTCTAGTTCGTAGGCTCTTCTTCTCCGGTGGTAAGATTCAAACAATCTTAGTTCGTTCAATGTACCGAGGTGCTTAGGTAACACTGAAGTACCGTTTTATCCTGGGAAACAAACGTCGTCTGACAGCCTCAAAGCACTATCGAGGGGCAGCGTAACTGCTTTAAGGAGACTGTGGTTATCACATGACTCGATGTCTGTGTTGGTTCAATTTCAATTATTATCAATCCAGAAAAACAAAATTAAAATTGCATCATATATTTATAACCTAATTAAGGCCTAATCTCCGTTGGAGGAATGAATTTTTATTTTGGAACATTCGTAGTTGATCCAACAATTCTAATAAATCATATTAATGATATTATATATGCATGCATAGTTGGAACGTATTTCGGGAAGCCGTGGACGAATTTGGTGATTAACGGTGAAAATTTAACTTTTGTAGAGATGAGTTTTGGCCAAATTTTAGAGGCCATAACTTTCTCATACGAAGTCCAAATGACTTCCCGTTTGGGGCTAGGTTTTATCTTTTTCCCCTTTATAAGTTCCGTGTTTGGCTCGAGTTGAGATAACATCATTTCGGGGTTAAAGGAGCACAACAAAGTGGGACTTTGTGCAAAATTTCTTCTGATCGATTAGAGCTGAGTAGCAGGGTAAAATGTGTTGTTTTGGCTAGATATTTATCACCTTTCACCCCCTTTTCTTCCCCATTTCAACCTAACTCCATTAGAGGCCTAAAGAGAGAATGGAGAGCTCAATTTTGGAGAGATTTTGAGAGATCTTTGGCCATGCTTCATCCTGATATAAAATTATCATCCAATCATCATCACCTTCTTCATTCGCCATGGCTAGGGCTTGGTGCATTTTGGGGGAAATTCGAGATTGCTTTGTTTCGGCTCAATTCAATGCTCAATCTTTGAGGTTCTAGCTTCAATAAGGTGGGAACACTAGTACTCAAAACTTATTTTCAAAGTATTATGCATGGCATCTCTTTAAACAATCGAAAATTGGGGGTTTTGCATATTATTTTTATGTTATGCTTGTTCATGGGGAATTGGGTGTTTCCCTTTGATTATGTTAGTTGATTTATGAGTTTCATAACTACAATTTGTGGATTCTAAGAAAACCCACATCAATTGCTATGATACTTGAATCATACACAAACCCATATGTACGAATACAATAACAAATAGTTCTTGATACGTATATATATAGGGATAATTAAGTGGATTTAAAGGATGTTTTAGTCATAATCACTCATACGCATGGTATTATTGTTGTACGTATGCTGATAGTTGACTACGTATGAGATTTGTTGAATAATAAGCCAATATGTAACTACGCTAGACACATTTTTGTACCCATTTTGAAGGATCCATGCATTAAGAACATAAGGGGAAGTTTATATGGATTTCAAGCGACATAAATTATGCTTATTACTTAGCTTAAAATTCATTTATTATATCATAAATAAATTCCTCTATTTATGAAACTAACTGATAAAATCGCTACTGGGCCACTAGTTAATGAACTTGGCATGTTCGGTTTAAGTACAACAATGATGCTACTATATGAGTTATGAATATATGGTTTGAGATATCTATATATATAGAGATGCGATATATGTATATGTTGAGTACATAATTGATTAATATATACAATTTACTTGATATTTACTATTTCGTAAGCTATGCTATTTTGAGTTCAGATATGCACCAATGGTGATGAGCCTGAGGATAGCACAAGAGCTGGATCATGGTGTGAAGACTATGCAGATCCCATCCGGGTTCCAAGTGGTCCAATCACCCGAGCTAGAACCAAGAAGATCAAGGAAGCACTCATGGTCGTGGTCCAAGAGTTGATGAATAAAGCTGGAGCTTGGAGAAGTATTCATGGAGATGGAGAACAAGAATGGAGAATAATGCTTAGCCAAGAAGACGTAGAATAATTAGGGCGTTTTATTATTGTTTTTATTTTTATTTGCGGCCCAAGGAATATGTATAATTAGTATTTTGAGTGATGGGCCTGCTAAGAGTGTTTTTGGGCTTATTTAGAGCGCTCCATTATTTGGTTGCCTTAGAATTGGGCTTGTTTGGTTATTTTCGTTTTTAGGGTTTTATTAGGGTTTGATTAGGGTTTTCTCTTCTCCTCCTATTTAAAGGAGGCAACTCTAATGTTTGGAGGCAGCCTTGTTTTAATCAATACGAATTGAGTGTGGTTTTCACCTCTTGTGTTCTAAGAACACATCGAACAGCCAGAATTGAATTCTTGTTGTTCTTCGACTTATCAATCAATTAATCCATCAATTGATTGTTTGTCTTCGACTATACCAAGGTTCATTCTCATTTTAGGGATTGGGTCGAGGTTCCACCTCTATCATCTTCGCGTGATTCTAAGGTTCTTACGTATTCAACGTCAAGGGTCGCGGATTCATCATTTCGGATAGAAATACGGTCGCGATTCACATCAAATGATCCATAGGGCTGACTTAGCCTTAGTAGCTAAATACCTTGGTCCGTGTAGAGGGCCCTGCTATATTAGCACCATACTCTATGGTCCAGCTACGGGGATCTTGTGAGGCGGTATACCCTGCACATCTAAGTGGTCCATAGGGGGACCCATCCTTGAGGGTTACATACCCTAGCCTTGGTGTGCATTGCATTTAACATGGTTTTCATATTATTTTGATATGGTACCTTATATATACATACATGCGTGAGTCAGATTACCTTTATTATTGCACGTTGCGTGTGTTTTTCAATGTGTACTTTATAATATAAAACTCTTATAGTTTCCATTGAGCCTGTTTGGCTCACTCCTATTTTCCAAACCAATTTTGCAAGAACTGTCTCGGGAAGGTATGGATATGAAGTTCAGACATCTTTGACGACCTTAGACTACTTGTCGTTATCTGTAGACGACTTATAATTTATGAGTTTTGTATACTGCTACCATTTATATAATTAAATTTATATTTGATTAAATGTATAATTCTTGAGAAATGATGTAAAACATTTTAATTAAAGTTAGGATATCGTTGAAGGAATTGTTTTATATGGATTTGTTCGATTTCTATTGATTAAGGACTTTGAAAATGTGGAGTTAGATTTCTGGTTAAACTCTATCTTATTATTTGCAAGTTTGCATTTATTAACTTTAGGAACTCCACATGCCAAAATTTTCTTAAAATGAGGCTTTATATATAATTGGCTACTGAATAAGTTTTAAATTATGTAGTTTAAACCCGCCCTCGCATACGACACCGTGACTAACCTGGTCCTGAAGGTGGGCGTCACATTAAATTTTAGGGTGAGCCTGAATTTCGAATGCTCAGTCTGAATTAGGTCCGGCCCGCTTATACTAAGTTATGTTAGTGTGTAACATATTATATCTATCCACTCTTGTTAGGCTTTAAACCCATCCCTATGGTAACAACACTTTTACTTAGTCATTTAACAATGTATTAGTTTCTTGAAAAAAAATTTATACTATGGTGTTTTAGAATTTAGATGTTGTATATATATATATATATATAATATTCTATAATTTCATAAAATATAATAGTTTATATATGCTTATTAGTCAATACTTAGTGTTTTGAAAAAAATTAGACAATGCATATAAATCTTATATGGGTTTCTTGTAGATTTTATGTGTACTTGAAAAAATGGGAGAAGAAGAAAAAAAGACAAAACCAAAGTAAGCACAAGTATACACTATGAGTTTTCCTAAGTCCTACATAGGAAAGATATAAAAACTTTAATGGGTTTTTATAAGGGAAAATTTGCCTAAGGGCTTGAGCCCTTTGGGCATTAGAATTTTGTGCTATTGGGTGAGGATTTTGATAAGTGTGGTTTACCACACGCACGTCGACCGATCACACCAACCCGGGCCGGGCTCGAGGTCGGGCTTACTTTGGGTCAAATCCTATCTTTTTAGACAAAATACTTTTGGAAAATTATATTTATTAAAAATAAAATTATTTTTATTTTGAATTTGAAATTTAATTTGTTTTGACTCATTCTTGAGTTGTTTCTTTTGGATAACTCCTTCTCCCCTCAACGCGTTTTCTTCTCCCCTCTACCCAATGGAAAGATTTTTTTTATTAGAAACCTTTTCCGTCTTCAAAAAAATACAACGAAAAATAATTCCTCCATTATCATCTTCTACAAAGAGCCTAAAATTTTTTTTGCCTCCGGTAGGGAATAGTTTACCGATTCCGAGCGAATTATAAAGGGAGTTAGGTTTTTGATTTCCCACTGTGCATGGGAAATCGAGACAAAGGGATTATCTAGGCATGTTGTATCTTGGGGACGGCGTGGCCATACAGAACTGCTAACACAAACATCGAGCAAAGCCGCGAAATGTCTTAAAGAAAGCAACCTAGTCCGCAACTCAACCGGTGTTCCCAATCACTATTCATTTGGTAATTTTGTTCCTGTTGTTTCAACAATTTTAAAACATTGTAATATGTTATTGTTTCTCTGTAATGGCTTCTAAGACTGCTAAACCTGTTTCTAGAACTGTTGAACTGAATAAACCTTTTCGCTTTGAGGGCTTGCACTTTAAAAGATGAAAACAAAAGATGTTTTTTTATTTAACCACGAAAAAACTTAACAATGTTTGCCTTTCAAAAAAACCTAATTTTCTAGAACCACTGACTTCTGAAAATCAGAAAGCGATTAAGGAATGGACTGATGTCGATTTTCTGTGTCAAAACTATATCCTTAATGGGCTTTGTGATAAACTTTACGATTATTACTTATCGTGCAAAACCTCAAAGGAAGTTTCGGATGCACTTCAGAAAAAATACAACACTAAAGAAACTGGGATTAAGAAATACGCTGTCAGTTGTTATTTGAAATATTAAATGACGGATGACAGGTCTGTTGTTGCTCAATCCCATGAACTTCAGAAAATTGCTCACGAAATTATTTCTGAAGGCATGCCGTTAGATGAACAGTTTCAGGTAGCAGTGGTGATTGATAAACTGTCTCTTTTATAATAGAAGGAGTTTAAGAATAATCTGAGGCATAAGTCCAAAGAATTTTCTCTGGAAAGTTTGATAACCAAATTCCGAATTGAGGAGGAACACCGCAAATAGGACCAAAAATATGAGATTTTGGTTGTTTCAAACCGAAGTCATACTCGCTCCTTTACACCTGCTACTTTGAAACCGAACCGAAAAATTAACAAAAATCAAAACATAAATCAGAATTCTAGAAACTGGAACGGGAATTGTAGACACCCCGATCCGTGACCCCCGCAAGAACCCTAACGACCTTCGAGAACTACTGTTTTTGGAGTCCGGAACCCACCCGAGCACCCGAAGCTACACCGAAAGGGTTTGTTGGCCAAAAAACCTATTTTTAAGTGGGATTGTCGCATGACATATCAGTATGTCGCACGACAATCACTCCTTTGTCGCACAACAAACCCCTCTGACCCCGACCATCTACTCTCTGACAAATCAGTCTGTCAGAAACATCACTTCAGCTGTTTGTCGCGCGACATTGGACACATTGTCGCGCGACATATGCCCCTTCTGGGGAAGTGTCGCGCGACAATCTTTCCCGAGCACTATAAATAGGCCAACACCCCCAAGGGTTCAAGGACAGCAACTTGGGATTGAAGAATTATTGGCTTGTATCTGATTTCCTAGTCTTTCATCAAGCATTCTCGATTCTCGTCTTATTTTTGAAGAATTATCGAATCTATTCACGACACTCGACGTGTCTCGTCTCTGGAATCGAATTCTCGGAAATATTTGAAGAAGGAAAAGATCATTATCGCCGGAAATCTCTCCGCCGTATTATATTTTCTTTCTTATTATTATTCTCATCAGGAAGGTAAAGAAAGTCTCTTCTAGTATTTGACATTAAATATCTGTGTACTTGTTTTATTTCTGTTGTTTTGTCCACGTTTTATTTGAATAAACTTATTGCCAAGTTACAAATAGTCTACCATTTTCAAAACAAAAGACCCTGATAAAACCATTTGCAAAACCAAAAGAGTAAGTACATTATCATCTACATAAAATTCTGTTTTCAAAACCCGGACCGGTAAAACTTACTTAGGAATTAAAGACTCGGTATATCCTATCTGTTTCATAGATTGTGATATGTCTGGTAGAACTCCCCTCAAGAGTTTCAATTCCATATTGAATTAGTTCTGATACAAGATCCAACACTTTTTTTCTGAAACAAGTTAAAACCCAAGAAAAATCGTCGTTATCTGAGAAATAACATGGTAAAACTCCCTCTAAAGTAAAACAACTCTTGTCACTTACATTTATCTTTCCTAAAACTAAACATTGGATCTCGGAACACATAGGTTTTCATCCCTTTCTCCGTTTTTCCAAAATTAGAGTTTTCACTTGGAAAGTAGTAGACTGTCAGTAAAAGCATCCAAGATACTCCAGCAAAAGGAACGACGGAATCTGTTCCGACGTTTCAGACGCCCAACAACGGGGACGAGACCCGGGGGTCGCATTTGCGGATTCTCACAGTGGCGACTCTGTTGGGGACACTTTAGAAAACTAGACTCTTATATGTGGACTTTTTTTTATCTCTTGAAAACTTGCTTTTACTGCTTTCCCTACTTATGTTAATTGATTGAGAAGAAACCTTTTTCTAAAAATGGGAGTTTTTCAAAAATACGTAATAAAGATAATGATATCTGAAATAAACCTTTCGAACTTTGCACACACATTCACAAATCATGCATTGGTTCTACGAGTGTGAATTTACCCCAAACCCTCGGAAGTATTATAAGTGAGTAGGGAGTTGGCTTGCTTGGGCCAACATAAACCGAAAGCATTTACTTCCACTCTCCTTGGCCAAGTACGCCCCCAAGGTATATCGAGTGACGAGAACACTCACGTACCCGTGAAGTATATCAAAAGACTCTTGCATGTACCCGCCCCTGGGGTATATCGCAAGGTCTTGCCAAATAGGAGGGAGCCTAAAGCCTTAACCGTTCGTACACCTGCGCTGCATGTAAGATCGAGTCGGCTAAAACACTTGTCAAACAGCCGTAGGGGATGTACCACCCTACGGCTTACTTTATAACACCTTTTAAAAAACCCGAGTCTTTTCTCGGCAATTTTTAGTGGTTCTTTTGGCAAAAATCGAGTCGCATCATAGTCTTCCTTCATCTTCGCCACGTAGTTTCATCTACAGCCATAAACAACGACAGTCTGGAAGGTTGGGCCGGTCGAGATCATACCGGAAGACTAGTAAGACCAAGCACACCCGAAATGGCCAATGGACGCGAGAATCAAGACACATATCAGAGCCTAGCCGAGGCGTCTGCAGTTTAGCCAACTTTAGCCGAGATGCACCGTTTGTTGATGACCGTCAGCATGAATCTAGCAAGCCTCATAAACGAGCAACAAAATACCCGAGTCAGAGTAGAAGAGTTGTCAGCCGGACGGGCCGCACCACCGGGGTTTGAACGACTACCATCGAATCGAGATCAAGGGCAGTCATCGCAAGTACTTCCCCCAGTTCAAGGAACCAATCCACCACAAACGGGTCCTATCCCACCTGGTCCCGTTCAGACAGATCCCAACAACCAAAATCAATGGGCCCCGGATTCAGGCCCCACTCACCAACAACAAGAGCCACCCATCATCTGGCCACAACCTCAGCAAGGCCTTGATCCCCAATACCAGCCATGGCCACAAGTCCCCGCAAGACATATTCCACCACCGGCCCCGGTAGCCCCTCCTAATGAATACTCAGACATCAACTGACTTCGGGCAGTGTATGCAGAATCGGTTATAGCTCAGGAACAGCTCGATGAAGTGTCGAGAGAAAGTGAAGAAATGAAGAAACTGAAAGAGCAGATGAAGGTTTTGCAAAGAGGGGTTTCTCTGATAAAAGGGGCAGACGAGATCACAGATATGAATGCCTTCTCCCTCTACCCAGAAGTAAGACTACCTCATGGATTCAAACTCCCTTCCATCACCAAATTCACAGGAACCACGCCCCCAAAAACTCACCTCCAATCCTACATCAGATCTATGCAAGTGTCCGGTTGTGGAAAGCCGGAGTTGGCTCAAGCCTTTCATATGACTCTCACGGGTGCCGCCCTGAGATGGTTTTTCGATTTGGAGAGACGCCACACAAAAACTTGGGGAGATATCGTCAAGGAGTTCATGACCAAATACAGGTCCAACAAGGATTTGTAAATTACCCTTAAACACCTGGAAATGGCCAAGCAAGGCGAGAAAGAAAGCTTCAGCGATTTCATTACACGCTGGAGAGAGATGGCCTCCCAAATGTCCAAACGGCACGATGAAGAAGAACAGTTAAAGATCATACAGAAGAATTTCACTCCAGTTGTACTGAGCTGCATGGGAAAACATGTATTCCCACACTTCAGAGCCCTGTTGAGTATGGGGTCGCAAGTAGAGGAAGAATTGGCCAAGAAGGCAGAGACTGATACCAAGAAAGCCTCATACATCGGGAGAAAGACAGCCACTCCAGCCGTGAATCAACTAAGCTCATACCCATATCAACAAAACCAATTCCAACAGTCACAACAAGCCCCTTCGATGAGTTGGCCTGCACAAGGAGACTCTTCGAGGATAGAGGCCAAGAAGAGGAGAAACTTCTGCACCCTTCCCACTACCCTGGTCAAAAGCCTGGAACTACTCCAAAAGGCTGGACTGATCACCCCACTCAACCCGCGCCCCCCACCAAACCCTATTCACAGCACATGGAGAATGAATGAGAACTGTGCATACCATCAAACAGTGGGCCATGACACGGAACGCTGCTTGGCTCTTCGCCATCGTATCCAGGACCTCATTGAAGCCGGGACCATCCCCATACCCGGCGGGCCCAATATTACCAACAACCCCCTTCCCAACCATGCTCCACCTGCGGGAATTAACGCCTTAACCACTGGTGAAGAAAGTTTTGATCCCGTGGGACTCATCCGGGATGACCCAGCCTACAAGTCACCAGTTGTGCTGCCAGCAAAGGCTCAAGTGGCCCCAGACCTCAATCTAATAATCGACCAATGGATGGCTAAAATGAACTTTCTACCCGGGCAGGGGTTAGGAAAGGCCAATCAGGTGATATGATCCGGTCTAGCTTCAATTTCTATTCAACCATGGTGGTTTGTGGCATTCTAAATGATGATCCGCACATGATGAATCACAAGGATAGAGCATGGAAATTCAAATGGAATTTTATAGAATTTCACATGCTTGAAGCAAGGAGCTTAAATGATAATCATACATTTAATGGAGTTCCTAAGGACTGGGCGTGGAAGTTCAAGAGGTTAAAACGGCAAGGAGTTCCATTGGAATAATCTAGAAGATATTAATTTAAATTGTTTTTAAATTAATATGGCTTCTTGAGTCTCATTATTCAATTAGGAATTAGGTTATTATTTTCCTTTTTGAATAGTTTCCATATTATTTTTATTATTAATTTCCTTGTTGCATTAGGAATATTATAGGTGTTATTATTTTCCTTTTCTAAGTAGGAATTAGTTTCCTTTTTGAATTAAGATTCTAAGGCTTTGTTTACTCCTATTTAAAGGAGGCACATTATTGTTTTATTAAAAATAAGTTATGATGATTAATTAAATTGAGAGCTTTCTCTTTGTGTTCTTTAAGAGCATGTTGAACATGTTGAATTGAGTAAATTCAATTGTTCTTGACTTATCAATCTATAAATCACACTAGATTGTGGCGTCATTCATTATACCGAGGTTCGCGCTTCTTTAAGCGTTGGGTTGAGGTTTCCGCCTTCCATCTTTCGACGTATTCCAAGGTTCTTGCTACGTTTGTAGTTCAAGGGTTGAGGATCCATTAGACTGGCTAGAAAAGACGATCCGGGTTCGCGTCATTGGTATCAGAGGAGACTTTTCTATCCAGGTTCTCTATCTTAGTTTCTTGTTCTTTCAATTTCGTAGTAGATTCTTGAAACCCTAGGCCTTCATTCTTGTTAATCTTATTCCAAAAAAAATTGTGTTAGGGTTTATAGATTCTGAAAAAAAAAAAGAAAAAAAAAAAAATATTCGGGTGAACAGTGCCGTGAACAGTGCGCATGAACAGTAATCGTGAACAGTGATGAACAGTAATCGCGATGAACATTGATGAACAGTAACCGCGATGAACAGTGTGCGATGAACAGTGATTTGGCGTGAACAGTGTTTTCTGAAAGAAAAAAAAAAAAAAAAAAAAAAAAAACTGAATTTCGAAATTGCATGAAAAAAAAATTGATTATTCTCTTTAGGGTGAGTTGTTTAGAATTAAAATACACGAAAGTTGAATCGTTGAAACGAGAACCCTAGTTTTTTTTTATGCTTTATGGAATAGGGTTTTGATTGCTATGAACTCTTGCGCTATTATTGAAATTGAAGATTCCCATTGAACCCTACAAAATTTCGAATCATAATCATTCGTTTGGGTTTGTTGATCCTTATTGCATATTTATTCTAGTTGGGGGCATTCTAATTGGAGATACGTTCTTAAATTGGATTGTGTTGGGAATTCTAGATCTCCATAGGAACTTTGAATTGCTTTATAAACTAGGACTTATTGCTCGTTTGTTCTTTGAAATTCTGCTTGCAATATTCTAGCAATTCTAGAAATTCGTTTGGCTCATTAATATTGCTAGAATTTGGTTTCTTGAGTCCTTAGTTAATCATTGTGAAGGCGCTCAATCTAATTGTTGGGTGTGCGATTGGTTGTTGGGGACTTGCGATATATTCATATTGTTCAACTTGTTTTTAAAAGTTCCAAGGAGAAAAATTGTGAGGTTTATTATTACTTGAGTGACAAACACGAGAGAAAAAAAAATGTGTGATACTTGAGTGATACACGTAAGGGAGTGCGTGAGGAAATTTTAGTTCTTTATTTGTACTAATCCTTATTTTGGCAGCGCAAGAATGTCTTATTTTAATTTTGAGCAAAGTTGGCGTGATGAGGAGTTTAAAAGGGATAGTGCGCAAGTAAAAAATCTAGAAATTAGACGGCGCATGCGATTAAGTGAAGCTCCTAATAGGGAAAGGATAAAACAAAATTTCAGCAGTACCACGAAAAAGACTTCCTTGTTTGATGATGAGGATTGTTCTAAGTTTAACGAATTGTTTACCAAAACTTATGAGCAATTTAAGAGGAGGGAAAGTTTTGTGCCAAACCAAATTGAAGAGCATGCCGTAGAAGGTGAATTGCTAGCTGAATGTGGTGACCCAAGCGTGCGAGCGAATATATTTCGAACTAGATGCCTCGTGCAAGAGAAGGTGTGTAGTTTGATAATTGATGGGGGAGTTTACTCAAACTTTGCTAGCACAACAATGATTGAGAAGTTGAATCTGCCTACGTTCAAGCACCCGTGTCCTTATAAGTTGCAATGGCTGAATGATAATGGAATGATAAGGGTGAATGAGCAAGTGCTTATTTCTCTTGGCATTGGGAAGTACAAGGATGAAGTCTTATGCGATGTGGTTCCAATGCAAGCCGGCCACATGATTTTGGGTCGACAATGGCAACTTGATAGGCAAGTCAATTACAACGGCGTTTCCAATAAGTACTCTTTCAAGATGAATGAGAGAACCATTTCTCTTATTCCATTGCCACCAAAGCAAGCTTATGAAGATCAAATGAAGTTACAAAAGGAGAGTGATCAAAAAAGAGAGAGTGAGCGAAAACAAGAGAAGAGTGGTGAAGGAGTGGAAAGGAAAGAGTGCGAAGATGAAAAGAAAGAAGAGAGCGAAAAATAAAAGAGAGTAATGAAAAGAGAGAGGCTGAGGTAATAGAGAGAGAAAAAGAAAATTCAGTGATCTTTAGTGAGAATGAGTTTGAAAAAGACTTGAGTGAAGTGAGGGAGATTGAGGCAAAAAAGAGTGAATCGGAGGAAGTATTTTCATATACTAACAATCTTAATCATGTTTTGCCTATATCTATTGTGTCTTATTTGCAGGGAGTTGGAGATCAACACCAAGAAAAAGTTGAGTTGGCACATGGCCAACAAGCTTTAAAGCAAAGAGTTGGTGAGTTTTCTAAGTTGGAATTGGTAAGTTGTTCTCCGAAGAAATTATTTGGATTTAAAACAAAGTATGGCTTGTTTGAATGGGTAACTAATTCTTTGATTTTGAATAATGCTTTTATGAGTTTAAAGAATCAAATTTTTGAGCCATTTCTTGGGAAAAATTGTTTTGAAAGGCTTTGATCATTGGAATATCACATTGTCATGTAGCAATAGTAGTTTAAATTGTTACTTATCGATTAGTTGGAATGATCAATTGCTTATGATGAGTTTTGATGCGCTAACCGCTAACCTCAAGAAGTGCACTCTTGGCACGAATGAGACTATGTTTCTTTGCTTTGATGAGAGTGTTGTAGGTAAGCCGGCTTTAGCGGGGGAGTTCCGTAGCATGGCAGCCGTGGAGCTTGATGAGTTCAAAAAGAATTCAGAGATTCAATGCAGAGGGAAGCAAGGAATTTCCAAGGCAGCCATGGAAGCGAGGAGGATCTTTGCAAAGGGAAGAGAAGAGATTCTAGCTAAAGAACCGGAGTTGGAAGTTGATGAAGTGGAGCATATTGACTTCATTGGTGTGGACAAGTATGATTTCCATCCGAATTATCAGCCGGGAAGTTTCTTCAATGAACTAAAGTTAATCGAGTTGAAGCATAGCCTCAAGTTCGATGAATTCCGTTTGTCAAAGAAGGCCAAGCAACAAATTGGAAGATGCGGGTTGAATCAAGCAATGCATAGCCAAGATTCGAGGACGAATCTTCTTAAAGAAGAGGGGTATGATATGATCTGGTCTAGCTCCAGTTTCTATTCAACCATGGTGGTTCATGGCATTCTAAATGATGATCCACACATGCTGAATTACAAGGATAGGGCATGGAAATTCAAAAGGAATTTCATAGAATTTCACATGTTCGATTCAAGAAGCTTAAACGATGATCATGCATTCCATGGGATTCCTAAAGATTGGGCGTGGAAGTTCAAGAGGGTAGAACGGCAAGGTGGCCCATTGGAATAATCTAGAAGATATTAATTTAAGTTGTTTTTAAATTAATATGGCTTCTTGAGTCTCATTATTCAATTAGGAATTAGGTTATTATTTTCCTTTTTGAATAGTTTCCATATTATTTTTATTATTAATTTCCTTGTTGCATTAGGAATATTATAGGTGTTATTATTTTCCTTTTCTAAGTAGGAATTAGTTTCCTTTTTGAATTAAGATTCTAAGGCTTTGTTTACTCCTATTTAAAGGAGGCACATTATTGTTTTATTAAAAATATAGTTATGATGATTAATTAAATTGAGAGCTTTCTCTTTGTGTTCTTTAAGAGCATGTTGAACATGTTGAATTGAGTAAATTCAATTGTTCTTGACTTATCAATCTATAAATCACACTAGATTGTGGCGTCATTCATTATACCGAGGTTCGCGCTTCTTTAAGCGTTGGGTTGAGGTTTCCGCCTTCCATCTTTCGACGTATTCCAAGGTTCTTGCTACGTTTGTAGTTCAAGGGTTGAGGATCCATTAGACTGGCTAGAAAAGATGATCCGGGTTCGCGTCATCAGGGGATCCCACAACCGCTCACAATCAAAACCAATCCCGAAAAATCTGGGATAGGATGGACCCAGGATAAGAAGAAACAACTATGAAAGCCCCGATGCCTTCTCAAGGAGACAATTTGTATGACATAAACCTCCCCCAAATCTTTCAGTTGGTCGACAGAATCAGAGTCATTGGAAGCCTCAGAGGGGTCAGACCCAGCATCCCTTAGGATACAACAAATTACTCGTTCAGGAAGGGTATATCAGCCACCGCCGATGGACGCCGAGAAATCACCTCCTCCTAAGGAAATAGGAGACGATCGAGTACTGGAACAGTTGAAGAAAACTCAGGCGCACATCACCATTTGGGGCCTCTTGGTCGCCTCAAAACCTCATAGGACCGCCTTCATCAAACTCCTAGATGAGGCCGTCATATCACCAGACTCTACGCTCGAACAAGTGCCAAACATGATCGGGTCCCTTACAGTCCAAAGGAGTCTGTCATGTTTGGATGAAGACTTATTTCCATTGGGGAAGAAACATAGTTTGGCCCTCCATACTACTGTTCGGACCCGAGGGAAAATCCTGCCACAGGTCCTCATCGACAATGGGTCAACCATAAATGTCTACCCTTTGAAAACCGCCAAATGTCTGGGTATCTTAGACTCAGAACTTTCTCCGTCAGCTGTGACTGTTAGAGCCATGGGAACAAGAAGCGCGTGTTTAACCCATCAGAGACGTTCAGAATTCGAATTCAAAATCTTTTAGATTGAATGTCATTCAAAATGAAGCATTTTGCGGTAGAACGCCTAAAAAATACATTTTGGTCGTAAGGATCAACAACGGATGTTTAGACCGTCAAATGGTCAAGAACGACCATGGGCACAAGAAGCGCGTGTTTAACCCATCATAGACGTCTAGAATTCGAATTCAAAATCTTAGAGTGAATGTCATACAAAATGAAGCCTTTTGAGGTAGAACACCTAAAAAAATAGATTTTGGTCGTCAGGATCAACAGCGGATGTTTAGCGTGTCAAATGGTCAAGAACGACCATGGGCTCAAGAAGCGCGTGTTTAACCCATCATAGACGTCCAGAATTCGAATTCAAAATCTTAGAGTGAATGTCATTCAAAATGAAACATCTTGCGATAGAACGCCTAGAAAAATACATTTTGGTCGTCAAGATCAACAACGGATGTTTAGACCGTCAAATGGTCAAGAACGACCATGGGCACAAGAAGCGCGTGTTTAACCCATCATAGACGTCCAGAATTCGAATTCAAAATCTTCGAACGAATGTCATTCAAAATGAAGCCTTTTCCGGTAGAACGCCTAAAAAAATGATTTTGGTCGTCAGGATCAACAACGGATGTTTAGAGCGTCAAAAGGACAAGAACGACCATGGGCACAAGAAGCGCGTGTTTAACCCATCATAGACGTTCATAATTCGAATTCAAAATCTTTGAGTGAATGTCATTCAAAATGAAGCCTTTTGCAGTAGAACGCCTAAAAAATAGATTTTGGTCGTTAGGATCAACAACGGATGTTTAGAGCATCAAATGGTCAAGAACGACCATGGGCACAAGAAGCGCGTGTTTAACCCATCATAGACGTTCAGAATTCGAATTCAAAATCTTAGAGTGAATGTCATTCAAAATGAAGCCTTTTGCGGTAGAACGCCTAAAAAAATACATTTTGCTCGTTAGAATAAACAACGGATGTTTACACCGTCAAATGGTCAAAAACAACCATGGGCACAAGAAGCGCGTGTTTAACCCATCATAGACGTCTAGAATTCGAATTCAAAATCTTAGTGTTAATGTAATACAAAATGAAGCCTTTTGCGGTAGAACGCCTAAAAAAATAGATTTTGGTCGTCAGGATCAACAACGGACGTTTAGACCGTCAAATTGTCAAGAACGACCATGGGCACAAGAAGCGCGTGTTTAACCCATCATAGACGTTCAGAATTCGAATTCAAAATCTTAGAGTGAATGTCATTCAAAATGAAGCCTTTTGCGGTAGAACGCCTAAAAAAATACATTTTGCTCGTTAGAATAAATAACGGATGTTTACACCGTCAAATGGTCAAAAACAACCATGGGCACAAGAAGCGCGTGTTTAACCCATCATAGACGTTCAGAATTCGAATTCAAAATCGTTGAGTGAATGTCATTCAAAATGAAGCCTTTTGCGGAAGAACGCTTGAAAAAATACATTTTGGTCGTATGGAGCAATAACGGTTGTTTAGACTGTCAAATTGTCTAGAACGACCATGGGCACAAGAAGCGCGTGTTTAACCCATCATAGACGTTAAGAATTCGAATTCAAAATCTTAAAGTGAATGTCATTCAAAATGAAGTCTTTTGCGGTAGAATGCCTAAAAAAATACATTTTGGTTGTCAGGATCAACAGCGGATGTTTAAACCGTCAAATGGTCAAGAACGACCATGGGCACAAGAAGCGCGTGTTTAACCCATCATAGACGTTCAGAATTCGAATTCAAAATCTTAGAATGAATGTCATTCAAAATGAAGCCTTTTGCGGTAGCACGCCTAAAAAAATGATTTTGGTCGTCAGGATCAACAACGGATGTTTAGACCGTCAAATGGTCAAAAACAACCATAGGCACAAGAAGCATGTGTGTAACCCATCATAGACGTCCAGAATTCGAATTCAAAATCTTATAGTGAATGTCATACAAAATGAAGCCTTTTGCGGTAGAACGCCTAAAAAAATAGATTTTGGTCCTCAGGATCAACAACGGATGTTTAGAGCGTCAAATGGTCAAGAACGACGATGGGCAGAAGAAGTGCGTGTTTAACCCATCATAGACGTTCAGAATTCGAATTCAAATTCTTAGATTGAATGTCATTCAAAATGAAGCCTTTTGCGAAAGAACGCCTAAAAAAATACATTTTGGTCGTAAGGAGCAACAAAGGATGTTTAGACCGTCAAATGGTCTAGAACGACCATGGACACAAGAAGCGCGTGTTTAACCCATCATAGACGTTCAGAATTCGAATTAAAAATCTTAGAGTGAATGTCATTCAAAATGAAGCCATTTGTGGTAGAACGCCTAAAAAAATACATTTTGCTCGTCAAGATCAACAACGGATGTTTTGACCGTCAAATGGTCAAGAACGACCATGGGCACAAGAAGCGCGTGTTTAACCCATCATAGACGTTCAGAATTCGAATTCAAAATCTTAGAGTGAATGTCATTCAAAATGAAGCCTTTTCCGGTAGAACGCCAAAAAAAATACATTTTGGTCATCAGGATCAACAACGGATGTTTAGAGCGTCAAATGGTCATGAACGACCATGGGCACAAGAAGCGCGTGTTTAACCCATCATAGACGTCCAGAATTCGAATTCAAAATCTTAGAGTGAATGTCATACAAAATGAAGCCATTTGCGGTAGAACGCCTAAAAAAATAGATTTTGGTCGTCAGGATCAACTACGGATGTTTAGAGCATCAAATGGTCAAGAACGAGCATGGGCTCAAGAAGCGCGCTTTTATCCCATCATAGACGTCCAGAATTCGAATTCAAAATCTTAGAGTGAATGTCAAACAAAATGAAGCCTTTTGCGGTAGAACGCCTAAAAAAATAGATTTTGGTCGTCAGGATCAACTACGGATGTTTAGAGCATCAAATGGTCAAGAACGAGCATGGGCTCAAGAAGCGCGCTTTTATCCCATCATAGACGTCCAGAATTCGAATTCAAAATCTTAGAGTGAATGTCAAACAAAATGAAGCCTTTTGCGGTAGAACGCCTAAAAAAATAGATTTTGGTCGTCAGGATCAACAACGGATGTTTAGAGCGTCAAATGGTCAAGAACGACCATGGGCACAAGAAGCGCGTGTTTAACCCATCATAGACGTTCAGAATTCGAATTCAAAATCATAGAGTGAATGTCATTCAAAATGAAGCCTTTTGCGGTAGAACGCCAAAAAAAAATACATTTTCGTCGTCAGGATCAACAACGGATATTTAGACTGTCAACTGGTCAAGAACGACCATGGGCATAAGAAGAGCGTGTTTAACCAATCATAGACATTCAGAATTCGAATTCAAAATCTTCGAGTGAATGTCATTCAAAATGAAGCCTTTTGCGAAAGAACGCCTAAAAAATACATTTTGGTCTTAAGGAGGAACAAAGGATGTTTAGACCGTCAAATGGTCTAGAACGACCATGGGCACAAGAAGCGCGTGTTTAACCCATCATAGACGTTCAGAATTCGAATTAAAAATCTTAGAGTGAATGTCATTCAAAATGAAGCCTTTTGCGGTAGAACGCCTAAAAAAATACGTTTTGCTCGTCAAGATCAACAACGGATGTTTTGACCGTCAAATGGTCAAGAACGACCATGGGCACAACAAGCGCATGTTTAACCCATCATAGACGTTTAGAATTCGAATTCAAAATCTTTGAGTGAATGTCATTCAAAATGATGCCTTTTGTGAAAGAACGCTTGAAAAAATACATTTTGGTCGTAAGGAGCAATAATGGATGTTTAGACTGTCAAATGGTCTAGAACGACCATGGGCACAAGAAGCGCGTGTTTAACCCATCATAGACGTTCAGAATTCGAATTCAAAATCTTAGAGTGAATGTCATTCAAAATGAAGTCTTTTCCGATAGAACGCCTAAAAAAATTCATTTTGGTCGTCAGGATCAACAACGGATGTTTAAACCGTCAAATGGTCAAGAACGACCATGGGCACAAGAAGCGCGTGATTAACCCATCATAGACGTTCAGAATTCGAATTCAAAATCTTCGAACGAATGTCATTCAAAATGAAGCCTTTTCCGGTAGAACGCCTAAAAAAATGATTTTGGTCGTCAGGATCAACAACGGATGTTTAGCCCGTCAAATGGTGAAAAACAACCATAGGCACAAGAAGCATGTTTGTAACCCATCATAGACGTCCAGAATTCGAATTCAAAATCTTATAGTGAATGTCATACAAAATGAAGCCTTTTGCGGTAGAACGCCTAAAAAAATAGATTTTGGTCGTCAGGATCAACAACGGATGTTTAGCCCGTCAAATGGTCAAAAACCACCATAGGCACAAGAAGCACGTGTTTAACCCATCATAGACGTTCAGAATTCGAATTCAAAATCTTAGAGTGAATGTCATTCAAAATGAAGCCTTTTGCGGTAGAACGCCTAAAAAATTAGATTTTGGTCGTCAGGATCAACAACGGATGTTTAGCCCGTCAAATGGTCAAAAACAACCATAGGCACAAGAAGCATGTTTGTAACCCATCATAGACGTCCAGAATTCGAATTCAAAATCTTATAGTGAATGTCATACAAAATGAAACCTTTTGCTGTAGAACGCCTCAAAAAACAGATTTTGGTCGTCAGGATCAACAACGGATGTTTAGAGCGTCAAATGGTCAAGAACGACCATGGGCAGAAGAGGCGCTTGTTTAACCCATCTTAGACGTTCAGAATTCGAATTCAAAATCTTAGAGTGAATGTCATTCAAAATGAAGCCTTTTGCGAAAGAACGCCTAAAAAATACATTTTGGTCGTAAGGAGGAACAAAGGATGTTTAGACCGTCAAATGGTCTAGAACGACCATGGGCACAAGAAGCGCGTGTTTAACCCATCATAGACGTTCAGAATTCGAATTAAAAATCTTAGAGTGAATGTCATTCAAAATGAAGCCTTCTGCGGTAGAACGCCTAAAAAAATACGTTTTGCTCGTCAGGATCAACAACGATGTTTTGACCGTCAAATGGTCAAGAACGACCATGGGGCACAACAAGCGCGTGTTTAACCCATCATAGACGTTCAGAATTCGAATTCAAAATCTTGAGTGAATGTCATTCAAATGATGCCTTTTGCGAAAGAACGCTTGAAAAAATACATTTTGGTCGTAAGGAGCAATAATGGATGTTTAGACTGTCAAATGGTCTAGAACGACCATGGGTACAAGAAGCGCGTGTTTAACCCATCATAGACGTTCAGAATTCGAATTCAAAATCTTAGAGTGAATGTCATTCAAAATGAAGTCTTTTCCGATAGAACGCCTAAAAAAATTCATTTTGGTCGTCAGGATCAACAACGGATGTTTAAACCGTCAAATGGTCAAGAACGACCATGGGCACAAGAAGCGCGTGATTAACCCATCATAGACGTTCAGAATTCGAATTCAAAATCTTCGAATGAATGTCATTCAAAATGAAGCCTTTTCCGGTAGAACGCCTAAAAAAATGATTTTGGTCGTCAGGATCAACAACGGATGTTTAGCCCGTCAAATGGTCAAAAACAACCATAGGCACAAGAAGCATGTTTGTAACCCATCATAGACGTCCAGAATTCGAATTCAAAATCTTATAGTGAATGTCATACAAAATGAAGCCTTTTGCGGTAGAACGCCTAAAAAAATAGATTTTGGTCGTCAGGATCAACAACGGATGTTTAGCCCGTCAAATGGTCAAAAACCACCATAGGCACAAGAAGCACGTGTTTAACCCATCATAGACGTTCAGAATTCGAATTCAAAATCTTAGAGTGAATGTCATTCAAAATGAAGCCTTTTGCGGTAGAACGCCTAAAAAAATTAGATTTGGTCGTCAGGATCAACAACGGATGTTTAGCCCGTCAAATGGTCAAAAACCACCATAGGCACAAGAAGCACGTGTTTAACCCATCATAGACGTTCAGAATTCGAATTCAAAATCTTAGAGTGAATGTCATTAAAAATGAAGTCTTTTCCGATTAGAACGCCTAAAAAATTCTTTTGTCGTCTGGATCAATAAAACGGATGTTTAAACCGTCAAATGGTCAAGAACGACCATGGGCACAAGAAGCGCGTGATTAACCCATCATAGACGTTCAGAATTCGAATTCAAAATCTTCGAATGAATGTCATTCAAAATGAAGCCGTTTCCGGTAGAACGCCTAAAAAAATGATTTTGGTCGTCAGGATCAACAACGGATGTTTAGCCCGTCAAATGGTCAAAAACAACCATAGGCACAAGAAGCATGTTTGTAACCCATCATAGACGTCCAGAATTCGAATTCAAAATCTTATAGTGAATGTCATACAAAATGAAGCCTTTTGCGGTAGAACGCCTAAAAAAATAGATTTTGGTCGTCAGGATCAACAACGGATGTTTAGCCCGTCAAATGGTCAAAAACCACCATAGGCACAAGAAGCACGTGTTTAACCCATCATAGACGTTCAGAATTCGAATTCAAAATCTTAGAGTGAATGTCATTCAAAATGAAGCCTTTTGCGGTAGAACGCCTAAAAAAATAGATTTTGGTCGTCAGGATCAACAACGGATGTTTAGCCCGTCAAATGGTCAAAAACCACCATAGGCACAAGAAGCACGTGTTTAACCCATCATAGACGTCCAGAATTCGAATTCAAAATCTTATAGTGAATGTCATACAAAATGAAACCTTTTGCTGTAGAACGCCTCAAAAAACAGATTTTGGTCGTCAGGATCAACAACGGATGTTTAGAGCGTCAAATGGTCAAGAACGACCATGGGCAGAAGAGGCGCTTGTTTAACCCATCTTAGACGTTCAGAATTCGAATTCAAAATCTTAGAGTGAATGTCATTCAAAATGAAGCCTTTTGCGAAAGAACGCCTAAAAAATACATTTTGGTCGTAAGGAGGAACAAAGGATGTTTAGACCGTCAAATGGTCTAGAACGACCATGGGCACAAGAAGCGCGTGTTTAACCCATCATAGACGTTCAGAATTCGAATTAAAAATCTTAGAGTGAATGTCATTCAAAATGAAGCCTTCTGCGGTAGAACGCCTAAAAAAATACGTTTTGCTCGTCAGGATCAACAACGGATGTTTTGACCGTCAAATGGTCAAGAACGACCATGGGCACAACAAGCGCGTGTTTAACCCATCATAGACGTTCAGAATTCGAATTCAAAATCTTTGAGTGAATGTCATTCAAAATGATGCCTTTTGCGAAAGAACGCTTGAAAAAATACATTTTGGTCGTAAGGAGCAATAATGGATGTTTAGACTGTCAAATGGTCTAGAACGACCATGGGCACAAGAAGCGCGTGTTTAACCCATCATAGACGTTCAGAATTCGAATTCAAAATCTTAGAGTGAATGTCATTCAAAATGAAGTCTTTTCCGATAGAACGCCTTAAAAAATTCATTTTGGTCGTCAGGATCAACAACGGATGTTTAAACCGTCAAATGGTCAAGAACGACCATGGGCACAAGAAGCGCGTGATTAACCCATCATAGACGTTCAGAAATTCGAATTCAAAATCTTCGGAATGAATGTCATTCAAATGAAGCCTTTTTCGGTAGAACGCCTAAAAAAATGATTTTGGTCGTCAGGATCAACAACGGATGTTTAGCCCGTCATATGGTCAAAACAACCATAGGCACAAGAGCTTGTTTGTAACCCATCATAGACGTCCAGAATTCGAATTCAAAATCTTATAGTGAATGTCATACAAAATGAAGCCTTTTGCGGTAGAACGCCTAAAAAAATAGATTTTTGGTCGTTCAGGCATCAACAAGGAATGTTTAGCCCGTCAAATGGTCCAAAAACCACCATACTCACAAGAAGCACGTGTTTAACCCATCATAGACGTTCAGAATTCGAATTCAAAATCTTAGAATGAATGTCATTCAAAATGAAGCCTTTTGCGGTAGAACGCCTAAAAAATTAGATTTTGGTCGTCAGGATCAACAACGGATGTTTAGCCCGTCAAATGGTCAAAAACCACCATAGGCACAAGAAGCCTTTTGCGAAAGAACGCCTAAAAAATACATTTTGGTCGGAAGGAGGAACAAAGGATGTTTAGACCGTCAAATGGTCTAGAACGACCATGGGCACA